>CABPRJ010001906.1:860957-886951 GCA_902439185.1 Cinara cedri | reverse complement strand
GGGGGGGTGGTGAAGCGGGTTGGGGCGGGAGAACAACACGGGCCCGGGGTCGTCATGCGGAAAAACCTCTGCACTGCGGCCGCGCGCAGTGGATGTTTGTGTTTGCGTACGCTCGCGTAATAACATAAAGTCTTACGGTCCGGATGGTCGATAAGGAGATTGTTTGCCAACGGGAAATGAACGCGCGCTGCGCCCGCGTTAACGGTTCGTGCCCGCGAGGACGTATCTGGCGCCCGTCCGCGGGGCCGCGTACGTACGCGTTCCCGCCGCGCGACACCGGCAGCGCCCCGCCGAAAGTATAACGAGTCCTTTTGATTCAAAATTCGCACGCGTAACGTATTGCGCGTGTGCGTGTGCGTGTGCGTGTGTGCGCGCGCGCGGCGGCGGCGGCGGGTAAAATGGCGCCGACGCCGCCGGTTTCCCGGCGTGTGTGCGCGTTTAAAACAACACCCGGGACGTTTGTTCGCGCGCGAATGACGGGACACGAGAGATATCATAACGAACAAGTTGGCGCGCGGGGACACCGCGGTCGCGGCCGTCGCGTCGTCGCCGTCGAACCGCGGGCCGACGAACGCACGGCGTATTATCGTCCGACAATCGCCGCGCGGGGCGACCCGCGGAAAACTCCGCGTCGGGGCGTTCGCAAAATGCTGTTCGCCGCGGCCCGCGCAACGATATCGTCGTGATTGTTCGGCCGGTGTTTATAAAAAAAAAAAAACGTCTCGCGCCCGGCCGAAACCGACGGCGAAGCGTTTAAAGGCCGCCCGGGGAGGGGGGGGGAGGACGTTTAAAACGTAGGCGTCGTATGGATATTACCGATCTTGAATCTACTGACCCGGAAAGCGTTTATCTGTAGAGCACTTATCTGGAACCCGGGGGGGGGGGAGGTTCGCGGATGTCGAAATCTGAAACGAACAAGTGTGGAACGTGCACGCCCACGGAAAGTAAAGTTGTCGGGTTTCAACGAAACCGCCGTACCTAACAACTGCGTAGAACCCTGTTGACGATTATAGTTACGTTGAAATTCGCAAATTTTACTTTACCGGTTCGCATGTACGGTTCGGGATTCGCACTGTCCGGATTCGAACATTACGCAGTAGTACGGTTCAGATTTCGATATCGTTAAAGTCCGGATTTCGGATTTGTACACGTTCCGCGTTATCATCGGTACCGATAGAGAATACGAAAACGACCAACACGAATTTATGAATATTGTATAGAGAAACTTGAAAACTTTAAAACTTTCCATGATCGATCGTAGACCTCTTAAATAATATTATCATGTTGGTCTCCTTTGCAAGTTCTACTGTATAATTTATGGGTTTATTTTTTTTTTTTTTTATCACGCCTGCATCAAATATAGTACTGTAGCAGTTATAGTTTGACCGTATATATTATTATTATTATGCAACGTCTTTATCGCCCGGAGAAATCGATTTATTTGCCGTTATTAATTAGAGCGAATAAAAAAACGAAAATAATAACAAAAAATATGTGTATATATATATATATATATATATATATATACATATCAGTCCACGGTAAATTGTTTGCCCTGTAAATTTCAATCTTTACTGGCATCCGCCGCGTAACCGCGAAAACGGGTCGTATAAAAGAAAAAAATATATATAAATAATATGACGTTGATAAATAAAGCAACTCGCTACGAAAAACAAAAAAAAAAAAAAAAAAAAAAAAAAAAAAAAAAAAAAAAAAAAAGGTAAAATAATTATCATCATAAAAATATTATGCGACGACGGTACACACCAAAGTCCTCCCCGCAACAATTGAAACTGTTAAACTGAACCACAATGCGATCGACTGCGTATAGCGCGACTAGTGAAGCTTGCGCTATCAACGAAAGGATAATACAAACAAAAACGCGTGTAATTTATGCTTCACCGAAGTTTTCGTTATATATCCCAATGGAGCTTATTTATATTTTAACATGTCACGCGTATAACGGCGGCAGTTTATCTTGTGCTTTGTGCACGTTTTAACCTTTAACAGAAAAACAAACAGTACTCGGATCCCTCGTCATAAATATTGTCTGCGCCACCGTCGGAGAATCTTCACAATAAAACTCGAGGTTTTTTTTTCTCTTCTTATTTTTAATACCCGACCGTCTTCGTGAAAAATAACCAAAGATAAAAACAGAAGGGACTCCGAGATACGACGGTCGTCTTTTATACATCTTGCAATAATAATTATTTCCGGGAAAACAAAAAATGTACACGCTGTATACATTTTCACAAAAAATAATAATAATAATAAAAAAAAAAAAAATAAAAAATGGTACGCGATAAACGCCCATTCTTTGTGGCTTTGAATCTGCAACGACTTTTCATGTATATAATATATTTTTGTCAACAGAAAAAACACGTTTAAAAGATAGACATGGTAGTCTGACAAAAAAAAAAAAAATACAATAAAAAAACTAATACAAACGCACCCTGTCAACGTCCACTCCAAACATCATTATCACGAACGTTTATTTTGTGTACTATATACGTATGTATTATAAAACATGAGAAACTGCGATTATTATTATATTTCCTTTTCTCTCGATTCTGGTGGAAAATTATTACGCCTTAGCACAAAACCTTTTTTTTTTTTTTTTTTTAATATTATGTGTCGTGCAATCTCTAAACTGTTCTCGGTATTCTCTGTTTCCCTCCTGGCATTTCCCTATACTACTATTATTATTCTCTTTATTTTTATATTACTCTTGTACCTGTTTCGCCGCGAAATCACACCAGGCATTTAGCTCGGGGGCCATTTTCGGAGATTTCAAACTATGAAATTTTAAAAAAGAATTTTGTTTTGTCTTCGTTTCGCCGAGATATTTTATGCGTGTACGAAAGCGAAATGTCCAAAAACAGCCGCCGATCGTTTAATAGCGACTTCGCGAGAAAACAGGTACGAAGGTAAAGGATAAAAGTAAAAGAAAAATGAAAATTGTTCAGAAAAGGGGAATTTCTTCTTTTAGAAAGTATGACACGGATCTAATTTGAGCTTGTCCTTTTGTTGCTTTTCAAGTATTATACATTTTGCAATATCAAAATACCAGTTGTACTACAATATACGTTCGTTCTTTAATATCGATTTGTTTAAACGCGTTTTCCATAAATGTCTCAAACATAAAAAAAATTGTATTAGCTACTATAGCTACCCTACACGGTTTCGCCTTCTCCGTATAAGGTACGGACGACGAATAATGTACAGAGATAAAAGTAAAACCGTGTTTTCCCGTAATTTCCCGTTTCGTTTTATGCACAGTGTTAAACGGCACAATTGTTGTTGAGATGTGTCGTTTCCAGGAACATTCAAGTTCAGGTGTCCATAATCAATAGGAACCTTACATATTATGAACAAAAAGTATATTCGATATCCGTGGGCCAATACGAAATTCGTATGTGAGCGTTTCTGTAGCAGTATCTACGAGTTTGAAAACGAGGCTACTCCGAGTCTTAAGAAACACACGCCAATTCGTTAGGTAATTATTGAATGCATAAATATCACGGGCGATCGGACATTGATATTTTTACAGGAGAAAGTTGCGCTATACTGTTGCGATTTTTTTATTAAAACAAATACAATTGCGATTCCAGAATCTTACCTTAACGCTTCTCTATAGTGATTCACGGCCGTCTGTGTGTCTCCCACATCCCTTTGGTAATTTGCCCAGTTATAGTGCATTTTGGCGTTGTGCGGTAGAGTCTTCAGACCGGCCCTGAAAAGTCCATATTATTTTATAATAATATACAAGTCACGGAGTATTTGTATAAACGATGCGTCATTGCATTTCCAACGGAGCATTGAAAACGAAATACAAATACTGCGTTTTACGGGTTTCATATGTTTAAAATGTGAAAATGTATAGACAATTTCACAGAAATTAATATTAAAAAAAAAAAACTACGTGACATATTATTACGTCGACGTGTCGGTCTATCCAAAAGCGACTTACTTGATAATGGTCGGTCTTGACAACCAATCACTGTTTCTCAGCACCGTTCTGGCCACAAATATCGTAAGTGTCAAACCCACAAAGAACTTGGTCGTGATAATCACCCATTTCGGAGATTTTCTATAATTCAGGAGTGTTTGAAGTCCGTATACGCACAACAAAATGAGTCCCATGCTGGAAACAATTGGAAACAAATTACTACCTACTTTTTTATAACTGTATAAGTATTTTTTAAAAAATAACAATAATGTAGTATCTTTAATTAATCTGGATGCCTAACGGGCAACATGATTAGGTATATTTTTTAACATGATAAGGTTAATAAATTAACAGTAAATAAATTAAAATGTAATAATTAACAAATCGTATAAAACATATTGAAAAAAAGAGCTGGTACTATTGATGGGTAAAGTAGGGGGAATGTCGGGAAGGTTTTCGTAAACCATATTATATGATAGATAGATCCATATTTATATAGATAAGGATTCCAATTTAATTTTTGTTATAGTTGTTTTGAAATGTAGTAATTTTTACGAATTTCGATAAGTTTTGAAGTAAAGTTAAAATGCACATAAAAAAAAAAAAAAAAAAAATAGTGTATTATGCTTAACTTTTATATTTTTTTATAATACTATACGTTCAAGTTATGATAAAACACGTATTAAATTGCCTGTTCAGTAAACAATTGTATCCGCATAAAATAAAATAAAACCTAAAAACAACTCATATATTCAAATGCATAAAAAAATAGCTCGAAAATAATTTACACATTTTATTTTGTCTAGAAAAAGCTGATTCAAGATTCTGTACAAATTTCAGGTCTCTAGAATTTATAAGATTATTTTTTATCAAATAACATCAAAAAAACAAAATCAAAGATATTGAGACGGTTAATGCCGTGCATCACCTTTCCTTAAAGGAAAATGTATTTAGTTGTTGCACTGGGAAGTTCATTTTTTGATTTTCTTAGTGGTTTTTATAAAAATTGAGGAAACCCGGAAAACAGAAATTATTGAAAATTTAGTAAGCGGTTCACTTCAAGTCATACCACGTGGTACAATATAATAATAACTAGTGTTATGTAGAATTTTTTTTTTATAAGAATTTGAATATCGAATTTAAACGAAAATCGCAAATTTTACGACCTTTCAAAACGTGCATAACCGAATTCCGCTCAGAACCATTTTCCGTTAGTATTCATGAATGGTTGCGTAGATGTACATCAGATTCCGAATAGGCAAAAACGTTAAAAACTAAAATAATCTAATAATGATTGAATTCCGAGATTTGCCTATTCGGGTCTTATTTAACCTGAATAGTTTAATAATTATTATCATACACGATTAACGTACAATAACTGGACATTTTTAACAAATAAAATATATATTTTTAATTGAATGCACGCGTATTTTTACCTGGGTATGTAAAGTACTCTTTCGGCTACCACGAACCCGACGGTCACCAGAAGATTGGAAGCGGGAATGTAAGGGACGACGAGTAGAAGTGCGGCCAAGACTTGAGGACTATGCTTTTGTGTCTGAAAATCATAATGCAATTAATTATATTTAATTGTAATTAGTAAGTACGCAATTATAAATTATAATAATACTATTATCTTTTAACATAACAACACATTAAATTATCGATAGAAGTGCTCGGAAAGGCCCGTTATTTTAGAGACCGGACCGAGCTTTATCATTTTAACAAAGGATCGAATAGATGACGGACCTAACCGATGGCTTATTACCATTATTATAATGGCCAGTACCTCATAAAACGTGGAGTTTCTACCTGGCGGTACTTTATTCGAACCGTTATTTAGGTACCGAAATGTCAGGCACTTCAGCCTTTATAGTTCCTTTTTTTTTGTTGTTGTTTGATATTTGTTAATTCGTGTACGACCAATGGACCTAAATCTGACGGGGCGTAATAATTTATTAATTTTAACGTGAACAACTTAGACTGGTACAGTTAAAAAACCGGTTAGCTATAAAACTAAAATTACCATTAGTTCGCGTAGATATTTACCGAGTATTTACATAATGGAATTGAGTTGATTTAAACGCGGGTGATTTCAGAGCGACGGGTTGATGGCGAAGCTATGACAAAGCTTATACACATAGTATAAACAAACAAATAAAGAATAGGTCGTTCGTAAAATTTTATCGGTAAGTAAAAAAAAAAAAACGCAGGGACTATTTGCAAGACGATTCGCTATCTGAATAAAACAAAAAGTAGTGTACATGAATATATTGAATTTTCTTCGTAGCGTAAACATTTTTTTTTTTTTTTAACAGGACTCAGCGAAATTTAATGGCGTACATTTTAATGAGCTGTTAATAACGTCCATAACTTTCGGTTTCATTTAAAATCACGGACGGATGAAAGCAGATGTTTTTAATTTTGTTATTAGCCATAAAAATGTCAAGTAGAAAAAAAAGAAAGAAGAAAATCAAACGGAACAATCGCATCGCAACGTCGGGTATCCGTCCAGTTGATACTGCCGGTTACGAAACGACAATAGAGCTAATGACGAACGTGAATTCTGCGTCGTTATGCGCGGTGCACCGACACACGGTGTGCCTATTCGTCAAAAAAAAAAAAAAACAATACAGAACGAAAAGATTATTTAATAACGTCATGCTTGTCTTCCGAACCGGAGTCGTTCGGGAATTCGGCGATTGGATGGCGGTGGGTTTTACGTTTTCGCGTCGGTAATGCAACGCGCGCGCGTACCGTGCCTGTACCGCATAACGTATTTTATCAGTGGGGAAAAAAAAAAACACCCGTATAAACCGTAAATCTAATGAAAATCCGGACGCGGGATAAAAAAAAAAAAAAATAATAATAAATATATACGCGCGCACGTATAACGTCGTATCGAACTCGCGTGACAAAATATAAATAACATATTTCGTCATCGCCGCATACGCACGCGCACACATATGTATATACACGAGTGTACGCGGGGTTCGCAGCCCCGCGCACAAAACCGATTCGAACCGAAGCGATATTTATGACGATATTAATTCGATACATTATCGTTTCGCGTGCCCGCGTGTTACGGGCGGCAGGGCGCGGGCGGAGCCGAATTCCGTTATGAGGCCCCGCGGTCCCGTACACCCGTACGCCGGCGTCACGCGTGGTACGTGACGCGCGCCGCGGCGTCGTGCCCGAAACGGTGTTCCGTTCGTTTGAGAACGGGGGCGCGCGCGACGACGACGACGACGATCGCAATAAAAACGATACGTCTACGAATCCGAAGCAACGGACTCGCGGAGCGAGAGAGGTTTTTTCCGTTAAAAAGACCGCGAGCGAAAGAGAGAGAGAGAGAGAGGACGAGAAAGACACGCGAGGAAATTAAACGTTGGGCGTCTGTCTCGGCGGGCGGTTGCGGTGGCGGCGTGGCGCAATACGTGCTCGGTAAAACAAATTATGCTCGTCGGCGTCGTTGGCCGTCGCGCGGACAGAGGTGTACAATAGCGTATTGGGGACGTTTTTTTTTTGTTTTCCGCGCGAACGATATTAATGGAAAAAATTGAAAAAAAAAACTATAGAGATTAATGTTCCGCGTGAATCGAACGTGCGCCGCGAATATTGTGCAGCGGCGGTGCAACGGTTTCGCGTTTTTTTTTTTTCCCCCTAGGCCGGAAATCCGATTGAACAACGGTTTTTTCGTTACGCATTTGATATGTACGAGTTTTTGACCAGAGAACACCGGTCACCCCGGCCTTTCACACTCCCGCCGTCGGCAATATAGGCACGACCACGGTTTCCGGTACAAGACACGTCGTGTGCAGTCAGTGCTTTGCAGATTTGATTTTCATGAGTTCACTGATACTTTTATCCATAATGAAAGGCCTTGCCCGCGTACGGTAATGAATAAAAAAAAAAAAAAAAAAATTAAAACGTGCCTTTCTGCAGTTTTTAGCCGCGCCCCTATCACAGTTGTAATTCATTTTTTTTTTTATAAAGGGCACGTCCTTGCCCGTGATAAACAATTCAACTCATAATTCTCGGTTTTTTATCCGTGTCATCAAAGATAACTCATATATCAACGAAAAAATAACAATTCCATTGGGGTTTGAATTTGGAAAAATCTGATCAAGGGGTATACGATCCCGTTTATTAACACCACAACAGATTTGATTGTGCACCAAACACATACAGACGTATATATATTTTTTATTTTTATCGATATAGAGTCTGAGAATAACAAAGCAACAATTAATTTTACAAAAATATGTATCTTTTTTCATTTTCTCAAGAATTACTTTTTAAGTTACTAAAGATTGTTTACACGGTACGTTGAAATCAACAGATTTTTACAGGGTTATACATTTTCCGAAAACAATTTCTAAATTCTTAACGGTTTTTTCAACAAAATTAAAAAACAACCACTGGGCAAATGTATCGTTACATATCAGTTTTATTTTTGTTGACTTTTGATTTACTTTGTGGCCAAACATAAAAAAAAAAAAAAACATGACTTGTACTGTTATAATCTTATCAGTTCACAGAGCTTTGATAATTACCAGAGTATATAGAATTACCCGACTTAAATAATGGATGGATTACACATTTTTTTTTTTTTTTTTTAATTAGAAAGAAATAGAAAAAAATAGACACAAGTAACCGTTATAGATTTCGAGACGTTTAATCAAATATAATTTGTCAATCCCAATTAAAAAAAAAAAAAAGTTGTGATCTTTAATTTTATTTAAAAAAAATTCTATTTCTAATCTAGATAACGGTTTTATAAAAATTGAATTTGTAATGCTACATTCGTTATCAAAATATCTAAAAGATTTAGTGTTATTTCCAGTTGATATAATATTAGTTTAAATAACGGAACCCACATTTACAAAAAAAAAAAAATGCATTAAATGTATTACAGATTATCATCTTTGTTTTTGTATGGGTAACCGTTATGATCACGTATTCCATTAATGACGTATTTCTTTTCGCTTACTATCAGTAACTACATTAATTATTTTCCGAAGTTGTTTAGAATATTTATCAGTTTTAATTATTTTTTCATGACCTACAAGATTTTAGCGCTTTTTATTAATCGATTCAATACATTTTTATAACTATTTATTATTTTAATTTTGAAGTCTCTATCGAAAGGCCTATTTTTTTAGCTTATTGAACATTTCATTTGTTACTCCAACGGAAACATTTAAACCTCGGGTAATCCAATTTCTATTTTATATTTTATTTTATTTTTAGCGTTGTGTTCCATACGATTTATAGAAGTTCCGAAATCTTAAGATTAAATTCACTAATTGAATTATCCGTGTCCGTATCACGGAGTAAATTATCCCAGCTTTCGGCGTCCGTAAGCGTATTCAAACTAATAAAATTAATTTAAAATTACTCTCATTATTGCCATTAAAACTGTTACTAATACGATTCATATTATTCGCATAACGATCGGTAATGATACAATTTTTCATAATTTACGACGTTAGAAATAATGTAACGGCGACCGCGGCCCGTAACGCGCGCGTTCCGGACGCGCGATTTTCGTTTCGCGACCGGTACGGCGGCCGCGGCGGCGGCGGCGAACCGCGTCGAACCGAGCACGGCGCGCAATATCGGACACCGCCATTATCGGCCGAGCGACCGGGCGCGCGACGCCGTTGTCGCTGCTGTTGCTGTCGTTGTCGTCGTTGCCGTTGTCGTTGTTGCGGTTGTCGTTGTTGCGGTTGTCGTTGTTGCGGTTGTCGTTGTTGTCGTCGTCGTCGTCGTCGTTAATAAAACGGACCGCGTTATTGTCCGTACGGCGCGCTATTGTTTTCGGGTTTCGGCGCGCGGCGTGCGGTTCGTCGCGCGGTTTTAATTAGAAACCGCGGAAAATAATAACGGTCGACGGCGTCCCGCGTTCTATTGCGCGGCGTGTCGTCCGCGCGAACGCCGACTCCCGCGCGTATTAAACGGCCCACGGCGTACGCGCGTCGCGACAACGACGGCGGTAACAATGACGACAACAATGTACACGGGCGCGCGTGTGCGCAAGACCTACCCGACCGGGCCGCCGACGTAATTTAACGTCGTTCGACCGTCGACCTATACGTTCGGCGTTTATCATTGCCAAAACGCTCCGGCCAAATGTTAACGAGCCCGGCCCGCGCGACCTTTAGGACGTGGGCGCCCGGCGGCGGCGGCGGCGGCGCGCGCTTATCGCCGCGGACGCCCGCCGCGCGAATTGATTGTGCATAAAATTCCGCGGTATCCGCACCGGATTCGACCAACGCCGCGCCCCGGTACCCCGTGACGAACGCGCGGGCGCGCCCCGAGAATTTATCGGCGACCGCGCCGACGGAACGTAACCGGCGCGGCGGGGCGACGGGCCCGCGGCGGTCGAGCGTACCGGCGTCCGAAGACGCAGGTTTAAGGACGGAAAACATAACTCACCGCGGAAAGTCGCTCGCCAATCCCGCCCCCCTCCCGCCCGTCTTCCGGGTTCCCGCGCGTAGGTGCGCGGCCGCCCGCGCGAAATCTCCCTACATTAATTATTATCACGGTCATTTAGCCCGGGCGCGACGTTTATAATATTATCTAATGCAATACGCCCGCGCCGTTGGTCCCCGACGGTCCCCCGCGCGTCACTACGTTATCGGGAACGGTCGCCCGGCGTTCGGCGATTTCCCACATCCCACCCCCACCCTCGTATTTTTCTCGCGCTCTCTCTCTCTCTCTACGACAATTCGGTTTCGCGCGCGTCGCGTCCTCGTTGTACGCGACCGCCGTCGCGAACGACCGAGCGTGCACGCGAACGCGTTCGTCCCGCGGCGCGCGAGATCGAAAATCGACCGTGACGTAGCGCCCGTACCAGTGTCCGGCCGGACCGGGATTTCCGGTGGAAAAGCGGTTCCGCAGACCGGAACGGAAAACACGTCGCGGCGCGTAAAACGCGCCGGAGTTTCCGAGTCGACTGTTTCTGTACATTTTTTTTCATACTTCTTGCGTCGCGCGCGCTAATTTTTAGAATAAAAATGAGAGAGAGAGAGAGAGAGAGAGAGAGAAAGACGGTTGACTGGGAATCGCTGGCGCGTTTTTTTTTTCTTTTACACGGTTGCTCGCGTGTCAGATTTTCTTCAACAATATTTATCAATTCACTTGAATTCGTTAAAGGCGCGAATTACATTTGCACGCAATTTATGTTGATTGCGTTACGGACTAGACTATACGTGTGAGATAATTCTGCCGTCTCGTCCGCCCGACCGAAACGTAAAGACCGTAACGCTGTTCTGTAAAAAAAGAAAACTGTTGAACGTATTTTCCAAAGTAAATGGAAGAAATCGGAAATAAGTATACAGTCAGGTTCACAACCAGAAATGTGTTCTTGCGATTTCAAGAGTAGCATATTTTTCGAACGAAAATGTTATCTAGCGGACGGATATAAAAGAAAAATCGTTATTTGTATTTCCATTTGAATTTTGTTAACAATTCAGAAAAACAAAAAAAAATGTAGTGAGGAAAACGAATAGGGTGTACGCCGATCACGGTTACATTGGTAAAATTGTTAGTAGAGACCTGACATTTTTTCCGTATAGTATCTTGTACGCTGATATTGGCTTTTTCTAGATGTGATATTTTTACATTTGAAATTTTGTTTGACATTATGCGGTGTAGCGTGGATTAGATTGTCGACCGAACTGTACGGCTTAAACAACGTGTACGGTTTTAACGGAAATCGTAAATATCACGGCATTTCGAAACATGTACGAGTACCTTGCTCGGAATCGTATGTGGTCGGACACGATTTATTGTTGCCTACGGATAAAAACCCTGTAACTCTATGCACTCTACTTTCCCAGCATTTCACACGCAACAATAGCACACCCGACCGGCTGCAGTTTTTTTTTTTTTTTTTTTTTTAAATAGCGAGTTAATACACGCGTGCAGCAAAATTATCTATACAACGCGCCGCGTGTCTCGTTAAGACTATGTGTTTAAATATAATCTTTTTATCGTAATAATCAATATCATTTAAGAATTCAAATCAAGTCCACCGTATTATTATTGGGAAAAAAAAAAAAAAAAAACGTTTTTACTTACCAGTTTCCTGTTGGCGTTTTTTTTTTTTTAGATTATGAAAAGATCGGAACGCAAATTACGTATACCGAATTTTCATACAACGTAGTTGTATACAAATTGAATTATTTCCATATAATAAGTTCAAATGTCGCTTTAAATCATTTTTTTATTTTCTTTAATGATCACTTAAATTGAAAAAAAAAAAAAAAAAAAGAACGTAAAGAAACAATTGGCAACAAATGGGTTTTCCGGTTCATAAAGTTTTATATCGAAATATACGAACGTGTTAAAAATGGAAAATTTACATGATATTATTACATTATACCGACGACTATACCTTTTTTTTTAAAAGCTATATACTATAATTGGATGAAAACGATAAAACGCTTTCAAAAATTCTACAGACACTTAAAAAAAAAAAAAAAATGATAAAAAATATTTTATATTATATCAATACGCGTTATAGGTGCATGTGTTATATTGCTACGTTCCGGTTAATAGATTTTTTTATATCTATTTTTACAAGCATATTATACACTTCGAATCGATGGATTTTGATGTTTTTGCACGACGTTTGCTTAAATTTCCTAACTCAAATGTACCTATCAGGTTTACAACAGGTCGTACGTATGTTGTCTTCTTGCAATAAACAAATAAACTTGAATATTATATTATAACGAAAAACCATCGTTTTCGTATTGGATTTTGATTTTTAAATTATATAAAATCAAAAAAAGAAAAGCATGCGAGTAAATTAATTTCTATCAATTCGTGGCAGTGGAATGATATCGTAGTAAAAAACCAAAAAAAAAATTCAATCCGCCGTTATACATGGGAGCGGCATTAGGTGGACAGGGGCGAAAAGGCATTTTAGATGCGGCAATAGTCCCGAATGGACCGCTATAAGCGTAGGTCGGAGAAGGAGAAGAAAAATCGGGTAGCGGAAGAAATTCTCAGCCGGGCTCGAAACCGTAGATTTTTTCGAAATTTTTGTTTCGGAATTTAAAACCGGTTTTTTTTTTTTAAAAAAAATATTTCAGTTTTGGTTTAGAATTGGTATTTTTCCCGGTAAATATTTTACTATCGTAAATAGTCGGATCGCTACGGGTCAGTATTTGTTTTGCATTTCGTGTCAGCTGTTATTTATTACGATACGCACGCGTTACGTTTACGGGAATCTTGCACGATTTGCCGTGGGGGCCACGGGTCATCGAACGTTTTACGCATTCGTGTGTTTCGACGCATCGAACGAATAATGATTTTTCGCGTTAATATTTTCGGAATCGGTTGAAAACGAATACGGTTCGTTTCGCGGCGCTGTGCTAATCAAAACAAAACGCCACGGTTTCGTTAATAATAATATTTCCCGAATCGATTCGAAACCGATACGGCAGGACTATTCCACTATGCGTACTGTTTCAATGATAACGCCGGTGAATCGTACTCGAACCGTTCCGATAGGATTTCAAAAAAAAATATTGTTTTCGTCCCGGGACAATGCGAGTACAGTGATAAACCGCCACTATAGAACGTTCGGGTTTGGATTGTGAAAACGAATGCCGAAATAATATGCGTAATATTATACCGTATTTATAGCCGGGAATTAAAAATTAAAAAAATTAAAAAAAGAAAAAAATCGAAATCGATTTTGACTATTTTTCGCGAAAAACGATATTCAAATGCGAAGAACCGTCGAACGAATGCCGAACGCGCGTTGTTGTCGCATACACTCCCGAAACAAAAGCGACCGATTTCCGTCGGACGATTTCGAAAAGACGTTCGTGAAAACTGCGCCCGTCCCTTGCGAGAGACCGGTCGGAACGTTTCAACTCTAACGGTCCCGGCATCGGGAACGGTTAACGAAACGTTTCGGTCCGGCCGCTACGAGACGACGGGCCGGCGGTTTCAATCGGTTGCCCGGCGGCCGGGTCGGGACGCGATCCCGAGCGGAACCGGCGGCGCGTCTGTCGCACGGCACGTCGTCAGGAAATACCGTTGACCGACCGGGGCGAGCGAACGGGGGACTCCCCGTCGGGAAATCCCCCTCGTCCGACGGCGGGTCGCGCGTGACTCGGGGCCGCGCGCGAACAACCGCCGAGTGAACGGACGGTGCGAACGTTTCGGGACGACCCGAATACGCGCCGCGTCCCGGCGTCCGTCGCGTTCACTGTGTTCGGCCGTGACGAGACCGCGGCCGCCGGCGGCGACGCGCGCGCGCGCTAACAATACGATTACGTGCACGGCGGGCCGTCCGCTTACGTCCATGTCCGATAGTATCTTGCACGTGGCGCACAACAGGAACGCCGCGACGGCACACGTCCCGATGTTCCTGGCGTCGTTCAGCGACGTGACCAACGGCAACGAGTTCATCTGCCAGTCGTGGCTCAGCGCCGACGGACACAACATCAGCCACAGGTTGAAGGCGGCCACGTAGCTGTAGCTGAGAAACCTGAAACGGACCATCAGACATTCGGTATCAATATCCGCGCGTGTTGTAAATAATCGGTCTCGTGCCGATCGGGCGCTACGCGATTTACCGGGGGGGGAGGGGGGCGGGGGGCCGAACGTTTTTCGCGCGCGTCGTATCTAAAACGCCTCGCGACGGCCGCTGCCCGACGCTCGCGGGCCAACGTCCGCCGCCGTGGCAAATTACCGCCGCGCCCCGTTTCAAGTACGCCTCAGTACCGTCCCTTGTTTTTTTTTTTTTTTTTTCCATTCGTAAAGGATGGACACGACCCGCGCGCCTCGGTCCGGGTTCGACGCGTCCGGTTTTACACGGAGAGCCCCGGTTCGCTAACGCGCGGCGATTTCCGAAATTATTTCCCCGGGGGAAAAAAAAAAAAAAAAATGTACGAAAATTCTCTCGAAACCGATAACCGCTCCGATGACCGCCGTTAACCGTACAATCATAAAACACGTCACGTCGCGCGCGTGCGTTGTCCGAAAACGGCGGCGAACTAAACGTGTCGGTTAAAAACCGCGTCGTCTATTCCGTGTCACATTATTTTCGCGGTTATCGGACCCATAAGACATTCGCGGGCGACTACGCAAAACCCAATTAAACCGACCCAACCGACGAACCGTTGCCGAAACGCCTAGACGGGATCGATTATTGCCACACCGGCCGCATCGATCACGATAATCGTGATTGTGATCGCGATTCCGGCAGCGAAAAATCGCTATTGTCCGCCCGGGTCGTGGTCAACTAGTTGGCAACCGCTTTCGATCGACCGAAACGCGAGTGTTTGTATTTATTTTCGGACGAAATGCGTTCTGTACGGTTTGTACGAGTAGAGCGCGACGCACATATTCTCCGAGGTTTCGGGCGCGCCGGGTAAACGTATTGTTTTCGCTGCGGTTTATGCGATTTATTAATTTTACGTTTATGCGGACCGCGGACGACTTTTATGCTGGACATTTCGCTCCCGTTTCCGTAATTTTAACGTGTTGTTAATCGTCTTGTTAACTTGTTAACAGAACGCATTCGTAGTTTCGTTGATTTATTTGTAAAATGTTTAGCTGAAAATTCTGCCGTGGCGAAAATTCGTAGACCAGCGTTGAGTTTGTGATTTTCCGAAAACGAGAACGGTCAATGTTGTCAAACATCGGGTGGGGGGGGCTATTTATTCCCGGAGTCTTAAATCGTATAGGTTACACAGTACACAATGTAAAAACGAAAAAGTTGAAATCGCATTGCAATCAAATGCAAATCGAAATCCACTCGGTTCGGCGATGTAATTCAATAACAACTCGGTTGCGTTTACATTTAATGAATCGCGAGATCAAAATGAGCAAAAGCCGTACAACAATAAAATGAAAAAAAAAAAAAAAACGCGACTTTTAACGTTTGAACGCGATGGTGCCGAAGCCGAGGCCCGTCGGTTTTTTAACAGTTTAACGGTTCTCCCGGGTTTCCAACGTAACCCACGCGGGTAACCGATTTAATTTGTTTACGTGAAACCCGAACGTTTTGTGCCGGTTTCGGTCCGATACACTAAACTGTGTACACTGTCGTTACGATTATTATTATCGTTACGGCCGCGTGCGGAACAACCCCGACCGGCAGTTAAATATTATTATTATTATTTAGAAATTTCTGTTCGGGAAACGCTTAAATGATTTTGCGGAACACACACGCGTAACGTTTCGAAGCGACCGCTATAACATAACAGCGGGGTCGTAAAACGACATGTATTCCGCTGTGTATGTGTGTACGTGTGTATTTATATATAAATACGAGTGTCTAGAGTGCTGCGTATTTTGTAGCGTCCCTTGATTCTTCTACCTTTTTCGCCGGCCCTCCCTCAACACCCCCCCTCCATTCCCCCCATCCGTATCCATCGCCTTTTACCGATATTCGAAACACGTACGCGGCCGCGCGGCGGTAAGTAATTCCGGGGCGAGAGAGAGCGACAGTGGGTGACGGAGAGAGCGGGGGCGTGATAGAGAGAGAGAGAGAGACGGCGGTGATAGAGAGAGAGAGAGAGCGGGCCTCGGGGACATTAAAGCCTTTTGCAATACGCTTGGCAGCGATCCCGCGAGAATATACTGCGGACGAGAAAGTCCTCCAGACCGCAATGACATTTCTTCTCTCTAATATACCTGCATGTATATATATATAAAAAATTTATGTATACGTGTACAGTGCGTACGGAATAATATTGTAGCGACATTTGTCCGTATAGGAAATTTTAATTTACGCGGAACATTTTCGACGCGATCCAAAAGTCTTCCGTAGACCGTTGCGCCTTTAAATTTTTTAGAACACCAACGGCGCGACGCACAACACATTTATCGACCGGACGCGCGATCCGGTGTCGACGGTTTCGAAACGGTCCGAATTAATAATTAATTACCCGCGCGTGTACGTACGAGCGGAACGACACCCGGGGGTTTCGGTTCCGTGCGATTCCGGGCAGTTTCACGCCGATAGTATTTACGGGCGACGGACGAATACGTTCCCCGATAACGGTGCTCAGAAACTGTCGGTGTATAAACGGGTTTCGAAATCAATTTATCCGTTCAAATTTTTGTCATTATTATAATACGCGTATCATATGCTCGAGCGATATCGACAATGTGTTCCCGCCCCCCAACCCCCTTCCCGCCGTAACACTCTAGTAAACTATAAACACGACAGATTTCAACGGTGTGTCGTTCCCAATACACGTCCCTTATGTCCAAAAATAAAAATACGATTTCTTTTTTCCTTCATAATTTAAAAAACACAAATCAACGGGAAATTGTTTCGGTTTAATAACGGTACACCTGCACTCGTCGTAACTTATTGAAAATGTACAGTGTATTGTTGAACAGGTTAAAACTGTAATACATTTCGGTACCTACTTAACTCAACAAAAATAAATAATTCACAACTTTGCATCAACAGACGCAATGAGAATAACGGTAAAAATGTAAAAATAAAAATATTATTACGATGTACTTAGATAACGGTTTTTTTTTTTTTTTTTTTGGATCAGTCAGTCGTTTATATTTCCGGATTTTAATTAACGGTAACGTTTATATTGGCGCGTTAATCATCGAAAGTCGGTAATATATATTTTTAAAATTTTTAATTGAATCGCGTCGGTATGTATTTACCACCTCTCCGTCGGTTCTCCGGAACGTCCGCCGTTTAAACAGACAACACTGCAAACACTGTCTCACTCCGTATTATTATACTGTTGTTTATAAGAGAACTTGGCAATCGTCCCCGTTGGACCGGGCCCAAGAAACTCCGAGTGCCCAGAAGTCATTAAGCTGTGTTTTTGTCATTTCGGTAAATAAAGTATTGAGTGATACTCCGGGGCGAACTATTGCGGCGTCTTAATTTCTCCGTACGGATCTCAATGTATAACCCCGAAACGCACATGCACGGTGCGCGCGGTGTGCATGCGTGCACGCAAATGCGTACGCGGATAACGACCGTTCGATTTTCGTATCGTTCTTACCGCGACACAACGGCGATTTAAAAACGTGCGTTTTTCGAAGCTATACACGGATTATGTGGTACAACGTTCGGTTACACGGACAACCAATGGTATTGCGTACCGGAAACCGCCCAAAACGTTCGCGTACTTGAGTTCCCGCGAAACGATATGGGTCGCGAAAACAAAATAAACAAAAAAATATACCGTTAAATCCGTTCAAACGTAAGATAAATGTAAATGGTTCGGTGACGCGCGTTGGTCTCGATTTCCGATGACGAAGCGAAACATTCAGTTTAAAATCAATACTCCGACTCTCTTGGTAAATCTCACGGTAATAAACGATTGAATTCGATATACGACATATTTTTTTATTTTTTTTTTTTTTTTTTTTTTTTTTTTTTGTTTTCCACAAGAACCGAAAATTAATTCAGAATTATTCGAACAGTATTACTGAATTAGTGGTTAAATATGTTTGTGGAAAACGTGCGCTTAGAAACATACAAAGTATGGCAGTACTATTCGATTCACGCGCACGCCGTCTCACGCGGTGGCTTTCTCATTAGGAAATTGTATGACAACGAAAGTTGAAATTTCCAATATACAAAACGGATGCTTATTTTGAAAATAAACATTTCAATTCGGTACTTGTAAACAACAACAACGTTTTCTGGTAGCGCGAAATGATAAGTTCGCAAGTAGAAGTGCAAGTGAAACATTTTCGTTGACCGACCGAATAAATTATCAATTTGTTGCGCGTGAAAACGCATTATACATTGCCGTTGGAACGGCTGTGGGATGTGCGTGGTGTATTTTTCTCTGCGAATCATCCTATATGCAATGTATCGCGTAATTTTAGCAAATAAATATTAGTAAAACCCTGATACACGTTTAATAAAAAAAAAAACACCGGGACGCCTCGAAAGTGAATTAATGGTCACCGGAACGGTGCATAATTAGCCACAAAATATTATATCAAATATGATTGGTCTCTTCGACAGTATTACAAGTGTTGATTAAAAATCGAGTGACCATAGCGGTCATAAACCGTTCTGATGGACGGCGATTTTCTACAATGGAATATTGTCGGAGCGAAATTACTCGATGCTCATAAGTCATACGCGTTGTGCTCGTAGGAAAACGTCTTGCCATCAAACTTAAATGGGTACGATCAGGTCACTGAACAGTCTTCAGTGTCGTACGTTGTAAACCGGAAATTATACAATCATTTTACTGTTCAGAGTTTAAAATATACATAATAATTGAATTATTTCAGTGCGATCGGTTTTTTTTTTGTTTTTTTTTGTTGATATTTTGGAAACATTGTGATTGGTGATCGTCGCGGTTTTGTTTGCGCCGCCTGCTAATATTGCCCAGCCAATGTGCATTGTGCAGTCGTTATCATCCGATCAACGTGTAATCAGTGTACGTTGATACACTGACCAAACATCGCCGTATTACTGTATCACCGTGTTATTATTGTGTTGCGTGTAAGATGACTGCAATGGTTCATTAACACACGGTCCGTAGGTCGGCAACAAGTGCGGCGTAGTCCTGCGTTGCCGCGGTGATAAAAAAAAAAGACGATTATCTCGTGCAACCCGACCAACGGTCATTTTCTAACGTTAAAATAATGTTACAACACTATAACTATAAAAATAATCGTTATGCGTAATGCGATATTTTCACGGAATTTCTTTTCTCCGGGTGATCATTATGTACGTGCGTTTTTTGACTTAGAAAATCTATCGGCAAACTGCATTTATGCTGGCGGTCGGGGTAATGGGACAATTCGATCGGAATTAATTTCGATCCGCCGTGAACAATTAGATTTAGTTTTGTAAACGGATCAAAAATGTGCCCGAAGACGATTCGATCAATTCAACATAAGAACACAGTATTTTATATGAAATGTATAATTCAGCATATTTAAACGGATAATCAACTGTATAGTTTACAATTATCAATTTAAAAATAAATAAAACCTATTTTTAGAAGTTTGGCAATTTTTTCGTAAAACATTATTGGATATGAAACTATACCGTTTGTGATCACGTCAATTTTTTTTTTTTTTTTATGAGAGATTATACTCTGGAATAGTATTCTGTGCCTTATACGGGGTATTTAATACTTTCTTTTACTTAAAAATGTCAATAATTTATACCATTAATAATCTGAAAAGTAATCTATCAATTATGCGAACAATATAATTAAATTGGTTTTATTTTCATGATAAAAACAATTATTAAGTATTTCAATCGGTAAATTATTTATATATAGTGTTTCATATTATTGTTTCTATAAGGTTCATTTTAGATAACTGAAGGCAGTATACATTATTTCAATATGAAAATAAGTTTGAGATTCGATTATAATTATTACCGATACTTAATTACTAACTTCTACAAAGTTATAGGCATGTATGAGTAAATATCAGTTCATATCTGAGTCATCCGTACGTTTAAATAAAACTGCAATGCATAAAATCAAATTTAACACTTTAAAGTAGGCATACATGTTTTACCTTATCATTCATGTTTTACATTCTATACGCTTAATCATTTTTTCTTATTATATGTAAACGCATTACCCGATCACAAGTAAGTATATTATTTATCCGATATCCAAATAGAAAACAAAATTAAAGTAATTTCAATTTAGTTTATTTTATATTATCGAACAATATTTTTGTAATTATTTCATACAAACTAATCGAAAAATTGTTATTCGTATAAACAAATAAGCCCAAGAAACAAATTGTTTAACTAATATTAGAGTTCAGCATTTTTCTATTTGATTGAAAACAGTATAATAAGAGTTTCTGCGATTATAAATAAACACGAGTTTGAAACAGAGTGATACGAAACAATCAAATCAGAGACCACACAACGGATTCCGACTTTAAGATCGAATCTTACTGAATTTTTTTCGGTATACTATGTGATTATCAACTGTTTAATCCCATTCGCCCATTAAGTCGACCGTCTAATTGTTTTATGCTTTTTTATAATCGTAATCGAATCTCATAAAGATGGATTATAAAATAGTCACTCTGAATGTCGATAGCAATTGTTTCAGAAAATCACTCCCGGAATTAATATTCTACAAGATTTAGTGTTCGGAATAATCCTAAGTTAATGTGTAAATTAGGACAAAAACACGAAAACAAAAAAATTACCTATCATTTTGTGTATATTTATTAGAATTTCCTTACCTAAACATCATCGATCCTCGTATATTGAAAAAAGTATTAGTGTTTAGTATATAGGATGATCAATATATCATAAGACACTCGTTATATCGGAAAGTATTAAAATTTTCGGAATTTATTTACAGAACATTTAAGAAACAAGCGTTTCTAATATTGTATGTTTGTGTTAGTTTTTTCGCTCTTTTTTTTCTCGGGAGTAAAACTATAATTCACGTGAATTGTCAAATGGTAGCCTACGTTAAAACCTCCACAATCCAATGAAGTAACGGTTAAATAAATGTCGGTGTTGAAATTTTCGATTTCTATTAATCCGTTTACGAGATATTCCGTTTTTTAAAGTCAGAGCCGAAGGAGAGCAGAAGCGCGTTATCGAAACGCCGTACGCTGTGAATCACAGACATTTCGGAGAATTAAAAGTAGGTTGTCGTTTTACCCCAATAAATAAGGGTGTCAATCAATGTGTTGCGGAGCTGCTCTCTTCTTAATTATTCTATAACAAAAAATTTCGATAAAAGTCAAAACTTTCCGAGATAATGCGTTTTACGATACACATTGGTCACTCTGTATAGAGTAAACTTTCGATAATAATTAACAAATATTGACTGATCCTACACAGATACTTCCGAAACTCGCGCAGCTACATATTAGCCATAGCTAATACTATTATGAAAACTATGAACAATATAAACTTAGTGACCGGAAGTTTCCACTGACCGACGTTATAGCGTGAATTATGATATTATTATTTAGATATCTCACATAATAATAATATTATATTTCAATAAACGTCGATTGCGGAGGAAAATACCCTTTCGGTTTCAATATTCCGTAAAATCGTCAAAATCGATAATTGTTGATTTTTATAGTTAGAAAAAAAAAAAATGTTCAAACAAGTTTAAAAAGGGACACGGCGATTTCACAATATTGAACTTATTTACATAATTACCATTGTAGTAATCGTTAGATTCTGAAAGGAGATTAGGTTGGATTATGTATTGGTTTTACAATGATGTTTAGTTTTTTATTTTTATATATGAACAACTACCGTTGTTTTTTATTCCAGTTTTTAAGTGTAACACTTTTTCTAAAAGGAAATTATGTCCGTGCAATACTTTAGGAATTTATTTTATGATTTTCTAAGCAGTTTTCATAATAATAGGGAATAATTGGGAAAGTTTACGAAACGTAATATGTATAAATTTGTTTTTTTTATATGATCCTGTTAAATATACGCATAGACTTGACATTTAAACGGAAAGCTTATATAAGAGGTACTCGGCGAATAAAATTGTAAGAGTAAACCGAAATTCTTGAAAACTTAACAAGAAGTTTATTATAAGTCATGATTTGTGTTTAAAAAAATAAATATTGAGTTGAAATGGAATTTCGTTATTTTATAAGAAATGTATATAGTATTTAATTTTAACGGAAATCTTAAATATTACGACCCTTCAAAACACGTATTACCGAACTTCTTTTTCAGAATCGTTTTACATTAGCAAAGATTAATCGTTGCTTACAGATATATATATATTAAATTTCTCATTATATCCTACCTTCGAATTTTCTCATCAACAACATAGTATTTCTTTTTACAATTAATTTTGCTACTATAGGTGTATAATAAAATAGAAATTCAAGTTGAAAATTACACATTTGTAATTCGTAATCAAATTAAATTAATTTATATAATATTTTTTAATGAGTATCTTAAATTTCAAAGATAATATTTGGAAAAATAACGTTCAGCAGTCGATGTAAAATGTGAAATTGTCTTAATTTTAAAATAATATTGCGAAGTCGGCAGGAAACGTGAATTTAACTATATATTTTCTCGTTTATATTTTGCACGGTCGACGATTTTTTTATAATAATATATATATACACGCAACACTATTTCGATGAATACTTTGCTTTCCCTTGGATATCTAAAATACAGTTATTTTTACACATTACAAACGAAGTAGGTGGGTACATTGCAATGAATAAAGTGTATCCAAATGATTGCATAGTTTTAAAATTGTCGGTCAAGGGGTCACAACTTGGGTTGTGATTGAAAACGATTTCTGTGTTTCGACGTAGTTTGAAAAAACGAAACAATATTATATTACCAATGGTAATCTCGTGTTAGAAATAGGTGTTTACATGAAAGAAAAAAAAAAATGCACGTTACACTATTACCGCGTGGGTAAATTATTCCGTATGACCACTTGACTCGCATACCCGTTTATAATGCGCAAATTCTATAATAATTGTATCACCGTCTGAGAAAATTCAAAAGTTACATTTCGAATTGACTAACGAAATATTCAATTATATTACTAGTCGGCAGGAATTATAGACCACGGGACATTGCGTAGTGATAACAATCGTTGTTTATTTGCAAGGATTAAATTTGAGAATGTTTTTTTTTTTTACTCGCTATTTAAGTAGCTCGGTTTTAATAACGCGACTAAATTAAAACCTTAGAATATGAAAAGGTTTATCATAAGTTAGGCGCTTATAATCTAATTAACCCATACTGCGCTAGAATTCCACAAATCCGCGGGTTTTTGTCGGATAAACGACGGCGATCGTAATAATAATAATACAACTACCCCTGTGCGCGTAGTCGCGACGCTAATTAAAATAACAAATTGTAATTTGCAATTTGTAAACTTTTCTCGTGTTATAGGGTACACAGCGTACCAAGCGAAAATATAACGAATTGCGCGATAAAATCGTGGTATTTTTTTTTTTTTTTATTAAGGGTCCTTTGAAAAATTTCCCTCTTAGCCGTTATAATAAATGAAAAATCCGAGAATTTTGAAAAAAAAAAAAAAAATGTTTTGTCACCGTTAATTCTGGCCCGTTTGTGTTATGCAACAAGATAATTGACACCTCGGGTTTTTTTTGTATTATACTGAAACGTAAACACGCGCACACAAAAAAATCGACATTCTAAATCCACGAATATAAGAGGTCTGAGACAAACCGATCGGAAAAAAATAATAAAATTTCTGAAAAAAAGAGACTTCGAAAATATAAACGAGGGAAAAAAATGTTGGTCACGAAAACCGACGGGAAGTCCGCCGATTTAGTACGCTTCGAAGTTCAAATATTCATTTATTTTTATTTGCATTTCATATTACGAAACGTGTTGAAGAATAAAATTGTTATGTTTGTATATATAAAAAAAAAAAAAAATATTGCGTACCGGAATAAATATCTCACTAAGGACACGTTTAAATATAATTAATAATTAAAAAAAAAAAATAATAATAAAAAATAAATAGTATTCAACTACAACAATAACCGTTCGTTTGCGTTGTTCATAATTGAATTGTCGTTTTTAATTACCGCGAACAATTTATGCGCGGACGTAGTCGAGCGAACTGTACGGCACCGCGGAACGCGAACGAAATGTATTTATCCGGGTACGGGCGCACCTAAGCGCTCTCGCCGAAACGAACGTCGCCGCCCGCCGGCCGTTCGATAAGCGTACCGTTCGCCGGGTCGTCATTCAAACGCGTGGCGGCGCGACCGGCTGGGTTCCGAAAACCCGCGGTTACCGATATCTGTCGGATAACCGTAACGGCGCGATTGCCGACGGGATTGCGCAAATTGAAAAAAAACAATCGCGAGCGTTACGGACTGTGCCCGCCGGGCCGTACGCCGGACGGAACGCGCCCGTGTAGTTCGCGTTCCCGACGGACGGGCGTTCGGCACGGGCGCGTCATCGCATCGCCGTTAATTTTCAAAATCAATTTTGTCGACTTCCGACGTTTGGCAGACGCCCGCGCACTGCGTAATTACGATTTTTTAAAAAAAAAAAAACCTCCCATACCGCCGACAGGTGTTCCGTCGTTTTCGGAGAAACGTTATAAGGGGGGGGGGGGTGGGCGATGTACATTGTCGAGTAACATTGTCATCTGTACGCGGCGATAAACCGCCGATAACGAAAAACGGCCGCGGCCGTGACCTAAGCTATCGTACCGTTTTATTATATTCTGTCTCGGTGAGCCCGGGTAAAATTAAAAAAAAATTACCGCACAGACTGTCGCATTTTCCGGTCCGTCGATAAAATACACGCAAGCGGCATTATCATCTTAAATGCATATCGGAAACACATCGAACAATTGCACTGTATAGATTTTTATTGGAACGTGACTGGTGGCGGAGAAATTGTTCTCAGACGCGAACAAATTAAAAAGAAAAAAAAAACACGTCATAGTGAAAAACCGTTACATTTCTCGCTTTGATCTAACAGGGTATTCATAAAGTTGTGAAGCCACGGGTACGGTTAGAATGTTTTCAATGCACGTTTGAGAAATAAATAGGGTAATCTGCTTGGCGTGTTTTCCGTAAATGCGACGCGAAATATTGCAAAATGAAATGACATCTAATCGAATTTTTAAATATTTCTACGGAGTAGGGAAAAATACCCACTGAAAAAAAAAAAAAAAAATCGAAAATCTCAGACCTAATTATTACTCGGAAAATGTTTGAATCTTTGAAAAATTGCAAATTCACAAATTTGTCAAGTATTTGTATCTAATCGATTATTTTTTTTTTTTTTAAGTGATATACCGTCCCAAGAGAAAATTAGTCTCGTCGAAATGTCGCAGATTATCGTACACGTAGCCGAGTGTAGTTTATATTTTGTTTTTTTTTTTTTTAACTTATTCGGTTTAGAATCATGCTCTCCGAACAAACGATGCCGTTGAAGTTACAGTCTGCGGTAACGAGTGCAAAAATATACGGGATTTACATACCTATACATTTACCTAGTGAGCGTGATGATACAAAAAAAAAAAAAAAAAATTCGATTATAATGCAAATTTCTGTGTTCACGAATTCG
>CABPRJ010001906.1:811962-860925 GCA_902439185.1 Cinara cedri | reverse complement strand
CGTGTTTTCCGTAAATGCGACGCGAAATATTGCAAAATGAAATGACATCTAATCGAATTTTTAAATATTTCTACGGAGTAGGGAAAAATACCCACTGAAAAAAAAAAAAAAAAGTATATATACATAATATATGAATGATAGTAAATTTACATCATCATTTTTAGATCCGTAGAAATAAAGGTAAAGGTATTGCGAGTTCAATGAAAAAAAAAAAAAAAAAAATTCGATTATAATGCAAATTTCTGTGTTCACGAATTCGATTTATTTTTGCAAAGATATACGTGTTTAATTCGAAATATTCAAATATTTTTTTTTTTATTTTTTATTTTTATTATTTTTTTTTAATATGATATTCTTTCTAGAAAATATATTACATAAATATTAAAACTACGAAAACATAATGAAATATTCTTGAATTTAATAAAATTATAATACGAATTTGTTTTACCTACGCAGTACACATAATAAAGTATTATTATTTTTTTTAGATTCGAAGTGGAGTGAGGAATGTATTGATTTAAATCGCAAATATCGCGGCATTTCAAAACATGCACACGTACGACCGGTCTTTACTCAGAATCGTATTTCAACAGGAACCATTGAATTATTGCGCACAAATAAAAATGCCATAACTTTACGTATCCTGTTTTCCTAGCATCTCGCCAACACGCACGGCCATCCATGCAGTGTTGGGTTTTATAAAAAAAAAAAAAAAAAAAAAAAAAAAAAAATAAAAAAAAAATAGTGACTTATGCGAACACTTGTGTGTAGCCGAATTATCTATACAACGCGCCGTGTGACGCGGGTTAAACAATCTGTACAAATTTATTCCATTACGATCGATATTGTTTAAAAATTTAAATCAAGTTCACATTATCGTTCTCAACGTAAAAAATAACTCCGGAAGAATATAATATAATGTTTTACCAACGCGTAAAATGAAAATAGGTCCCTAATCGATATTTACACGAAAAACTTGGTTTATAGAATGGGTAGTTTTTACTTTCGAGTAAAAAAGTTTTCTATTGACATATTTTTTTTTTTTTTTAATGTAGGTATTCACTTAGAGACAAAAGCATTTTACTTAAACTTTTTAGACAATACATCTAAGATTTCAGAAACACGGTTTGAAATATACGGTCATTTGTTTTACCACGATTTGCATATGGAAAAATCGATTTTTTTAACTTATTAGTAATTGAAGTTCGAGCGGTTTACGATTGCTCGGTATCCTCCCATCAGGTTTTTATTAATTTTTTTTTTCTTTCTGTACATATATGCACGTTTGTAACTCCTTTTTTTTTTTCGATTCTGAGCGGAGCGAGTAATGTATTAGTTTTACAATGACGTTTAATTTTTTTCCGCGAACGACTTTTCTTCCGGGAATCTCGTTCCGATTTCCGAGTGTAGCACTTTTTCCGAAAGGAAATCTTACGGGGGCGGTAATTCAAGGCGGTCAATTTTTTTTTTTCCCCCAGGAGTTTTCCCGGTTAATTGGGAAAACCGGGAAAATACTACGTCCCATTGTCGGGTCGCGCAGAGAAAACGATTTTACACTTTCTTTACCGCCACGTTCCCACCCGTTGAAAACTCCCGGGCGCGCCGTTACAAACGACGATGACAATTAATCGAAAAAAAAAAAAAAAAAACATTGGCTCAATATTATTTTCGTTACCGACCACGCCTGCCGAAATATACGAACCGACGGATAACGAACGCGATCGCGAAACTGAAAACGTTTTTTCGCCCGCGGAGCCCCGGAAACGATACGACGGCCGCGTCCGGTTTCGCCGCCAACTCGACTATTCCGGTACCCCGTGGCGGACCGCTCGACCGTTTGCCGGCGGGCGGTTCACGCGAGCGCTCGTCGCGGAGCACCGTCCGGAACGGCCGCTGACTTGCGTTTTTGCTGACGCGTTTCTGCCGGACCGGCCGACTCCGGTGACGGTTCTTGCTGCTGCAGGTGGCACCGGCACGCTGACGCCGGCGCTGATCGCACACCCGAGACTGCAGGTTCGGTATTAGCGGAACGCGTAAACTTTTCGCCCTCGTACAGCGCCCTGCCGCGAACCGCTTCGCGATACCGTTCCGGATATTACGCGACCCGACGTCACCGCCGAAAACCCGCCGTAAATCGCCCACCTGATCCCACCGATATTGCAACCCACCGCGGACTTCGCCCGGATACCGTTACTGATAGCATATCGACCGAAGGTTTAAAAGATAAGAAACGCGTAAACTTTTCGCCGCCTACCGCGAATACCTTCCCGGTGGCCGTTATCCGTAACACGCGACCCGATATCGCCGTCGCCGACAATACTCATCGAGATTTCCAAGCCGAAAACAGCCCGATTAGGATCATAAAACAATTCAATTATCCTCTTTGTCCGACAAAGAAACGTACGGATTATGTTTCGGTTAAATGCGTTCAAACTGAATTGATTGCTTTGCAAGTTTCAATTGTAAAAACTACTAAAATCCTTCTTTCAGTTGGACATTCTGATATCCGTTTTGCGTCTCTTTCCTAACGTTCTGTTCGGTCGATGCTTGTTGATTTCAGTTTGTCCGTTTTGTCATCGTTTTGTTGATCGTCAATGCGTGCTGTTTTTTCATCGAAAACAATGTCCCTTACCGTAACTGTTATTTTAATGTCAAGTAACCATATTCTGTATCCGTCGTGTTTATATGCAACCGTTTTCCCAATTTCGTTATTCAATTCGTAACTCTTTTCTGTCGAGATGCGTACGAATGCATCTCAACCGAAAACTCTAAGATGTTCAACAGTGAATGTCTTCCCTGCCTTAATCGATAGCGTTCCACCACGTACCTCGGGCGCCCATCACCGTTTGATAATCGATAGGGTGAAAGTAGACTACCGATCGATTTTATCAAAGGTAAACTACTGAACGAGGAAATGAAAAGAGCGGGCGTAAGATCAGAACCAGAACTCGAGGTCACAACCACATTCTCAAGTAATACACGTACAAATATGGAAAACGTGTGAACATAAAAAATCAAAAAGCGAGTTTGAACCGCCTAAACAGAAACCTAAAGATCGAAGGGCAACCATCTATAAGGACAATCGTATGGTATGGCTCATCGACTCTGGAGCATTGGGTCACATGGAAAATCAAAGAAATACGTTTAATGACTTGGCCGAACTAGTGAACAGTAAATATTATGGCCATTCAAAAATTGTGTAATCGAACTTCGCTCAGAATCGTTTTTCGATTTCAAATTAATCGTCCCGTACTGATATATTATACATTGAATTCCTCTCTATTCCTACCTTCCCAACTTCTCAACTGCAACAATGGCCCACCCATCGCGCGAAGTATGTCCTTATCATTTTTCAATTTAAATTGTATAGCCGAGTTGATATTTTTTTTTTATCATCTCGATTGATGATATTATCTCAAATAATAATATAAATATCGAGAACCGAGTCGTTCCGAAAAATACAACA
Source organism: Cinara cedri (assembly GCA_902439185.1). NCBI lineage: Eukaryota > Metazoa > Arthropoda > Insecta > Hemiptera > Aphididae > Cinara > Cinara cedri. The sequence continues at coordinate 857,459 of CABPRJ010001906.1, read as the reverse complement.
ATACAGTATTCAAAAATCAAATTTTAAATGTATACATAGAACACTAAAATAATAACTTTAAAAGCGATAAAAAATTCGTTTGAAATAAAAAAAATCACTAAACAAACAATCGATACAATATTACAGATTTGGTCGAGTACTCGGTGTTGTCGAGTTTTCTCGAGTCGAGTCGATTATCCAAATGGACTCGATCATTTTTTTTTTTTTCTCGGTACACGCCAATTCGATTACTTGAATCGCGAACTCAACTCCATTCAAAAGACCAAAACCGATGCAGTTCTATAATATTATAATTCGCCCACGGTTTCGGGTGTTCCGTACTGCTGTTGTGAGTATACCTGTTTGCGAATAATATTTTTCACTAGGTAAATTTAAAGACTAAATATAATACGGTGTATCACACCGGGGAACGAATAACCCTTCGGAATTTGCCCCGTGTCCACAATACCTCCGGTAATGATAACCCCCGGGAAAATAGGGCGGTCGAAGGGGGGTGGGGCGTTTGTTACCCGTGTTAAATTTATCGGCCTTCGGAATTTCTACTGTACGTATATATTTGTGTGTGTGTGTGTGTGCGCGCGCGTGTAAACGGGTCTTAAAATATTTCCGTTTTGAGCATTCCGTAACCTGGTGGCGAATGCTGGCCATTCTCCCTCGGACACTATGCGCACCACACTGCACTACGACCAGTATAGGTATTCCGCCAGTGGCCCCCTCAACAGAATTTAATATTAACTGCACCGCATACGGAAGCGCACATACAGTAGTGTTCTCGCGTAAGATACACAATAAATTATTCTACAGGGAGCCATTTAACGACGGGGTGGGCCGAAGGGCCAAAGGGATATTGTGGTGGTCCTTGCATAGTTTTACTGTGTACAACCAAAACCGTTGGGCAGACCGAAATTCTCGGTCCTACGGTCTGCTATTATAGGCGCCCTCCCTCCACCGATCGTCGCTTAACAATTAGACTCGCGAATAAGCCCGAGGGCCCATATTAATACGCAACATAAAATGATATGATAACCGACCCTATATGAAATAGAACGTTACAGCCTACGTTAACGGCTTACAGTGGTGTACACTCACTTATTTGCGGGTTATAAGAAAAAAAAAAAAATAATAAATATAAACGGCCAAAACGTCCAGGTATATCGGCTATGAAACATCGACCATTTCGTTTAAACTCCAAACCCCGTTAAAACAGCTATTAAATTCTTACCGATACTATGTTCGAGTTTTAACTGTCGGTAATTTTTTTTTCAATACCACTTTTCTCATCGCTTGGACGAAATTGACGTTTGATGTTAAAAACCGCGTAACGCGTAATACGATTTTTTTTTTTTTTTTATATATTTTTTCATTTCATACATAGATATTATATCGCGAGTCTACACGATAGTATACAATAACCCTCTAAGGCGAAATGGAAATGGATCGAATTAAAATACCCTTGACCGTTGACCTACTTGACCACGTCTCGTCCGTCGTCCTCTTAACAGCACGGCGAAGATAACAATATGATGTACACGGTCCGCGAATGTCTGCCCCGTAAATTATATCCGCAATGCACCGTCAGGCGTCGCCGTCGCATCGGTTCGCCAACTACAGATTTAAATGGTAATCGCCTACTAAACGCGGACGGGAGCGGTGTCGTTTATAGTTTTTGGTTTTTTTTTATTTTCCGAGCGAAATCCGATATACCGATTTGGGAAAAAATCACTCGTGGCAAGTCGATATAGTTCCGCAGATACCAAACTAATCGCGTAAATTCCTTTGCGTGGTAAAACGTCAAAGTTTATAAACTGCAGTATAGGTACAAAACAAAAGCGGACGATAAAATGCAGAACCCGAATCGTCGACACGCAAGACAACAGTTTTGAGGTGTTGAACTCAATTTGTCGTGTTAGTGTCCACGGAGAGTTGAGATTTTGACGTTTAATCAAAATAACAAATCTCGTTAAACCGATAAACGCACGCGTTGTGATTTCTGATGCGATTCCCCGAGATAATATTACACCCCGGCCGATCATATTATTATCATGGTATTTACCTGACTTTCGAGCTGTCGTGAAACGCCGCGGGGTTGTCCGGTTCGGTAAATCTCGGTAAACTGCCTTGGAGCATGTACAGCCGAAACGTTAGTAGCGCCACCGTCTGAAAAGTTTTTAATTTTTTACACGTTTAGGAGTATACGCATGACACTACGTTTCACAACACGGTTAAATTAGACTGTGCGTAATATTAATACAATCGTTTCCGCTTGTATAACGCGCACCGTATGTGCGGGGGGGAATAATAATTGCGGGTCGGCGATGTTTAAAATACGATTAAAATCGTATTTAAAGGTGCTCGCCGAACAAACCGTACAGACCACTGCAACAATATTATAATGCTTCGGTAAAAGTTTACTTTAATACGCGTTTCGTATATAACGCGTATACATTTAAGTTATAATTTAAATTTATAATATATGGATTTAATTTGTCGTACGCGCAATAGGTGCGCGGAACATCGGCGTTGTGAAAATACTCATTTCGTGGAATTAACATATTTTTGCATATCGGAATATCGTTTCGTATATTGTTTCGAGATCTTGGTGCAGAAAGTGCATTTCACCGCGAAAATTATATAAACTGTACGGGGTATTTATTAAGTAGGTGTTCTGTGTCGGGGTGGACACAGATTTAAGGAAATTGAACGCCCGGCAGTGTAGGATTTCGCTTATTGTACGTCCACTGGGAAATAAACGGAAAATGATTGAAACGGTCGATTTCGTAACAAACAATTAAATTCTGTATTTGCGTACTTTCAACGGTAGGAGAGTGGGTGGGTTATTGATAGCGGTAAAAATGCCGAGGGCGTGTTTTGGTTCTAGAGGTATTGGAGTGTTAAAACGCTTAAATTTAATGTACAGTAATAGAATATTTCACCGAAATGTGAACATTTTTATCTTCCCGGAGGAAAGTGTACCGAACACATTGGAGCACGTGTTGAGGTTCTCGAAATTGTCTCTATTGTGTTGGGTTTACACGTGCATGTTCATACACTCCGGTAAACCTTATAAGCTTGTATCACGAGTACTTTGTGAAGTTGGAATTGTCCTACTTTTTCTGGTTACTTTCGCCGCTAAAAAACATGCACGTGTCAACTAAGTATTTGAAACACGCGCTGAGTTCACGGGTTTATCAAGTTCAAAAAAAAAAAAAATCACGGATTTGTTCGAATATTCGACAAGCTATTTCATCGCGTAGTATTTCGCTTCAAGAAATTAAAAACGTTCATAATCATAACCCAAGAAGCTCAATATCGTAGAACTTTGCGATCCTTAGAAAAAAAACGTATAATTTCTTATTTTAAATCGCATCCCGAAAAGAAAAAAAAAATTGTTTTCACTTAACCGTGCGCGGAATTTTTTTTTATTGAGTTATTTTATTGGTAAATTTTGAAGACTCGTCAATCGTCTTGTCTATATCTTATAACATAGAAGGTATTGCCGCGGTGTACGGCTCAAGTTAACGACATTGAAAATATAATTGATTTTATTACGGTATTTTTTTTTTTTTTTTCGAAATGTAAAATAAATCGTAAACAATAATAATACGGGCGCAGACCAAAACAGTAATTCGTTACTTATTGAGACCGGGGAAGTTTTCTCGTTCGAACGCCGGCATTCAATATTACGGCATTGTAATTACACAATTGAAAGTAACAAGGCCGAATTAATAACGACCGTTTAATTGGTACGCATTACGGTTTCGCGAAATATTTTTGACTCCGAACGCTAACGGCAACGCAGAGAAGTGCCGGGCAATGTGTTAAAATGCGAAAATGTCGCCCGTCGCTTTTATGCCGTGCACGCGTTGTTCACGCGCGTCTAGCCGAACGTAATGTCGGCGATCGACGGCGGTCTATTGGATTTGTTTATGCGCACGTGTAATGGAAACCGTAACAATGCGCGACGACGTTACGTTATGCGATTCGAATTCACAACGCCGGTCGAAAAAACTGGTATATAAAAAAAAAAAAAAAAATAATAATAATGGCAAATATAAAAATATTGCTGTTCGGTATTGACAGCGACCGTGCGGATACGAAATTATAATGTTACAGCGGTAGGTGTTGTTTAAAATCCGAAAGTTTAGGCGCGGCGCGTTCTGTATTATTATTATTATACACCTTACACCCGACCGTATAATACGATACAAAACGATAAGATAACGCGTACGGTTTTTTTTTTTTTTTGATTTATTATATTTTTTCTTAGGGTTTGGCAGTTCAAAAAGTACATTAAAAGTTCAGACGAAATTGACAGCCCCGAAATATTTTCGCGTATCGCGCCCAATATATTGGTAACGTTATATGATATATGTATGTATAAATATGTGTACAACTTGTTTTCGGATCGCGAAAATTCGACGGTTTTTGTAAACCTACTCAAAACATATTTTAAAGATTCGGGCACGCGTCGCGGAATAATAATATTAAAATATTGTTCGGGGGGAGGGGGGGGGGGAGGGGGTTTCTCTCACTTCTTTCTCAAGCGTTTAATGTCAACTTACCGCGGCCAACATTTTCGCAGCCCTTCTCACGAACGAATTATATTCCTCGTTATGTCTGTGCTCCACCAACGACCTGTAAAATAATGAAATTATGTTAGTAAAAAATGATTTGCAGTTATTTTTTCTGGTACGAAAGAAAATGAAAAAAAAACCGTTCATAATTGTATTATTTAAATCCGCTATATTACACGGTTAGAAAATCTTAAATTTACGTAGCATACTATTTTCTTGTTTAAAGTTCAATTTTAGATGTGTAACCGAACCATATACATATATATAGTATTGTAGTGTCTAAAAATCAACACGACAATTAAATTTCACATGAATACCTACTCAAATATGCTCGTAACTATTATGTAAAGTATACATTGACATTTTTAAAATAATTTTTAGTTCATCAAATCAGTGATCGAAATCAAAAACGCTATTGAGTGTGAAAAATATTTTCTTATTTTGACCGATTGAATTTGGTTCAAAAAAAAAAAATAATAACATATTAATGAATATCTCAATGTTAGGACTTCCGCACTAATTTCATTTAACGGAATGGTTTACCGAAAGCCAGACAAAAATATCGATCAATTTTAATTATTCTTAAAACGAATTTAAATTTATTAAAACGGGTAATGAATTTATGAAGTTATAGAAACGACTTCAAACACCTATGTTTTTTTTTTTTTAAACGACGATATCGAAAAAAAAAATAATCATTTTTTTCATCAAATTTTCGGAATATTTTAAACCTCCTCGGTCAAAACTAAATAAGCGTGGTTTTCCACTCTATTGTCCAAACATTGGGTCCGAATTCCACTGTATTTCAATGACAGTAATCCTTGTAATACAGTATTTACAGTATTTGACCCTTATACAATTTATATGCCCTTCAAATATAATAGTTAATTTTCTTAACGTTGACAAATAAATAGTAATTTAAGCACACTAAAAATGTTCCAATTCGTTCAGAATATGATTTATTTTCCGACCAGTAAAACATAACACACAAATTACTTACTTTTTAATGTGGCCCCACGAAGTGTAAACGTCATAGGCCAGATTTACTAAGAGGACCATTAATCCGGTCTCTTTGGCCAACATCGATAACGCTCCAAATATGCAACTGAGGACCACGCGTTCTTTACGTTTCCACCGTGTGCTATGATTGAAAAAAAAAAAATAATTGCATTAATTTATTTGATTTCACGCGGAGAAACTATACGAAAACTAGTTCGTTAACTGTTTTTAGCTTTTTCCTAACTACATTCATTAACTATGGGAAATATGGGTAGTTGAATTGAAAAAAATGTCCCAACCTTAGTTCAATCAACAACTTTCATTATTTTATTTTCCCTCGTTATGATTATTATTTGATTTAAATTCACCACAGCCTTTGAATACACTTTACGAATCGTATTACATAAATAAATAATTATACAATATAAATTACATTTCAATTATTCATAGGTACACTGAACACGATAAGTACAATTTTTATTGTTGTTTTCGTTTATACATATATATGTATTTTTTTTTTAAATTAATCAAAAGGATAGTGTTTTGTTTTTTTTTTTTTTTTATTTTGTCGTTTTATTAAATGCTCATTGTAAAATAATAATAATAATAATAATAAAAAAATACAGTTTACTCAGATATTATCGTACAATATTTATTTGTTTTTTTTTTTTGTAACCTTTTTAATGTTGCAGTACAGTATTCCGACGAATAACGCGAAAAACTAAAATAAAAAAAAAAAAATAAACTCATAAATAAATAATATTCAATACCATGTTGCAGTTTGAATTTAATATTTAAAACGTACAATTAAGAATAAAAAAAGACTATTATTGCATTATATTGCGTCAGTAACGTGAATACATCTAAATTTTTCCGTTACTCTCGGCCACTCCCAAACCATTTGAGCATTACGCTCAAACTCGGGAATTAGCGGTTTTTTTTTCGCACGGACGGATTGAGGTGATAACATGCCTTTTACCTAACTAATTCGTGTGCTCGAATTGCATGTTTTCATATGAAACAGCTATATATAGTTTCGCTGCGTGTAAGTAAACTGGTTTAAATACGCATACATCATTGCTGTTGTTGAGGATGTGTTCTCGGAATATTTGAACTTCATGGTCACGACCTCGCATCGGGTAATAGAAAAAATTAGAAAAATTCCCGATGACGTCCGGATGACAATAACGAGCGGATATTTTGTTTACCCGTATATTCTATCTGTGTATGTGTGAGTTTACGATTTTTTTCAAAATTATTTATTTGGTTTCAGGCGGGTGGAATTTTTTTCCGCTCAACAGAAACATTTGAAAGTTTTAACGTTAACTTCATTATTGTATTCAGCCCAATTGTTTCCGTTTTTCGTTTTTTTTTTTTTTTAAGATTTTTACATAAGTTCGGGTTTTTTTTTTTATTATTATTATTATGTTCGCAGTTAATTAGTGGTAAAAACTCAGTGTGGTAAATGTATATGTTTTCGAAGTTGTATCATTTTATAAAAAGTCTAATTATACAAAAACAATACATTGTTGTGGAAAAAGTTGTCTAAAAAAAAAAAAATACAAACGATTAATGAAAGGTTTTGGGATTCGAATCATTAACCGCTTAGCGGATAAGTCACGTAAATGCCACAACATCGACGCACTAATTAACCCGCGCAATGACATTTTATCATAGTGTAATTATTAAATATACGCGTGATAGAGGCGTGCATGTCGGATACGTAAATAAACAATTGGCTGTAATTAATCGGTAAAAAAAAAACAAAAAAAAAAAAAAAACAAAACAAAATTCCCATAAATTTTATGGAAAATGTTGTTCCGTCGATATCGCAACACTCGGCGCAATATGACGACGCGTCGACGTCTAACTCTAACGTGCTGTTAAACGCGATCGTTAATAACTGACGCGAACGCGCATCACGCGGTCGGGAAGTTTCACCGTGGGACGCCATTTGTAACACGTTGCGTGTCCGACACTTGTGTACAACACACTCGACCGAGGTTGCGCGGCGCGGTGGCCGGTTCCGTCGCGAACGTCTCTCGGACATCCGTCGCCGCCGCCTCGATGCCGCAACGCGTCGGTTCTGAAACGTCGACCGCGCGCGTCGTTCACGCGGCGCCCGCGGCGAGACGGGAGCCGCCGGCCGGCGGGCCCGAATGCGCCGTGCGCGTCACCCGAAAAGGCCATTCTGACGGCGCGCCCGCGTCCCGAGCGTTGTGTCGGTTGTCGCCCCGGCGGGAGCAGACGCGTTTCACGCTCGCTCGAACCGCACCCTCTGCCGTATCCGAACTCGTACCGCGGTTGCGGTAATCGGTTCTCCGTGTCCCCGACGCCCGGCAATCGCGCGTGTCGTCACTATTGTTCGAAACCAAAAAGAAAAAAAAAAAAACCCCGCGCGTAATGTGCCGGCGCGCAGACGGCCGTACACGTCCCGAAGAACGGTTGTCGATGCGCCCGGAGTGGGACGACGGGACGACGGACGGCCGTACGCGTCTGGATAATCGGATTGCGAATGCGGAACGGACGTGGTCGTAGTGCCGGCGTCTCTAACGCGGTCGCCGACGCGCGCGGAAAGGGCGGTGGACGGAATACGATTCCGGCCGACGCTGAGTGTTGTCTGCGCGCCCGGTCGGCGAACCGAAGGCGACCAAAAAAAAAAATAAAAAAATAATAATAAACAGGATTCTCGCGTCTATTGCGTACCCAACAGGCGCGTGCACGTTGCAGCGGTTCGTCGATATCTCGCGTCCCCTGCTCCGGGGTACTGCGTCGGGCGCGACGAACTTCCGGCGACAAATACGACGAGCCGGGTGTAGTTTTTCGCGATATTTTCGCAGCGGGACGTTAACGCGGACGGAAAACGGGCGGTAGAGAACCGCGATAACTCCTCGCGACAGGCAACGGCCGCCGTCGACGCGAACGCAACCGGTACGCGTTTTTGTCGACACGCCACGGGTGTGCGTACGCACGTTACCGGGCGATCCGGACGACACACGCGCAGAACCGTTCGCACTACGCCAATCCGGTCGACACGTCACGCCGCCAGTCTGTTCGAGGCGTCCCGTCCGACCGGTCGCGCGTCGCGCCGACAACGCCGCCGTCAATCATCCCGCCGGCGGACGGATCGCCGCGCGTTCGCGCCGCACGTGAACGTGCCCGTACCTGTTATCCCGCCGTACGTGACCCCGCGTCCCGTACGTTTTCCTCTCCCTCCGTCGCCCCTCTTCGTCAATCCTGTCCGTACTCCGCCGCGATATCATCGTCGACGCGCTGTCGCGGAACGCACGCGCGCACGCTTATGTGTCGCGGCGTATTCGCCCGAACGAAAACGGCACGGAGTGGCCTCGCGGCGCGGGGATGTCGCGTTTCAACGGCGCGTTACCGGCGGTACCCCGTGCGGCGGAGTGCGTGAAACGTGAAACGCCCGGATCTCGGTCGTGCGGTCCGGGCAAAACGGTCGGTTTTCGTCGTTCGACCACGCGCGACCGTGCGCGGCGGTTCTCGCATAAGACGACCCGCGGACCGCGGCGATACGCCGACGAGACAACGGCGCGTATCGGCGGGCCCGTGACGTGCGGCCGGGCGCGGCGAAATCACAAAGGGCGACGTTTTCGCCGCTGCGGCTGCGGAACGCCGGGCGACGGGGAAACCCGCCGTCGGCCGTCCGTCCGGCACGGTGATACGCGCGGGCGCGCGGGTGCCGCGGCGCCGACGTTTGCGGTCCGGATCGATGGTCCCGTAATAACAACGATAATAATAACAATAACGATATTATTATTATTATTATTATTATTATTATTATTATTGTTACGGGTCGCGTGCGTACGCGTCGAGCGACGTAAACGGTTCGCAGCGACTCGGAGGTGTCCGAAAACGGCGGCCCGTGCGATTGACCCGGACGCGCGGGCGCGCACACGCGGCTTGTGTGCGGGGACGCGGCGGCGGCGGCGGCGGCGGCGGCCGTGATGATTACGCGCGTCCGTGGCGTTTAAACGGTTCGTTTCGCTTCTGATCTGCCGACCGCGGGCGATGACAAACGATCGTCGGGCCGCGGGACTCCGCCGCCGCCGCCGACGCACATGGCGTGCCTCTCACGACCGCGACGGCGACGACCGCGACGACGACTACGACGACGTCTGTGCGCGCCCCGTTAAAAAAAAAAAAATTAAAAAAATACTCGTTTCTCACGCGCGATTGTATTACATCGTTACACTCGCGACGGCAGTGCGTGCGTCCGTTGCGTATTGCGTATCCTATACAGGGTGATTCACGTGATTACGTGCAGCGATTAACCGCGGAAATTTCGATTTCGGGTTTTTTTCTTCCCCCGAACGCGCGTTACCGTTACGCCGCAGTTCACGTAATAAAGTAATTCGTCATGTCGACTTTTGATTTTCGAAAAAAAAAAAAAAAAAAAATCGACCACAGATGAACTACGGTAAACGACGGTCTTGAAACTTCGTACAAATGAAATCTAAAATGCTCATAAATATATATAATATTATCTTTTTGAATAGAAGTATATAAAAAAAAAAAAAATCGTATACACGTACGAATTGTTGAATTGGAAGTAGACGCGGAACGTAGCACGACAACGATGGAAAAATAATTGTAATGATATTAGAGACTCTTTGAAACGATTTTGAATAAAATCGAATTCACTCTACGTCTCCTAATGTGTAGTTGAGCCCGGGACAAGACATTTGAAAGCCCTAAGGCCAAGTTTTTCAATGAGACGCACAAAAAAAAAAAAAAACAAATAGTTAAAAATTATTAAATAATTTGTTTTAACAAAATAAAAACATTAAATATTAAAGCGGTCTAGTGATTCTCGATAATGACGGTCATAAAGGCGAGTTATCAAAAAAAAATATAAACAAAACAAAAAAATAATAATATGAAAGAACAGAATAACGGAAGAACATGAACAAAGTCGTATAATGTGGGAAAAAACCGAAGCCCCTTGAGTCTTGTGGCCCGAGGACCATAGCACTCCCCGGACCTCCCTCTTTGTCCGGGCTCGGGAATAGATCGCTCGCTGACGAACTTCGTGATCGATACGTCGCCCTGTATTCCGCGTATACACCGCGCGCGAGGTTTAAATAAATGCTCGACAATTTACCGGCACTTTGCACGCAGCTGTGCTAATTCCACCGGAGGGCTATCATTCATGCTTAATCATACGACACTGCGTCGGACGGGCCAGGAAGGAAGGGGTGGGTGGTGGGGAGGGGGGTAAGGGGCGGCGAACACGCCGGTGTGAAAAAAAAAACCCACCCCGTAGACGGTTTGCGTCGCGCGCCTTCAATTATTCACAACAACAACAACGAAAAAAACAAAAAAAAACCCGCCGAAAGAAGAATACGGACGGTGGAAAAAAACGTGGGAAAAAAATCTAGTAATCGATACACGCGGCACCGGACTCCTAATTCTCCGGAGCGAAACGCGGCGGCGGGACTCGTTTTATTATTATTAATAAATATTATTTTCGCATTACGATTCTAGCCGGAGATGAGATTAATTAAAAAAAAAAAAAAAAATTCAAATACAAATACAACACGAGAACCGCGTCGAATCCATACACAACGCGTACGGGCCGGAAAATCGTCGGCCGATGTATTTCTGTCCTCGGTTTTCGTTTGTTTTTTTTTGTTTTTTTCTCTACCGTCCGCGCATCGGTCAAATCAAATTCGACAAATTCTCGTACGTTGCCGCGGTAAAAACGACGACAAAACGATTTCATCCCGTCCGGACGTTCGGCGCGCGGCGGTAAGTGTGCCGATAACCAGGAGCGCGACGGGCGTTTTATCACCGTTACACGGCCGACTGCGAGTTTTTCCCGGGCGATTTCGTCGCCGGTTCTATCGGTAAACCGGGATGAATGTCGGGACGCGCGCCCGACACGAACGTGACCGCGGTTCGGGGTGCACCGGTCCGGGGCGGCGTGTCCGACGATAATTGCTTTTTTCGTTGCCGACAAACTAAATCGCAAAATGGGGCGGGAGGGCCGCCGCGTATCTAATTTCCGGCGCTAAACGCGCGTATTTCGCGAACTGTTGATCGTTATCAATCCGTTCGTCCCGTTGTAGTCCATCGTCGCGACGTTAAGTCGCGCGACGTTCGCGCACCGCGTCGTCTGCAGTTGGTGTATCGGCACCGTAAACAGGACCCCCGGAACGTCGCGTTACGCCCCCACACCGCGCGCGCTTAATAACCGAACGTGAAAGACGAAAGGTCAAAAAACGCGAAACGTCCGGACGCTAAAATTCGATTACACTAAACCTTCGTCCGTTTACGCGCTTCGTGACGCGAACGGCTCCTGGCGTTTTCACTCCTCCGGGAATAGGACGACGAAATATAACTGTTGAGTAACATTTACAGTGCGGCTTGTTTCGCGAATTGTCCGGGAAAAATCGAAAAATTTCGGAAGAGGCCGCGAACCTCCGAGATAATGAGCGTCTAATCGGGGACCGGTCACGCTGTAGAAATCGTAGAAATCGCTTTTGAAACGCGCACGGTTAAGTTTGCAGTTTCCGCCCGGCGCATCGTGTTAATCCAGTCAAAAGTTTTGATTTCGATTTCGCGTACTGTTTAAGTTTCAACAAAAAAATTGTCTATATTATATATTTTGTTTTTGCTAGAATTTTCACGGAAAAATATTGCGTATTCTCCTATAGAATAGTTACGTTTTCGTTTAGCCGAGGGAAAAGAATACCTAATGCAAATTCATTAAACTGTTCCGATGAATTACCTACCCTGTCAACACATCTGTAGCTCCGGGGATATTTAATGTACTTATAGATACCCGCAGTGTACTGCATGTACGTTAAAACATATTAAATGGATCAATGGCGAGAAATTAGATTCCTACTTGAGATCGTGTTACGTATCTAAATAAATTATTTTGTTGAAAATCTCATTGTATATTAGTGAAATTCAAGTGCCAAGTTACAAACTCGTGTGTGTGTGTGTGTGCGTGTGCGCGCATGTTTGTGCGCGTGCGCGTGTGTGCTGCTAGTTTGGCATAAAAGTAAAAACCGATAGACCAACGGCGGCGGTTATTAAAATATTGCGTTGGTCGGAAACGAATTCGACGTCTAATACGCACCGAAAAATGATTTGATTTTAATTAAAACGACTGTTAATATTTATTCGGTACATTTGTACGAGAACATGACAACGGTATAAAGCGATTAAAACAAATTATAATTTGATAAAATATTGCACTTACTCGTGGTACGTCAAAAACGATAGCAGAAAGAATAGACACGCCAATACGTCCGCTCTTCCGACGATTCCCGTTACCTGTAAAATGTAACAAAAAAAAAAAAATGATTACCTAGTTGCTAATAATCGTACAAATACAATATTATCGTAGATAAAATTAAACATTTAAAAATAAACCGAACTACAGACATCTAGATTCTGTTGTCTAGAATCTAGATAGCCGGCGCTCTATACATTTATAGTCAACGAAATGGTCGGATTTTCTCGTCAACGAGGTCCGTGTTTGTATACAGTTGAACGATTAGAGTTAAATTAGTAATATGTTAAGTATTGTTCGGATTTGTTCCTGTTGCTGAAACGTTGTAAAATAGTAAACTAATCAAACTTTGAAATCAAACTTTATTGATGTCGGCTAATTCGATGCGATGTCGAAACTGTGCCCGAAACGTTTCTATGCGTGGTATTTGCTTAGGTTAACTAGACAATTTATCCGTCGTGATTAGATTATAAATTAGGTTTAATTGCTCAATTGCTTTTAATGGGCGCCTAGGTAATAATGAACACTCGCTATTGGATTCCGGTATTATTAAATTGTTCGATCGGATCGTAACGAAACGCGAAACGAAAAAAAAAAACGGAACATTTGGACGGGAAAAGTTGGCCGTTTCGTAACGTTAACGCCGAGTCGGTAATCAATATTCGTCCGTGTATGTTGAAACGTCCGCCGTTGTTTCACTGGAGAATATATAATATACTGGTACGTTATTCCGGTTCGTAGTTTTTCGGACAATAACATCGGACGTTGCCGATTTCCGATCCGTTTTCACTTACAGACCGTTAAAACTATCGTGTACCGTACAATTGCGTTCCGTTTGTGAAAAAAAAAAAAAAAAATCGTTCAGTAAAATAAGATCGCGAACAGTGTGCGCTTGTCCTCGACGAATAACTATAAACGTTATATCGCGTCTGTCTCCGTGTACACAATACTACCGTTGCGGATACGAGACAACTTCGGCCATCGGGGGAAATCACACGGTTCTCGTAAGAATTACGGGTTTATTTAGGTACCGACGGAATATACGCGACTCGGGACGACGAAAATAAACAATAATATAAAAACGCGCGAGTGCGGGGGTGGCTGGTGGTGGTGGTGGTGGTGGTGGTGGTGGGAGTGGAGAAACGGAAATCCATTTTCCCGCCGGAGGGCCCCGACGAAGGCGCAATTAAAACGGTAAACGTCCCCCGGGTACGGCCGTACGACTTTATAGCGTACCGCACGCGTGGTATATACCGCGACCGTGGTGCCGGTGCACTGCCGAAATTGTCTCCGTCGGCTATTCCCGCGTTTCTTCGCCGCCGAGACAATGCCGTAACGGTTGACAATGGCGACGGCAACTTTTAATTAAAATCACCCCCGGGGACTGTGCGTGTACATATATGTGCGTGCGTGTGTGTGTGCGTGCGTGTGTGTGCGTATCCGTGCACTCACATAATATGTTGATATGTGACGTGCGTGTGTGTGTGTGTGTGTGTGTGTGTGTGTGTGTGTGTGTGTGTGTGTGTGCGTGTGCGTGTGCGTGCGCGCGGAATCTGTCGAGCCGCCGACGAAAATGACTTTTAGCTTTATATCTACGGGGGTGCGCACAAAAGAGTCAATTCTCCGGGCATCCGCGCACGCCGAAAGGATATTAAACCGCGAGTTCCGATCGCTGCAGTTTTTCCGCACCGCGAGCGTGCCGCGACACTGCACGCGTCTCGGATTCGTCTGCGGGACCCCGTAAGAGTCGATTGCGGACGGGCGCGGACGCACTCGTAAAATCCGCGGTGCAGAGGCGCCGACCGGGGGGTTTTGAATTTTCGGACGAAACCGCCCAGGTTTCGAACACGCCGGACGCCGACGCCGACGGGGTTCTATTTAATCGTTTCGCCGGTCCGCGGCCGTCCGGTCGAAATCACCACACGGTGAATCTGTTCAGGTCCGTTTCTTTTCTGCGGCGCCACCGTACGGAAATTCAATCGACTAACAAGTTGTTTGGATAATATAATTGATAATGTACACGTATACGGATTGTACGCGTATGATTATACGGCACTGTCAGTTACATCCATTTCCTGACCGGCGAATAAATGTAAAATATTTTCCGTTCAACGGCGCGGGGAAAACGAAACCGGCCGTTTTGAAACTGTACGTACACGTTCCGCGTGGTGTTTATATGCGCTTGTTGGTTTGAAATTGAATTGAATTTTACAGACTTTTCTAACCGTTCTTGAGCAATTTCAAAACTTGATTATTTCGCGGTGTACGACATGAATTTCAATTCGTTTATAATCCACGTTTTTTCTAATAAAAACCACCGAAATCCAGCCAAAATACGGCGTAGCGTTGTCGCGCGCGTTACGCGTGTAACAATGCGCATAACTTCACATGCGAGATGTGCACTGTCCGAGAGAAATGTCTAATATTAGAAATATCAAGAAACGTTTTCGAATTGGGAATCTCTCGAACATTTATGAAATTCAACAACACTGTTCCACAGATTAACCGATCAAAATGAACACTGCTAAAATAAAAATTGCACAGTCAGCGTACGCCTTATTATAGGAGGGTGACGAAATCGGCTCGAACGTTTTTGTTTGAAGTGGAATAATATCCGTAAAAGACCTCGTCGGCAGATAAAAATATAAATATAATACATTTTTGAAATTGTTGACGAAACACAATGGCACCATCGCGAATATTATATTTGCGGCTTTTACAGAATTAAACGCGTTTTTTTACACACACGTAACATGCGTACGCTCGGATTAAGATATTTTGGCGGCCTTAACGCCAAACTTTTCGATAATCTCGAAGAAGAAAAAAAAACGATAAAACAAATTATTACGCAATTATTATTCATAAAAGATTTATACACGTGTCAATTATGTAGATATAAATTTATTTTCATAAAAAAAGTAACTATAGCACATTCCACTAAAAACCGTCAACGAAATAATATTAAAAAGTGACAATATAAATCGAAACCCAAAGTGAATCGTGATTGAATGCGTGTAGATAAAGAACATGGTTATTGCAGAAAATCCGTGGTTCCTAGGGTCTTTTGGCAGCGGCGCCGTGCCACGCTTCATAATTATACTGATCGCTTTTTAAATTATAAGGTACACCGATCGAGAATTTCGGTAAGTGTGTAAACCGATAATTTATTTTTCCAATCGTGTTATTATGGTTAAATAAATATCGAAATCACAACATCGCGATTTATAATAGATAACCCGAAACTAAATTAAATATACGATTCGAATAGAACGGAAAAATAAGCGATGTTATTCGTGTGTATTTTTAATATGAATGTATTGCAAACACGTGGGAGGAAAGAGTCTAGCATTGTCAAAAATCCTTGAACATCAGTTAAAGGGACGGAGAAAAAAAAGAGGATAGAAGAAAAAAAGGAGTTGGATAACTGTAGAGAGTGTCTAGCCTTTCGCGAAACTTTTGGCCGTTCATTGCTTTTTTTTTTTTTCTACTAGGACGCAATAATAAAAAAAAAAAAAAAAAGGTATCAAATAGTCCACGAAGNTTTTTTTTTTTTCTACTAGGACGCAAAAAAAAAAAAAAAAAAAAAAGGTATCAAATAGTCCACGAAGCATCCCCACGGTAGTCAGATGTATATCGTTTGAAAAACCTTTAAAGGTGAAACTTTTTTTCAATTCGAACACATACCCGCCCAATTTTGTTATTTCTTTTACCGCCGTCGCTGCATCTCATTTTAAAAATTCTACATTACCTATCGTGAATATGAACTCTTTTGATCTACGTTACAGCTCACATGCAATGCCCCCGAGACAACGATAAATCTGTTAATATTTAACCGATGAGATGGGTAGCTGCAGGTCGCGTATATAAAGGAACGTATGGGATTCCAAAAATCTACTATAAACTCGAAATCAGGCCATTACCTATTCTCCGCACGTAAATATTCAACCCTTTTGCAGCTATATCCAATCTCGGCGTGTGTGTCTGTATATCTGTATACACACATATCGTTGTTTCGCACTTCTTTTTCATTATTTCCTCTTTCACGTCCGTATCTTGTGTATCTACGGTGATCGTAATATCGTTCGTTTACAAGAAACCATATTTCATTGCCGAAATACTACGGAACGATTTCTAGTTTCGAAAATCTATAGATTTCATAGTTCACCGCTGCAATTAACATTTACCGGTTGAGTTCTAAATCGAACGTAGAAGCTATAAGATAAATACTGTGTCGTTGTTTTTTTTTGGAAAACACTTTTTTTTTTGGTCTGACAAATGCTTTTTTTTTATCTTCATGCATCAAAAGACGTGGATTTTTATTGGATTGAGAATTGAAGTATTGGTGAATACTTTATTTTTTTTTTCTCATTTGATCTGTCTGCTAACAACGTTTCTACTTCTGAAACCTTACTTCGGTTAAAATATGACATGATCACGTTGATTCATTGAGAAGGTCATTTTTAAACTGTCCTAGTAACTTTTCTTGTAATCGGGAAATCCTCGAAAAGATCTTAGGAAAACCGAACAAATGTATCTACGCGCGGTGGTTTAATTATTTTCGATTTTCTATTTTTGCGTGATTAGGTTAAAAATAATTACAATGAAGATCTGGAATGTTCACAGAATATTAATAATATTATTTTATTGAAGCGATACAATATTCACAATAATATACTGATGAAATTTGAGCTATTTTTAGGCGTTTTAAAGTTTTGAATCTCTGAATTTCGAGTAAAGCGGCGCAGCATCACTTAGTAGTTATCGAGGGGCTTTATAGTACACGGTGAGCCCAGTTTTCCCAATGAATATTTTGGTCGTCGAACATGAAACCAAAATGGCTGCCTTAGAATTGTCCAGACCATAAGGACTAATTAACTATTAACATTTACATTTCGATAAACTGACGGATGGTATCGATCTCAGTGATATGAATTTTGCGGAAACGGCCGTTTACTAAGTACGAATTTATTTCAAATGTAAACGAATAAAATTATATGTATACAATAAAAGTTAAAACAGTCCTAGTGGCCACATTGGGTAACTTTAGGACGTCAGTTTTAATTTTTTCTCTAAAAAAAAAAAAGTAAAATATATGCGATAACAGTCGAACTGGGCTCACCGTGGTATATCATATAGGCGCCTTGATTGTAATTGATGGCGATTGAGGTGATAGTACGGAGGGGATAATTTGGACGGTCGTGTACAGAACCGGCAATGACGGTGATGACGGCTATGTGCACGGGTACGCAAGCGCTGGCGGTGGCAATGAAACTATCTATTTTTTCAATGAACAAACGGTCGGTATTCATATACGCTCATTAATTATATACCTGTACTTGATTATACTACCAGTACATACGCACGTATACGCATAAAGTAAAAAATTATATTAAATTGACGGTGATCACTCGTGAAATGCAACGTCAAACCTTAGTAATGATGATCAGACACGCGCAAATCGCACCCGCGTGTGTAATATAATAACAATAACAATAATCGTAGTGTTTTAAGGTTATGAATCGTAAAAACTTTGATTTTGTTTCGTATAGTGTTGTTGTTAATGCACAATTATTACGCATTAGAAAATATGCGATTCGAGTTTTAGAACGTACGAACAAACTGTGCTATGATCACGTGTCATTTGAAACGAATAAAAAGTTTCAAAGTGCTTAAACGGTAATTTAAACGGTCTCGGGATGCATTTGTATGTACCTGCAATTTAACCGACGGTGTTAAAATACGAATTTTCACGGTTATTTCGGTGATATATTATTAATAAAACGCAGGACATGTTTTACACCTCGGGAAACCCGCTGTATTCAGTGAGCCACGCATGTAGCCGTCGCGTATCCCGAATGAATAATATAAATGTTACACGCCCTCAATTTATTTCGTTAAGAATATTTTACTTTGCGTCGAACGATTGTTAGAATGAGTGCGTTTCGCCTTTCGCTTAAACGTACTGTTCGTCTTAAATTTTATTGTTTTAAATTGATTAAATTTCAACCGTGAAATTAATCTGCAAATACGAAAAACAATAAAACGCTAACAGTTTCTTTTTGTTTTTAACCAGTACGATTTTCTCGAGGTATATCAATGTGAGACCGCGGAACGATGGAAAACGCATCGAAAAAAAAAAAACACAACGTCATACGAACTGAAAAAGACGAAATCGTAAATTTGTTTTTCATTCTATACCGAACATGAAATATGAAACCGTACTTGCAGATATTACGCCGAAAACGTCGTTACGTACACTCGCGTTATTAGAAATTCCATTTACGATTTAATCATAGCCGCTAAACCACTGTGCCGTGTACTATTCGTATCTACTTTTATGTTTGCAATCGCGCGTATAATTATTCAAATGCATATTTCAATATCGTTGCGATTCCGTTCGTGTTTTAAACCGGGACGATTAAAATTGGATTTTATCAACTCACCGCTTCCGTATGGATCGGATGAACGCTGAACAAAATTCCAGCTAAAAGTCCGTATTTCCGTTGTAATCCCGCGACCGAAATGCACAAGCGGGCAAATAAAACGCTACAAACGCCGTGCAGGATAACGTTGACGAGATGAAACCACACCGGCTGAAGTCCGAATAAATAATGATTCAACCTGAAACATCGAAATTACAAAAAAAAAAAATAAATAAATACATAAATTATATTGTCGAACTAATAATGCCCCTTCACGTTTCCCAAATCGTTATTGTTTTTTTTTTTAAATTTCCATTTAACAACACACTCGTATCTAATGTACACCCGAATGTAATTTTCGAACCACGAGCAATTCGGTTTCATCGATGGCCATCCGAAATTCTCCGGTTTTTAAACAGGCGACATCTTTGACACTGAACGTATCCTGCGGAACAGCGGATGTCGACCTGTCCATGCACGTGCACGTACCGTTTTGTACATTTTTAATTTTTCCACGTAGCGTTATTTTACGTACACGGAACTTTGTACTATTAAATCTGCATAATCAAAAGCATTTAATGTACAATAGTAAATGCAGTGTGTACGGGAATTATTTTTATTACAATTTATGGATTGACGAATTGCATTTGTAACTGATAACTTTGTTTTCGCTTCTCGAAAAATGACCGCTGGCCGAGGACCGCTGCCGCGGAACGATAAGCACGTATTGATCGTATAAATATTAACGTGTACACAATTTTAATTCGGAGAAAAAAAAAAAACCATGACCGATTCGGGTTATATTTTATACAGCCTCCTTATTTTTTTTTTTTTTTTTGAAGTCTATTTAAAATAAATTTGTTTATGTGGAACAAATAAATATATCGGAACTCGTTAAAGAAAACCTATTTCACTTTCTGTTCGAGATTCGAGCGCGCTTTTAATTTATGTTAAAAATAACATTATTATTATCATCAAATATTAACATTATTTACATTTAATTTTAATTCTACTCTAAGATACTGTATTATAATTCGGTAGGTATGTATATAATTCGTAATAACTTAATGACACTTTCTCGGCTCTTAATTGGCAATTATAATTACCAAAGTTTCGCGTCTTTATCATTTCGAGTTGCGCTCTTGCTACTATGAATAATAATTTAGAGTACATCGAGTTAGCGTAATAATCTCTTGGGTCAAGTATGCGTATTATTATTGATTTATCATTTTTAACACATTTCCTAACAAACATTTAAAAAAAAAAAAAAATTAAAAACCCAAAATACAATAATAGTAACCCAATATAGGAGTCAATTTTCAAATAACTACAATTAACAATGGTGTGTTTAATATATTCGTTTGGAAATTGAAAAACAACGATGGTTAAGTATTATAGAAAAAATTTTACGGAAGTTTCCATCTATATAGGTGATCTTTAATGTCTTTAAAACGTACAGTTTTAGACCTTCCAATATCAAAAACCATCGAACAACGAAAAAATCCATAGAATTAATATTTATTTTTTAAATGATTAATTTTTAATTTGTTTTTTTTTTTTTTTTTGGTCGATAGCCAAACTATACCGAAATGGATATTCGATAAGAATTTTCGGAATAAATAAAAACATTGGACTGATTTGCGATTATATAGTTCGTGCCAAACTTTTTCAACTTATAATTAAAACAGAGAGATTATGCTCTCTTTGAAAATAATTAAAACTGGAAATTATTCTGGAAAGAGCTTAAACCTCTAGTAGAGAATTTTATTCTGGCAAACGATTATCCACGAGTTAATTTGAATATAAAGCCTTCGCGAGGAATATAGATTGCAACAAAGTCCGAGTGCCTGCAGAGTATCTCCCTTTGGTTTTTCTTTAATGAAGTCGTTTTAAAAAACTTTTCCCATCACGTCAACGAAAAGCACGTATAGTATAAACAAGGAGCAACATAATGCTGATGTGATTAAAACACTGCGTATATCGATTATTTTACCAAAAACCGTCCCCACGCTACCTATAGTATCGTAACTGAATAAGTCAAAACGTCACCGTGATAATATTATTATAATGGTGTTGTCAATGTTGATGTTTACGATTAAGAATATTTAATTAAAATCATATCTTGATGATAAAACTAACCAAACAGAAAAATAATTGTGGGTTTATCGATCGAGTTAGAAGTATTCCTAAATGACGGTATCGTAATACTTCAATGGTTATTTCAAATTTGTATGAAATATAAATTTAAAAAAAATAGAAACTTTATTGATTTAAATAATATACGGTCAAATAATTTTTTTTTTTTCAGCGACGCAATCAATCGGCTTTATGTCTGCGGCAATAATTAATTAAAAATAATATTATACCTAACCAAACCTAATCTAACCTTAGAGCATAATTAATTAATCCATGGCAATTATCATTATAAAATTATTATTTATGCATTTTTTTTTTTTTCGTAATATTAAAAACATACAAATAGTAAATAAGCATAAAATAAAATATATAATTTACTGGTTCACAACCATCGCACACGTAATATTATGATAACGGAATTTCAACGGTGTACGGGTGATCATTGATCAATTCGTCGTATGGCATTCATTGTCTCGAAAAGCATTAACTTTTTTCGGAATCTGTTTTAAAGAAATACAATTTTTTCATTTATATTATTTTTCACCTTTTTTTGAGGGGATAAAACCTACTTTTGATTTTCGAACGGCATCCTATATTAAATATTCTATAAATATATGAAGTAATAGTCAAAACAAATTTTCGTGCTGACATTTTTGATTCCGTCGGTAAGATATTCTACTTTTAATTTTGGATCAGGGGAGAGTAGTGGTGAATTATTAAATTGCCGTGCGCCGTGCCACCACACAAATGATGCCCTTACCTGACCCAAACTTAAAAGTGAAATATCTCGTTAACACCGAGATTTATTTTAACCGAAACTCCTCATCTGTTTATGGAATTTTTAATATGAGTTGACATTTACAAATCAAAAGTATAAAGTATAGGTATAGGTAATGGTTTTGCCCGCAAAAATAAAGTAATAAAAAATAACATAAAAGTAAAATTGTAGAACTGTCTGGTTGTTAAATTTTCAATAAAACAGATTCCGAAGACAGTTAATACTATTCAAGATAACGAATGTCTCAGGATAGATTAATCACCCTGTATTAAGCAAATAGACTGTTAGCATCAATTCGCAAATTAAACCCCTTCAACAACATTTTATCCATTTAATACTACACTACCTCGTTAAGTGGTGTCAGCAGCTGCAGCTTTTCTCTCTCTTCTCAAATTTATTAGACTGAATATTCTTAATTCGGGAGACTTTACTAATCGGTGTATTTAATTTTCCGTATACAAATTTTAATAATAGACGTACGCCTTGTAATGTTTCCAACTTGAAAAAATGTGTATATATACGTTAAAATTATTTTTATTGAGTCATGTAACATTATTAATAATATATTGAAAAAATAAATGTCCGGTTAAGCAGTTGAACAATTATAAAACAGTAAAACAATAATAATGTTACAAGGAATATGCAACAATATTAATAAATGTTAATAACTCAATGTTTTATTTAATTTTTTTTTTTTTTTTTTTCAAGAAATAGTCGGGGAAACGGTTTCTTGCCAGATTCAAGTGTAACGTAACTCGACTGTGCATTATTAAATGGAATATATTATATTCTTGGCATAATTTTATACTACAAATACGAAATATAAACGAGCTAGGAGATGTATAGAGACGAATAATGCATATTTTACTTGAATGGAAACCAATAGATAAAACACAATCACTAAGGCGGACCGAAAAAAAGATTAACAGATGGACAAAACCAAGATCTCCAGATATTAATAGTGAATAGTCCGAAAGAAATATCCAAAAATGTTATAGAAATTAATGCAAAATAATTATGTAGTTAGGCGATAGGCTTTAATATAGACTTTGAAGCAGACGATAAACACGCAGGTTATAATTTGCAATAATATTATAATGTTATCGAATTCGAAAAACAATCAATTCGATTTTTTATGGAGAGTGTAAATATTCGAAAAACATTGAAAATGTTAAAATATATCAAAAATTATACGTGTAATCGGTGTATTTAATGAGGGAGCTAGAGGAGTTAAGGGGAAATATATCTTGATTCGTTGACCTTTTTTTTTGGCATCAATAATTATTTTAACATCTTATTTTTTAATTCAATTTTTTTTACTTTTTAGTCAGATAAATAAAACAATTGGTGGCCTATATAGTTAACATGTCAAACAAACCTGAACGTATGCGGTTTAGATTTTAAACGGACCGAGGAATAGATTTTTTCTTTAAACGAAACCAAATCCAAAATACTATAATCATATGATGAATGAAATTGGTTAGAATACCAAACAACAAATAAATCAATAATAGTCGCTTACCCGGGTATAACTAATTATTAATTTGTGAATCGTGATTTTAGAGTAATTTGGATTATAAATGATAAAAATATAAAATTGTTTTTTTTTTTTTTTTTTAAAACGCAGAAAAGGTATTATGTGGTTTACGATTTTCGATATATTGAATATTATACACGTAAATCGTGTACGAGTATTGTAATATTTATGTTGAGACTAAACGGCAATTTTTTTTGTTTAGAAAGTATTGCGTTATATTATACGGCGTCCCTAGTATCGTGACGCAGCGAACATGACGTATGAAACGTCGGTAAGTAACGTTTTAAGACCCGTCGGAAATGCACGTACGACCATGCACATGCATTTGAGCGCATCGGTGTGATTAAATCGAAAACTAATAAAAACGTTGAAACGCCAGATGTAAAATATTATCTTATGCGATTATACGCCGTGCGTACATGAATCGCGTGTGTTCGCACAATAGTCAATAAGCAAACCGCTATTGGAACTTTAATTTTGTTCCACGTATACGATATGCATGCATAATACTGTGCACAATGTTATGCGGGTTAACTTTAAAAAGTGTTTTTTTTTTTTTCCCCCCTCGATTAAACTCTACGGGAAACCGTTTTGCGTATTCGATTTTTATTATCGTCGTTATTATTATTACCGTTATTATTATTATTATTATTATTATTATTATTGTTATTATTTCACCGAAACTGACATTTATCATGGTGATTTGCGTTTTTGCACATGAACGGGTGCGTCCGCGACTGGGGACTGCGGCGTACGGTTGTTCGGCACGCAATTATTATTACGGTGGGTAGTTAAACTTTAAACATTATTATCTCGCGTACGGTTCGTGACTAGGAATTAAGTAAACACCGATAGCTATGCGGTATGGCGTAGCCCGGCGAACCGTTCGAAAACGAAACCGTGACGAACTGTATTACGTTCACACACGGAGCTCACGGTAATAACGTTGCACGCAGATTGTCGAGGGTACACTTTTCCAAACGTCTTCCCGGGGTTTCGCGCCGTCTCGGGACCAAATATCCCGGGTCCATAGTTTTCCCCACTTGTAAACATACAGCGAAAAGAACATTCGGCAGAACTGATTTTTCCAAATTCAATATTACGCTACGAAAATCGGTAACAATATGTTTTCATCCGTTACCAAGGTAACTCATAAATCAGGTACGTTATCCCGTGCCGATTTATCGAAATTTTTACTTCTAAACAGATTGGTATTATGTAATAATTTGTAATTATAAAAAAACAATTTTGGAAATGTCCTAGAACGCCGGAAAATCGGTTTATAACTAGTGGTACCAGGCTAACGTTACCCTGGCATAACCACTTATAAATAATAGAAATTGTAACAATGACAAACTCTCAATGCTAAATTTCAATATCCATGACCTCTTATACATCTTTCTACATTAGTGTTGTCCAGAAAATTGGAAGAAGAAAGACAACGGCAAGGATAGTCACAGTTTGCACAGTAATTGTTAGTCAAACTTGCCTTATTGTATACCGAAGTCAAAAATTCAAGAAAGAGGCCCTCTTTTGAATATATACCCCCCCCCTCAAGGCATTCCCGAGCGTTTTTTTTCTTAACCAATAAATAATGGTGACAAGGGGGTGAAATGACTAAAGTCAATGCTACCGTCAGTTATCGATTCAGATGTAAAAAAAAAAAGAAAGTAGTCCTAAATATGACGGAGTTGTAAACCTAACAGTATATTAGGAATAATATTATATTCATTAAATACCCTGGAATCACAAATTCTGTTTAATAATAAGTAATTAAAATTTTGTCCAAGTTGTTCTTTTAAATTCAATAATACGGACATACAAAGATTTACAACGGTTTAAAAAAAGTAATAGTTTATAAATAGTATAATATTAGGGACCGACTGACTGAATGACGTATTAACGCAGAGGTCAAACAGTATTAAAAATGTTGAAATTTAGCACTGAAAGTTTATCACGGTTACACATTTTTATAGGTAAAAAAACGATTTCCTTGCGTTCTAGGGTGATTAAAAATTTGTTTGTGTGTAAAAATTGTTACATAATATATTAGATAATACCAGTCGTTTTTTGAGTACATATTTAGACACGGTGGCACCAGGGTAATCAAAAAAAATAATTAGAGTTTTTTACTAAAAATACCTAAAAACCGAATGTTAGGGAATAGAATCCGATAGCTTCAAACCTTCTCCGGACAACCGGGAAAAACTTGTCAAATTTGTATGGCGATCACATAAAAGGAGAAGTAATGCGTAAAGGATAAATAGATAGTTTTTTTTTACGAGGGGGGGGGAAATATTTGGAAAAGTTTCTCCTTACCGGATTGCTTTTTTGTCTGATACATTGTGGCAATAGGTGTAGTGCACGTCCATTAGGGAAACACAAAGAGACTATACGTCTTTTATTTTTAATTTCGATTTGGAATTTATTTTTATTTTTTCTCTCCGTCTCGTGAGATTCGACTGAGACCGCAGAGCTCGTCCGCCCCTTTGCGTTACGTACACGTAATCTGATTAGCCGGACATGTCGGTCTGGATGACGCGTAGTGCGTGTTCTGGTGTAATTTCCAAATATGGCATCCCGGACTATTCCATTAAAAGAACCAAAACTCAATTATCATCTCTTTCTCTCTCGCTCTCTCTCTCTCTCTCCGTATATCTGTGTGTGTGTGTGTTTTCCTCTTTTATTTATTTTTTTCTTTCTCTATATAGGTTCCCCCGCACATACTCTGTGCACTTTATCGTCGATAGCCCGGGGGACCTTTAGGAAAAAGAACAGAGGGGGGGGGAATAAATGTATATCTCAACAGTATGACAAAGTTGTACCGTACGCGTTTAATAATCCTATTATATTACTACACAACAATGCCGCCAGAGTGCTCCGAAAAATATTCGCACTGCGCACTTTGTAATCATTATGAAGTTAGCTGTTAGCTAAATAAATTAGGCGTAACGAAATTTGATTCGTACAATTATTTTAATGTCACGTTGTTGCAGTACGTATACGCTTTTGAAAACGGCATTATAATAAAACAACCGGGTAGAGCTGAAAGTTTGATGTGACTACAGCGACGATTTTTTTTCACCTCCTCCGATACACATACATATACATTTTTTTTTTTTAATTAAAAACTTGTCGTTACGTTCCGTCCGGTAATTAAATTTCTGTGTGCCAAGTATTGCTCCGTATACAGAAAAAAAAAAAAAAAAAAAGTAAATGTACATACTCTACCGCAATCGCGCACACACTCGTAGATTTATTTGAAAAATAATTTCCGGCAGCATATAAGAAGCGGAAAAAAAAAACAACGATTTTGAACTCGACGTCGCGCGTTCGCGCACCGCCAGGATTCATAATAAAATTTGCGAGCGGCTGATTGATATTATTTGTGTGCAGGGGAAAAAAAAAAAAAACGTTCGGTTATGTGTAGTGATGAAGCGGGCGGTTGAACTGATCGTCGATGTTTACATGTTATTATTATATATTCCGCCATTTTCATCAGCTACGACGGGGAAAATGCTTTACGTTTAAGCCCGCCGTGCATGCGTATTGGTAAATACCATATACACGCACATGTACGCATTAAATTAAATTTAAAAAAAAAAAAAAAAAAAAAAACTAATCTACATTTCATATACGGTGAATACATTACAAATAAATGTACGTGAAATTATGCTACGGGAAAACGGATAATTAGGATACACATAGAATGAAAACACTGCAATACAAATATAAAATTAATAGTTCGATATTGAAAATGGAAACAACCCGCGGCGCGCATGCAGATTTTCGGTTAATCGAGTGTCATCGGTTTCTTCTAAAGACTAGTCTACGTAGGACAAGTCGTTGTAAAGAGATCGAATCATGTAAATATTTTCATTAAATTTACTTATAACACCATCGTCTAATTATAGAATGTCTGATTTAACTTACTAATTTAATGGCAAATAAATATACGATCAACACTGAACTTGATATGTACTCAATAAAATTATAATTTATATTATCATCGAATTGTATTTTATTCAATAATTTACCTATTTTGTTATAAAGAAACAAAAAAAATTCCGCCCGGACGGGGATTTGAACTCTGGAGACCCTAAAGTTAAAAGCTCTACCAACTGAGCTATCCGGGCTCATGTCAAAATGATTGCTTTTGAATTATTCAGAAAAATGATCGGTTTAATACCTGCATTGGTCATTTATTAGAATATTATTAAAACAATTAACTTAAAAATAATTTAAAATATTAACAAAGCCGGACGTACTTCACGTCATAGATAGGCAATGTCCATTATAAGTGATTAAATAGTATGAAATATTTTAATATTTCTCATTGTAGAAAAACAAATCAATAATCAAAATACCTTTTATTAATTATTAAAACAATTACTTAGGTAGTGTTACATTATGCATATATTTTACTATAATTTTTACAATATTTTATTTTAGATTCCTCGCTTCACTCAGGTGAATCTATTGGTTTTGCAACGATGTTTTTTTTTCTTTTTTTTTTTTTTTTTATGAAAAATCCGTCCCCGATGTATACGATGTAAACCCTATTCTAAAAGGACATTTTCTTGGGATGGTTCTTTAGGGAGATCATTTTTCGATTTTCTAAGGATTTTTCTCATCAAACGTGAAAAACCGAAAAAAAAAAAATGGAAAATCGGTTCATTATTAAAAAAATATTATCAAAGAAAATGTATATAATGCCTATTTAATTAATTTACTATAATATGACATACATATTGTAAACAAAGCATCACTATCAACTGATCTCCGCTCAAAATCGTTTTTTCGTCAACAATGGTTTATCGTTGCTTACAGATATACATTACATTCCCTTCTATATCCTACCTTCCCAACTTTCCGCAGTGTCTGCACCCACGTGTCGAACTATTTCCGTATTTTTTCTTTTGAATCGTATTTATTAATCGCCCGAAGATGAGAGATTTAAACGTGGGAAATGTAACTTAAATACAGTATTCGTATGGCCCGTAGGTATTTTTTAATTTCGAAAACATGGCAATGCTTGGGATCCGGTGGCATAATCTCTTCAAATTTACTATACGTTAATTTATATTTTATAATCTGATCTCGCTTTATTCAACAGACTTATTATTCTTTAGTCCCAGGAAAGAACAGGCTCGAGAATGTTTTTAGTACTTCTTGTACTTTCCCGTAAATGACTTGGGCTCTTTTTTCCTGGGACCCAAGATTATACCCAATATTATGTTAATATTATATTATAATATTACTAGTTTTAATTAATTTTCCAATAATGAATTTTCAATAGTTCTTCAATCCGAACATTCTTAAATCGCGTACCCATATTGCAGTCAACTCGATTTTAATTATTCTTACGTATTAAAATAAATGTATTTTCTTTCTTCCTCTGTCCACTATAGAAATCTACAACTGTATTCCAATGTTACCTTGATAAAAATGTCCACACTTGGCATTCCAAACAAAAAGTTACTTGATGATCAATTTTTATTTTGAAATTCAACCACTAATTGGTGTTTAACGCGGGGTTTTTAATATTAGAACCAAAAATTAATTTTTTTTCTACATATATATACCTTAACGACAATGGTGAAAAAACAGTTGTTATTAATAAGTTAATTTAGTTGTCGCCGGAAAAAAATTAAATTAAAAATGTCTGCGCCACGAGGGCGCAGACTGCAGTGAACGAGAAGGCGATAGAATCGGGGAGTCAACGGGGAAACACGTTTTTGTCCGTTAACATTTTTATTTTCGTTCAACACCGACAGACAAATCCGTGCGGGACAACAAACTATTACAAACAAATGGATACGCATAACATTCCTGTTCAAATTAAAAACGTATTTGTTTAATATTGATATTTTTGATATAATATTAGGCACATATTTATATTACGTAAACGTTCTACTACATAACATTTAATTACAACTGAGTATTAAATGCCGTTTACCTACTTCCGAACTATGTACGAGTTTCTGCGAGGAAAAGCCAAAAAATGTAAATATCCAACTGAATTTAGAAACCGTCAATCCTTCAATTTATTAACGGAATTTGTGTGGAATCTATTTTGTTTAAAACTCCCGTATACTACTACTATTACTACTACAAATGACTCCAAATGAACGTCCGTCAAAAGACATCACGCGCCTCGGTTTAACAACCACGTCGTTTTATTTATAATGTTCTATAATTTGTATTCTATTGCTTTACGTGAATTGCGTTGTGTACCCGTGCCTAAGACGCAGTTTACACAATTCCGACCGAAATAGATATAATACAATTCGGATAAATCCAACCAAACCCGTACACTTTACGGTGTATCCCGACATTAGTATATCGATGTACCGAAGAAAACTGGATTGAAACTAATAATAAAATTTGTAATTTATCTATATTGTATAGGTACCATGTGTGTCTGCGCGTAGCGAATCGCACGGAAAAACAAAACAAAACGTAAAGGGTGAACCTGGTCGAAGAGATTTATGTAAGAAATTTATAAACACATGTAATTGGATGCCTGCAGATGGCATTTAAGATAAGCCGTTTTTTCGAATTTCCTCTGTACGGGTAACGCGAAACGGGAGAAAAAAAATATTATGTATACAAGCCGTACGTTTAAAATTTTAATACTGCATTCTTTATTAAAATTTCCAACTGAAACGTTCGGATGCAAAAATAATAATAAACTAACTGCGCGCAATGCCCTACGCTGAAGATACAGTGAATCCGCAAGTATAATGTCTTACACTTATATTATTTTTAAAACAATTTATTATTATATTTATGTTAACCGTTGGAAATTGTTTCGTAAAACGGAAAAACAAACAATGAATTTATTGCAGTGAGGGTTGTAACTTTATAATTGCATTATTTTTTCGTCTAAAACGGTCATATTTTTTTTTTTTTTTATTTTTTTTTCTCGGTTGACTGTGCTGTTACAAGCGGAGAAACTTATCCGGGAAAAATCAAAGACGCAGTAATTAGTAACTATGTTAAATTGGTTTTTAGTTTTGTATAGAGTTTAAGTGAAAGAAAAAGAAAAAAAAGTACAGATTTAATAATTAGATTGTGGATTGAACTTTTTTTCGTTTCTACGCTGTCGAAAAGAAAACAACAAAAATTGAATTCTTGTCTTATTTTGTTTTTCGTAGATATAATATATCAATATTTATAAGTATATATGTATATACATACACATTTTTTTTTTTTTTTTTTTTTTACTCAAAGTGAAACAACATTATTGTTTTTGACAAGATAACGATTTTTTTTTTTCTTTTCAAAATTGTATTTATAAAAATAAATACTACAACGAATATTTAAATTTATCATCGCTACGTTCGTCCTTTTTTTTTTTTTTTTTTTGTCTGTATTCGTTACGGACGCGGAATATTTTATACGATAAACAATTAATAACGCAATTATAATATCGATGCATTTACGTACACTATTGTCGACAACAATTAAATACATGATATTGCTGATGCGCGTTACGCTGGGAAACGTTACTGTACACAAATGAATTTCGAGCATTTTATTGTTTCGGATTCCTCCGGCAGAAACAAAATAATACTAATAAAAAAGAAGAAAAAAAAAAAAAAAACTTTTAAATCGAAACCTGCAATGCAGATTATTCCGGCTTATTTTATATTACCGGTATATATTACTCGTACATATATATATATATACGTAAACGCGTGTACAAAGGTACAATTGAACGCGAGCGTGCGGCTTAACCTAACGAATTTATCGGAACACAAAGCGCGGGTTGGCGTACGGCGATATTTATTTTTGCGTTCCGCGTTAATTTAACGGGCTAAGAAAACACGCTGGTTAATTCGCCCGATACGGTGTCTATAATAGCCCGTATAAATAAACGCGAATTCAAAACCGTTCCGTCCCGCTTCCGCGACGGGTATTTTAAATGCAGTACGAGGTGGGGTAACAATAATGATGTTCGGTGAAAAAAAAAAAAAAATTGCGAAAAATCTAAGTGCCTATTCGAAAATATCGGCTTTAACAACACTCCAAAAATTCCAAAAACCAGAATTCGTATACATGGAAAGCGCCGCGTTTAGTGAATCGCCTTGTACATATTAACGTAGTAGTGTACTTATATAATAAGCTGCAGAATAAATAAAATTAAACGATCTAAAACGGGTCAAAATATAAAGTACAACATGTATATTATAGTGGATATTAAATATTATCGATTCAATTCAAGTTTTTTTAAATATAATGCTTGTACAAAGTTTTATAAACTCGCGGATTTGAATGGTTTAAATACATCAATTTAAACGGTTGCAAATAATTGAATAATCTCAATATGTGCAACGCGTGTAGTAATTACCGTTTTTTTTTTTTTTTTAAAAAAACTGTGAAAATATCGATAGTAACATTCGTTTAAGTGACTGCTGCGACGGGATAAATGAACGAACAGTTTAGCAGTTCAGTATTCCA
Organism: Cinara cedri; assembly: GCA_902439185.1. Lineage (NCBI taxonomy): Eukaryota > Metazoa > Arthropoda > Insecta > Hemiptera > Aphididae > Cinara > Cinara cedri. The sequence continues at coordinate 825,280 of CABPRJ010001906.1, read as the reverse complement.
GAACTGTAGGTCTGCGTAATATTGAAACCTAATAAATAATAATACTGTTATTACTAATATTACTGCAAGTTTGATAATTAAAAATAAAACGGAAAACAATTTTTTTCCCGCCAACGAAAATTCGTGCAATTTCGAACTTTGATCGTAATAATGTACGGGAATCGCGGCGTATTGCATATTAGCAATGGTGCCGCCTAAGTTCAGGCGATGTGATCCGGCACGCGGGTGAATTGAAGAAACTAAATATACATACTTAAAAAAATCGTGTTCCGTCTTTGATAAATAATTACTAAAAGCTCTACCGCGCATAATATTATAATTAATAATTCGGGATTCCGCATATCATCATAGTAAATGCACCGGTGACTTGTTGCTAAGACAATACAATGTATGCCCGTACGAAACTTACGTTTAAGAAAAGTTTACATTTATTCTATATAATATTTACCTTTTGTGCAGGCGCATGCCTACTTGAACAATAATAAATGATACAATCTTATATAACATTACGGAACTTATTATGTATATACGCGGACTTAAGATTATGCGTTTTATAAAGTTTTCGGCTTGTGTAATTAAAAAAATAATATATATATATGTATACATTAAAAATCTTCCGTAAAGGTTGTGTAGCTTTGAAATTCCTGCGGGTCTTGGCTTTTATTATTATTATATTCACTACGTAAAATAATGTTAAACAAAAGGAAAACGATCCTTCGAGGAATTACGGGTGCAATATCTTTCCATTAATAACTCTTTTGTTCGTTTTAAAAGGCGCCGAAAGGTGAACGACTTGCCCCCGACGGCGGCGGTGAAAAATATGGCCGAGAAAAGTGTAAAGTAGGTACCCCGAATTCTATGTACTGTGCCATCGTCTGTGTACGCCGGGCCAGTGAATTTTGCATCTTTAACGGCGCAGGTATCGAATCCAACCCACAGTCCTCGGCCGTTAAGTGTATATTTATGTGTAAAACAGTTTAACGAAACCGAAAAAAAAAAAAAAAGAAAAAAAGGAACCCGATTAAATGAATTCCTTATGCCTCAAAACCGTAAAATCAAATATATTAACTTCCAGGTGAATCCCATGGCTGTGGGTCTAAGATAAATGTACAAATAAATAAACATGTATACGCACATATTTAATGTAATATAAGTACAACTATTGTTCGTATTATTTTACGGGATTTTTATTACGATAAACATTAACAAGTTTTCCAATAAACTTTTTCCGTGGAAACTGTTCACACACGATTACTCAACGAAAGAAAATACGGATGTTTGTTCAAAACCGAATTAATAATTACAGAAAAATACTTATGAAGTTATTTTGTTCGCTCTATAAATGCGTGTGTACCTGTTTAATTCAATCGGTTCTTTATAATTTAAAAAAAAAAAAAAAAAAAACGTGTTATCTTATAGTTTTTTTTCAGATTGCAGTGATTATCTTGAATGTTCGGTGAAAATATGATTGATGAACAAAGCACACAAAGATGCTTGGTACACGCGTATAAGGCAATAAATCTCACGTATCATACACAAATAAATAATAGAATTTTAATAAGTCTAAGGAATAATTTATATCGTTTAAGTCAAAAATGTATAAATTCTGATATGGTATACTGATACGTATATAAGTTATGAAGTCAAAAAGTAATGAACAATTTAAAGACAACCGAAATGATATAACGATTGCATATTATGTGTAAATACATTGTATGCACTTATATTTATAACGAAGATGACGAAAACAAAAGTACGAGTAATGTTAAATGTGCGCAGAGGCGTGACCCGACTGGGTATAAAACACTCTGTTCATCGATAATCAAGAACAACAATTATGTTTTGTAATGCGGTTACGTCTGTCGAGTAGGCAAATGCGATTATTAACGTTCAGTCCATTTTAAATGTTTCAGTAACTGTTCAAACCAGATTGTTAATTTAAATTTTTTAAGTAACGTGAACACCGATTGGATTGTACTTAAATTATTCCGAAAAATAGCCTAAAACCGTGAGTTACGTTAACATTATGCGGAGATATTGTAATTAATACATTATACGGTTAGCGTGTTGAAATCAAATCGCCCATTTACGCCCGTTGTACACCTGTAGTCTCGCTATCGTGTATGTTAATCGCGTGCGGACACGACGTCTAGCATAAATTAAATTCGAAAGTTTTATGTATTTATTGTTTGACGGACGTAAACCGACGAATTTTGAAAGAATGAAAATTACGCGAAAGTAATAAACAGAAAAAAAAAAAAATTATTATGAGTTACCTGTTCCCGATAAATACGATTTTACTTTGTTTTTTACTTAAGATAATCTAGATGGTCTTGCGCTTCAAACTTTGTACCGCAAGCGTACTAACTCAAAACAGAATGAAAATTATAATAAAATAAAAAAAATAACTAGGAAGAAACCAGCTTCCGCCTGCACATTTAGTATGCGCATATTTTTCCGAGGGATATATCGTAATGGTTGAATCCCTAAAGTTTAAAGAATATTGTAATCGGGCAGTCCCTGCTCAATATTCCGACCGAGTTTTCGGAAAATTTTCCTCGCGGACGAAAATATTAACCCCACGTGGCAAAACACGCGTGTATATTTTTTTATTATTATTTATCCACACGTGTGTCCATCCCTCCACGATTTCAATATTTTATCATTCTACTTATACTTTTGTTTTCGTTTTTGTGTCCGAAATGACGAACATAATATGGAACCGAATGAGATACGTATTATTATTAAAAAAAAATAATAAAAACCAAACGCCAATCGTGTTAGTCGTAAAATACCCGTTCAATAATTTATAATTTATTAACGTCGTACGTAATGACTTTCGTTCAATGTACCCATGCGCAGGGTCCGGCTGGCTTGTCGAGACATTTTTCCGGTGGCACGATCAACGCGTGGCCCACTATATTATTATGTAATTTTTTAAAAATTTTTTAAACGCTGTTGATAATAATACGGTTTTAGTATTTCACGATAGCGTGCTTCGTTACACAGTCGAACGATTGAAAAAATAAAACTAAGCTCTATAATACAGAACCCAAGCCGTCAGCTGTATAGGATCGGATATTTAATATTTTAATCGTCGGTTATTTGATATGCAATGTCCTTATCGCGTTGTATTCTATATTCAAATCAATTCGGTAGATATTAAATACACAAACTACCCATAGGCACCTGCTTGAAAATCATCTGCCATGGATTGTATTCGCCTCATGGCTAAGACTTTGAAGAGATAAAGAGGATTTATTCGCGTTCAAAATCAGAGTCGACTAAATTTCGAATGTTGTTTTTTTTTTTTTTTTAATATTTGACTTGTGCCACGGTAACGAATAGGGGAGAGATGAGTGCTCGTATATCTTAATTTAAAATCGGTGCTCCCGGAATTCCCATTATATTATAACGTCATAATGTTTAAACTTTACGTTATCTATTGATGATATTATACAAAAGCCAAATTTTACAAAATTGCATATGCGTGCAAATGACGTTAATAATGTCGTTGTAATTTGTAGGCGCCTCACATTTTACTTTAATGTACAGAGTATTAGAACTTCGAAAACTGTATTTATAATCACCCCTTTGATTTGTAAGGTTCGTGGGACAGTTGGATTCATACGTTACTGGTCTGCAAAATCACCAATTCACCCCTGTCCATACGAACAAGTGTTCAAATACTTTTTCATTTACTAATACCATTTTGCAAAAATCGTCTAAAAACATACGTTTGAAGATATTGAGTCATGGACAAAAGCTAAAGAATAATAGAAGTTTTTGAGATGTGTAATGCTACAGATGGTAATGTTCGTGAAACATCTATGGGTGGTAGATTATAAATACCAATTAGAAAAAATATCAGATGAAAGAGTTCTTTGGAAAAGTAATAAAAACAATAAAACATTTTTTTTTTTTTTTTTTAGGAAATTTTTTATTAATAACATACGTTTTTGTCCAAATTTCGTTTTTTTTTTCCGATTATACGAAAACAGCTTAGAAAATCAAAAAGTGATACAATTGTACCACTTAAATCAAATTTCTTTTCAGAAAAGCCACTACACATGAACACTGAAGCAAGATATCTAGTATAAAAGTTGTTCATAGATAAAAAAAAAAATACACATCATTGAAAATCAATAAATTTCTAGTTTATTTAGAATAAAAAATTATAAGAAATAAGCCGTTCTAAAACTTTACATTTCCATTATTTTTGGGGGTGAAACTATTACACCTTCTTTTTACTCTATTGCAATTTATACTGAAAAATCAAAAATTAAATGGAGTATTAATTAAAATTAATACATGTTGATATTAACATTTTTTTTATTTTCGTCCACCCGTTGATGAGATATTGCAGAGTAATGGGACGCTAATTCAAACGCTGCGAGTTTGTGTTTACCGCCACACAAATGATGCTCCCTGCCGAAACCCACAAAGTAGAATACCTCAAAAATGAGTAGACGGAAATTAAACGTTTATTTAGAAAATTAATACTTCATTTATTTATGGAATTTTAAATTTCGCCTGCAATTTGAAGACCGAAAGTGATTAATATTAGCAAAAAAAAAAAAAAAGACAAATGTAACATTTTAAAGCTGCTAAATTATCTTACGATTTCTAAAAAACAAATTACAAAAAAAATGAATACTTTCCGAGTTAATGGATGCGTTTTGTCTATAACACTGTAGAATTTAAACTCGTCTGCATACCGATATATTAATTACATTTTTTTAAATCAGAAATATCGTCTTTTACTATATTTAGGAATTCTTTGTAATTTTCTTATAGACAATAAAGAGGATATAATATGTTTTCTCCGTCTGTATGTCGATATTATACGTTTCGATGCAGGGTGAGTAGTTGAAAAATGTTTCGATTCTCAAGATATTATTAAATTACAGTAATCCCGTAGGTAAGTAGTAATTATTTATTTAAAAGTACGACTGATGGATCGTATTCAACGTCGCCGAATAGTATGGGAGTAAAATAATTCTGCGTTGAAAAAAAAAAAACTATGTTATCAGTTTATCTGCTCTCTTTGAAGCTATGCAAAATGCACAAAGCGTTAAAATTTTAATTCTGCGCAGTGCGTAATACTCAACTGTCGTTTTTTTTTTTTTTTTTTTTTTTTTTTTCTAAGTTTTTTTCTTGTCACGGGGTTTAAACAAAATTAATAATACACTTGTTTTTATTCTACGACGAGCTGTAAACGATGCGAAACGGTGAACTCCAAACACTTGATCTCTGTGTCATGCAGTATCTATATGTTTGTATTAAATTTCACTAAAAAAAAACTCAATACAATTATGTAAACGCCTACATTAAACAGTTTTCTCAGAAAAAAACAATAATTATAATATGTTACACCTTTTTTTTTGTCCTTAATTTTTATTATTTTCCTACCGGGGTAAAACTTTACTGTGGTCTAAAATCATATTTTATAACGGCAAAAAGTTTTTCTGGTGAGTTATTTTGGTATTGTACCTATATCCCGCAGTAAAAGTTACTATTACAGTGTTTTTAAAACACAAAACTCTCAAGGAATATTATCTAAACCGCGATAGGTGTATTACGCTCTTATACATTTTACGTGACGTATCGTAAACAAGTAATGTATAACAGTGTTTTACACGATTACGTATGTAGATTAACATACAGTTCCGTTGTTTTTTCTCAACGGACGTCAACTATATTCGATGGTGTCGATAGTATTAAAATAGATAATATCAACTATCGAATTATATTATATTTTTTACGGAATATTCGTTTTTTTTTTTTTTTTTTTTATTTAATATAGGTTTATCATTCGATCTAATACCAGAACTGTGTATTTGAATATATTTTAGATACGTCACTTGTAAAATACACAAATATTTTATATCTCATAGGGAACAAATTTTAAAAATACTAATTATTTTCCATCTAATTTAAAAAAAAAAAAAAAAATTGTGATAACATAAACATTTCGAATTAATACGATTATAACCTGCAATTAAATTACCATAATATACCTACGACCTATACCTGTAACATATTATTATTTCTTACATCTATACCTGCACTATTAAGCAACATGCAACGAAAAAAATTACAAAACCCTCGTTGTTTAAATATAATTAATATTTTAATTTTATATTTTGTATTCACTCTGAAAGTACTTTCAGTCCTGTAATTTATTATTATTTTTTAATTGTCGATTTTTCGTTCGTTCTTTGAGTCACATAATATTGCATACGTATGACGTTTCAGAACGAAAAAATTATTTTTAACCAAGTTACAAACAAGCACTGTAAAATACAACTATGAGTAGGTCAGGTAGGAAAATATTAGGTGGGTACTGATTAAAAAATGAATTGTGATATCGTGGTCGCCTGAGCACTTAAAAGTAAGTGATAATTGATCAGCCAAATTCAATTTAGCGGAAAAATTTATGATTAAATATTAGAATATTATTGCATATTTTGACTACAATTTTGTCTGGCCACTAGTAGAAGAAAATGATAAGACTTCATTATTGTCCGAGCTACTCATGGAAATAGATCATATTACGATAAGACTTATTTTCATAAGACTTATAATAGAATAAATAACCACTGGTTATGATTGGGCCATCTAGACAAACATGATACCAATATGGTCACTAATAGGAAAATAATTCCGGATTTTTTGTATCAGCTGTTTATATGTTATAACGAAAAAGGTGGTCTCGATGAAAAAATATGAACAGCAAATTTGTTTTTCGTTTAAGATTCCGAGCGGAGCGAAAAATGTGTTGGTAGTGGCTAGGTTAAGCTATGATTTAAGTCACTACGATGAAAACTGTATGTTATAAGAATTTTTTTTTTTTTTTTAAGTCATCTCGTGTACGAGTATTCTGGGACCGAAAGGGTCACATATTAAAACCACAAAATCTAATTACGCGTTCTTATTATGGAACAATTTCAGTACATATAAATACATTTAAAATGACTAAGTTAACATTTTTTTTTTTTTTTTTTTTTTTTTCGTTTTTCTAGCTAATATCGATGTAATATTATATGTTGACCTTTAAAACCATACAAGTAGGTATGAGTCGTATAGAACATTTTAATATCATTTTCGTTTTCGTTTTACAGACAAATACACGCCGTAAAAACGGAATGATTGCCTACCCTTAGCGAAACTACACAATATAAATAAGTAATCGTGTTTATCTATACAAAACACGACGGTAGCAGGTAACTAAGTAAGTACAGTGTAAAACACGCTAAAACTGCATTTAAATCGTGTATAAAGTATATATTATAATATAGGGTAGCTAAATATTTTGTTATAGATTTCTCGGGGAAATCGTGAACCGATTATGGGTGGGAAAGGGAGGAGATATGTTCAGCTGTCCGTCTGTACACTGGCATAGCGTTTTAATAAAATTATTATTACAAATTAATTCCGACCACAAAGCGAACCACATTTTTTTTTTCTTTTTTTTTTTTTTGTGATCTGTAAACGTTTCACTATCGTTTAGCACATACAAAATATTATAAATGTAATTAATTAAAAGAATATAAATTAAGACGATAAGAAGCTTATAATAATTTTATCACGGTAAAAACGTAAAGACGAAAAATATTATACTATATTTGTACGCATTGTAAATAAGGACTAAGTACCTATCTGATACCTACATACAGACAATGTTATTAAAGGACATTTTACATGTAGAGTTTTTAACAATCAAAATAAACGGCCTTCAAATTACCTGAGTACGAAAATTAAATTTTATTTTAACGTTTGCTACGGACTTAAGTCGCAGTCCTGGTGCTAATGAGAAATTATAATGCGTTCGTTTTAAAAAGTTTATAATATCCCCAACAATACTGTACAACCTAATGACTAATATTTTTACTTATTAATTAACTGAGTACATTTTCAAAAAATTAACACGTTAAATGTTAATCGTCTTATTAATCAACGAAGTTATGTTTAAAAGTTAATTTTTATATCCAAGTTCAATTAAATCTGTTGGTTTCTTTTTAGTAAAAATGATTAAACTTAGGACATTTTATCATTTTTGAGAATATTAACGACCAAATTGTGTCAAACACAAAGGAAACATCAAAATAAATTAAACAAATTTTATTTACTTTTATACGGTACTCCAGATGTACATTATCGGTTAAAAATCTAATAATTTTACTACGGAACATACAATAAGTACCTATGCGATATAGTGAACAGAATGTTTCGATTCGCCGAGAAACGTTTACATATAACATAAGGTATATATTTTGGATATAATCAGTGGGTAGGATAGTCGTTTTATCAATTGTTCTTATAGAGTTCTTAAAAAAAAAAAATTGGCAAATCCAAGGAAAAAAGTATGTTTTAGTATTCATTTGATAGATACTATGCGAGTAAAACCGATTAATTTTTATGGAATCCTTAAAACTTTAACACGAGATTCATTATGAGGTATACTTGGTGATCAAAAAAAAAAAAAAAAAAACGAAAAAAAAGTTGAGCGTAAAGTGGTAATTTTTTTTTAAGAGTTTTAACGTAACGTTTTAATAAAATCGTAAATTGTACGGTATTTTAAAACCTGTATAACCGAATTTCTCTCGAAATAGCACTTCGCTAACGATGGTTTATCGATGCTTATACTGATATATATTAAATAACTTTACGTATCCTACTTCCCGGCTACAATAGTGGCACGCCCGTCGGCAGTATTGGCCGTATTGTTTTTTGCTCTGCCTTATACCAGGTTTTCACCAAAAACAACGCTCCAATTTTACAGTGTAGCGTATTTCCTAAAAGCAAACTGTCTCTAGTTTCTTAACGACTGGAGAAAACTCGGAAAAGTTTTATGATTTTCGATTTTTTCTTTCTGTTTTGTAATCCGGTTAAAAATAACCGTAGAAACTCGAAATAACCGCAGAATACTTATTCGGACATTTCAGGACGTTGATTTCGGAGTTTCTCGGCGATGGCGGTTGCGCACTTAATATTTTTGAGTTTTTTTTTTTTTTTTTAAATTTTCATTTGGAAACAATTATTTTTGCCGAGCTGAAACGCTCGACAATTTTAAAAGACGGTTCGTCGTAAATACAACTCTATGTAACCCACCTCCGCCACTTCTCTTTTATGACACCGGGAATCCATCTGCAGTAACGGCTAATTTCTGTTTTATTCTCGCGTAACATTCACGGAATATACGAGGGCTAATCAAAAAGTATCAAGACTGGTAGTATCGTTCGGAAAAGGAGCATCGAAGAGCAGTAGGATTGGTATCACTCGCTTCTATGACTTTTTCCGAGTACATTTGTTTTTATTGCTTCTCTGTAAAATTCTTCGGTTTGATTTCACTGACATTTCTGTAAAATATATATGTTTCGAGTTTGGCGATTTTGTAACAAACCCAAAAGAAGAGTAACTTGACAGATTTGGAGATTTTAAAAAAAATTGTCCGCATTTTTTTTCCAGTTTCAGAGGGATGCGACATTTCGTGGTTTTCGCGATTAAATGTCAATTGAAAAACTGAATATGTGCCCTCGAGTGGCAGCGGGTTCCGCTTCTTTTGGATTCGTTGCGAAATCGCCAAACGCGAAAAACGAATTTTAGAAAAATATCGTCAAATCGCAAACGGAGAAGTTTACGGTGGTTTTATACGAATAGACGCGCTCGGTGTAGCTCGTAGGAGTTTTGCGAATCGTTTCGCACTTCGACGCTCGGTTTCCGAGTGATATTTCATCGGTCTCGATACTTTTTGATTAGCCCTCGTACACTAACGCAACACTGCGGAAAACACGCGAAAGACACGATAACAACGCATTCGGACACGTAAATAATAATTGATTTGTCTGCGCGGGTAACCGGAACAACATCAATATCGGCGTCGACGTTAAGATAAACAATTTCGATTGCAATTTGCGCAGTGTACGAAGTGTTAAAGTAAAACCGAAAACCCGTTTCTCCGTGTAACCGCAATGATTATCGGCCGTAGGTTAGCCGCCGGCAGCGAAACGAAACAAAACGAATTTGATTGCGTCATTTAATTAACGGGTTGGATTTCTAACGCGGACCCGCGGTGCCGTTGAACGATCCGAAGACGCGGTCGGGGTAATCGCAGACTTGCGGCGGCGGCTAACGGCAAAGTCAGATTTACAAGATCGAATCCAACGAGAAACGCTAAAAAAAAAAAAAAAAAAATCCGAGAACATAACGATAAAACTTATCGTGAAACGAAACGAAACTCAACGGATACGTTTAACGCCGTGTTACCGGATCGATAACGTTTGTTTCGTTCAGGGCGTACCAACGAACCGATAGATTTTACTAGGACAGTGCATATTCCGAAAAACGGTTTTTCGGTTAATAAAAATACTTGAACTTTTTTCACGGCGAACTTCGTTTCGTAAATTTCATAATCGACATTTTCGTTTATTTTATGAACGGTTCACTTGTTAAGTCTGCTTTTTTCTCGGAAAACACTCGCTCGGTTACGTTGTATGAATACTCCCGGTTATCCGTATCGTATGCGAATTTTTCACCCGGTAGTAATTTTTTATTCAAAAAGTTTGTCTCGTTTCTAGACAGTTGTGCGATAAAATTTTAAAAAAAAATACACAATACATCGGTTTTATTTTTGACGTTGATGTCTGAGTGACCTTCTAAGCACGAAGCGAAAACTACGACTAACACTCCTCCGCCGATATAACCGTTTTGATATTTTAACAATGCTTACGGCATTCGTACAGTTTATGTCTGATAAAAAAAACTATCGCTTTCAACGTATAGAATTGTTTATGATTGAATATTTTACGTTCCGGGCGAATTTCACTATAACCGATGCGTTATTATTATCATTTTGTGCGCCTTTCTTACGGGATTTTCTGTTTCACCGGTACGTCGATGAGGATATTTCCCCCGTAGTTTTCTTAACGATCAGGCGACACGGACGATTTGTCGGCAAGATTTTTGTCGAATTCCGGGTCGCCTACGCAACACGGGGAATAAACACGACCAGCAATATGCTTGCTCAAGAATCGTTTCTCATTAACAACGGTTTATCGTTGCGGAGGGATACGCGCAAACGTAATAATTCTATACGTGAAAATAAACATGCACGCTCCCTTCGAACTTTCCCTCCGAAACAGCGGCTCGGCCATCAGCGGCGGTATCAATCTTTTCCTCTTTTTTTTTAATTTTTTTTTTATTATTATTATTATTATTATTATGTCTAAACGAACGGCCGCGTTATCCCCGCGAAACACAAAAGCACGGTAATGGCATAATATGTTTACATCAGTACAAAGTTCTGTTTTGAAGAACGCCGCGAACAAAACACGAAACCTTTGATAACAATATATATTACAGCACTCCGAGACGGGAGTGGCGGCCGGATTAGGTTTACGCTATATATATATATATATGTGTGTGTGTGTGTGTGTGTGTGTGTGCGGTTCTAAACGCACGAACTTTTTAGCCGACCGCGACAAGCATTCGAGTTTCTCGAAATGTTTCTATTTTAAACGCAACTTCAGATAACTCCGCGGAGTAATTACACGGCAATTAGTCGGCGGAGAGCATCATCAAAAACACTTCATAACCGCCAGACTTCCGGCTTTATCTCCCGATAATCTCAAACGAGCGGGGGGGGGGGGTTGGCGAGCTATTAAATTAATTATTATAGCTGCTCTTAATCACACCCGACGATGCTTCTGCGTACACGCGTTTAACAGCAATGCGTGTTAATTGTTAAAACACACACACACACACACGCGCGGAAAAAGAAGTTTGACGGAAAAAGAACAGGCACGCGATTTTCGTTCCGTAAACGCGGACACGTATTAAATGTGATTGTCGGGGCTAAAATCGACGGGAATGCGTTTCGCGCGACACGGACGATAATATTGTTTCGGTTACTGTCTACGTAATGTCACGCCTTACGAATCGAATAACGCGCACGTTGTCTGCGCGGGAAAACTCGAAAAACGCGTGCGGTTTTGATTTTCCGTTGGATCGGATGTACGGAGAGAGAGAGAGAGAGAGAGAGAGAAAATCTACGAACCGCCGAAAACGGTTAACGGCGTGGGACATTTTTCGGAGGCGTAATAAATAACCGCCGGTCTATGAATGATATTTTGAAACTGCCGACTTTTGGGGTATAAACGTTTCGGACGGCCCAATGATTCCGGTAAAAACCTATCGGTTTATCTATTTTTATTGGGTAATTAAATTTAAATCCGTGCGAAACGATAAATCTTGCTTGCGAAAAACGATTCTGGGTGACATTCGAATTATGGTTAAACACGTGTTTTGAAATATCGTGATTTCTACGGTTTTCGTACAAACGCCCGACAATCACGCTTATGAAAAAAAAACTAAGATTTTTTTTTTTACGACGACTTATTAAGAAGAATATTTACCGCGTCTGGAGAGTGTCGATAACAGTTGAATTCGATGAAAATCGTAAGAACGATTTTAACTGAATTTAATATTAAAAAAATTAAACAAATCGGAAATTACAAAAACCGTTATTCTACGTAATTTTTCACGATTGTCGACCTTTTTTTTTCGGTTTTTTCAAAATTTTTCAAAACACCACAATAGTATATATATAAATATAAAAAAATAAACGGCTCTCTCACTGCGGAAACACGACACGATTTGGTGCCGGAAAAAAAATGCCGAGTGCGATTTCTGGTAGAAAAATTACGAACGGACGGAAAAAAAATTCACATCGTAGTACATAAGATATTCTCGTTTCGCTCATAATCCAAAATTCGTATATTTCAAAGAGGATAAATCTAAAAAAAAAAAAAAACAATTTCGGTATATATCGCGGGTATTTTTAAAATAAAAATACATTCAAAACAACGATATAAATGATAAAACGTGGAAATCAATTCTGATCTCGACGCTTGTTTCGTTTTTATTTCCAACACTTTTACTGGGTACCCGAAACAACGGTGTCCGTATTTAGGTGAATTTATTCGTTTTTTTCGCGCGCGTTTTCAATAACGTGACGATTCGAAATAAATATAACAGTAATTTTACCGAATCTGTTTAGAGAATGTCGCCTGTGTACGCGACAACATCGCGCGGCGAACGCTCGGATTCCGGCGCGATAGTTTTCGTTTCGAAAACCGATTCGAAATATTATCCGCGCCGCGCGGAACGCGGAGTTGAACGATTCCGGTCCGCGAGAAATTCGACGGCGTCTCGTCGAGAGAACGTTTACCGTTCAAGCGTCCGAGGAAAAACCGCCGGGAACGAGACGGACGGCCGTGCGCCGTTTCCGATTCGGAATCGTTCAACGGGGGGGGGA
>CABPRJ010001906.1:663496-811937 GCA_902439185.1 Cinara cedri | reverse complement strand
GGGGGGGGTTGGGAATTCGCGAAATACGTTTGCGCGAGAGTTCGCGGTGTTTATTTCGAAAGACTTGAGTTCAATTGGCGCACCTGAACGTGAGGGTGGTGAGCGGCCGGTACGACTTGTGGCTGTTCGGGTCGGACATCGGCGTGCCCCAGAAGTCGTTGGTGGCCACGCGGGCCAGCGGACCGGTGCCCAACACGTCGGCGTTCATCGTCACGGCCGGTATGTCGTCGTGCACGAAATCGCCGTGCAGCCCGTTCCAGTAGCACACCGTCACGGCCGCGGCCACGGACACGTACACGGCGGCCGCGGCGTCCGGCCACCCGTGCTTTTGGCGGCCGCGCCTGTGGACGCCGCCAGCGCCGGTGCCGCCGGCGCCGCAGCCGCGGTACTGGTGGTACTGTTGATGGTGTTGCTGTTGTTGCGGCTGTTGCCCGTTAAAATGATAATGGTTGTTGTTGCCGTTGCCGTTGCCGTTGTTGTTGTTGTTGTTGTTGTTGTGGTGGTGATAATGCGGCGACCCCCTCATCGTACGGCGAACATGACGCGCGCGCGATCGCCCGAACTCGGAGACGGGAAAAATTTAGAATAAAAAAAAAAAAAAAAAAAAAATTCAAAAACGCCAAAGAAGAAAGTAAACGCTTTAACGTTCCGATTTTTTTCACCTCTTTATGCCGGCGTGACGTTTCATTCACGGTACACGTGTGCCGTTCGCGCGGACGCGGACGCGACGACGGCGCGCAGCTGTGTTACGGAAACGGACGATGGTGACGACCACGGAGACGACGACGGCTTGAACAGTACCGATCGCCCCATTGCGGCACCAACTACTGACGCGAGAGCGGCGTGCCAAAGTCCAATGCTGTCACCTCGTGCGCGGTTACGCTCGAAAATTAACGCCGCTGCCGCTAGAGGGCGAACGGCCGGCGCTACCGCCACGCCGCCACCGCGTACGCCGACGACGGCTCTATTTTTCACCTGCACGGGCGGCGGCTTTTATTTTATTTTATGAACATTCGGTGAAAATGTCAAGTCTCTACGAATAAATTACCGAGGGAAAAAAAAAAAATAGATTAAAAACATAACAATTTCGAGATATACGTAAAACGGGTATTGCTTAAATATTCACGTTTTTTTTTTTTTTTTCCGGGCGGTTTTCCCTATTTATCGAAAAATTATAACGAAAATCAGAATACGACCACTCCGGCGCAACAACCAAATGAGTTTTTCTCGATTCCGGATTAAGAGCGAAAGAGCGAGGCCGAATTCGAAAATCTTTAAAATCGTTTCGGGTGCATTTTTATACTAAAACCATTTCAAACGAACACGTTGTTTTGTATGGGCAAACATTTTTTACGCCCGCGTAATATTTATTCACAACGATGGCGAAATGGGCATTTCGCATCCACGATCACGGGGTCGCGGCCCCGTGGCCCCTCCCCACACAATTAATCCGGGCTAGAGTTCGCTACCGAAAACCACCACCCGCCGATATTAGTGGTTCCGCCGATATTAGTGGTTCCGCTAAGATTTTCGGTCGAACGACTGTTTGCGGGCAGAAAAGAAACGCACGTGCCGTGAATTCCTACGTTCACTCGATATCTAAAAAAAAAAAAAAACCAATCTATATTTGTACGTTGCGCTTTCGCGACGCTTTTGGGAACACGTCAATGTCTCCGTCTCCCGAACGTACACGAAAATAGCGCAACGGCGTCCGGCCGGGACAGTTTTGTGGTGTTCGTTTTAATATTCGAGCGGACCCGACCTATTATAAAAACCTAAAGGTAACGCCGTTACCTTTAGATGCGGCGATTGCTTTGGGTTTTTTTTTTTGTCTCGAAATTTAATTTTTTTTAGGCGCGACACAAGCATTACGGAATCGTGATGTTACACGTGTTCGTTTCTCGCGAAAAAACAAAAAAACCCGACGCGGTTTGCACGGACAACAATAATCTAATTTTTTTAAAACGCGCCGATAACGTTTCAATAGGTGTTCGTTGGAATGCTAGGGCTCGGGACACGGGGACGCCCCGGCCAAGCCGAAATCCGCCGAGACATTGTCCGCGTGCGTCTCCCCTCGAGTTGTTTACAGGAATAAATTAAATAACTTTTTGTTTCCCGACATTCCTACTAACCACCTACATCAGTGGCCGCGCACGTTTCCGGTATCAACTCTCTTTTTATTTTTTATTTTTTTTTTTTTGCAATTAATTGCGGATGTTTTCTCGCAATTTAGAAACCGTGTACGTCATGTACACTATATTGAATTACATTTTAATTACATATCGATGTTGATTTAAACTAATACTCCGCCCATGGAATTTCGAACGTAGGTTTTCATTTGAATATCAAAATCGGGTAACGGTTTCACCACATAAAATGAAGACCGCAGAAAATCGAGTACGTATGTACCAGGTATATAAAGTACATATATGGAGCTACTTATTTTTTAAATTTTTTAAAAAAATAAATTCCTAAAAAACAAGTGTTTTTCGTTATATCGATCACTCTGTTTAATAAATTACTATCTTAAAAAACTGCCCGTAATTTTTTTTTTTTTTTGAAATTTCCCACAAAAATGAATCCTTGTTTCGCTGCTGATTAAATTAATTTATGGAATGAAATATTATTTATCAATTTGATTAGCCTTCGTTAACCAATTATAATAATATTATGAAAGTTATTAATCAATTATTATTTCCTTCGTTTAGTTTAAAAATTGAGTTTATTTTATTTTACTACGCGTTTGAATATTATCCTTCATAAGTTTGTCCTTTATAGCTCGGAGATAAAAAATAAAACGATTTTGTAAATAGTCTAAAATTATGTCACTGTCAAAAGTTTCTAATGAACTGCTTAATTTGCATTTTCGTTTTGACTTCGTAATAATATTGAATTATATTATAACAATTAAAATTATCATTCGTCTAAAAATAATGCGATTTTTTTTAAATTTAATTCTAATATACGAATACTAAAAAAATGACTTATCCAATCTCTCTTTATTTTTTTTTTATTTTTTATTTTGGTTAATGTTTTTAATCGTAATATCAAGTAAAATAGAACGTACATACTTCGCACCTGATTGGGCCACTACTATGACTGCAAATTGAAAAGATAGAGGGGAAATTTAATGTACATCTGTACGCAACTATGAACCATTGATAACGAAAAACGATTCTGAGCAAAGGCCGGTTAATAGTGTTACGTTTTCAACAATATAAATGTCAAATTTTTGGTAAAATAATAACATAATATGCATTATATATATTCTTTAATATTGTATTTATTTTTCGGTTTTTCCCATTGGAAAAGTTAAAAAATGACCACCATAAAGTACCGTGTAGATAAAATGTCCTTTCACAAAAGGTGCCACTATTGATTCATCGGAGTAATATTTCTGGTCAAAAAGTTTACAACAAATCGAGAGGTATTTTTCGTCTTTTTTTCTGACCCTAAAGTACGACTTTTAATGAACCTCCTGCTAAATTTCTAAGCATTTCTATTAAGTCTGATGATTTTACCACAGAGTAACCTACCGAATAAAAATGACGTACAGAACTCACCATATTAAAATGTCTATTGATAGCTCAAAAATGGCTAAAATTATGAAAATTTTACAGTGTTTAGAAAAGGCAAATATAAGTTGTTTGTTCAAATGTCAATTTTTTACAAATATTTTTAAATGAATTACAACAAATTATGAAATTGAAAAAAATAATGAAAACGTTATTTTCGTACGTTTCCCGTTTTTCTTGCGTTTTATCCCGGTTTTTCCCAGATATTATGAAAACGGCCTGGAAAGTCAAAAAAAAAAAAAAAAAAACCACCCAATACCATCTGAACAATATTTTCTTTTAGAAATGGTGCCGTGCGCATATATCGGAGCAAGATTTATGGTAGATATTTTGAACACAATATGAGAGTCCTCGTAAATTATTATTATTTTTCGAAACAATGCTCTCGAGATAGATCGCATACAAAATTAAAAAATTAAAACCATTAGTTAAGTTTTAATACGCCTGTTTAATAAACATTAACGACTGCTTGTTAACAGTAAATACTACGCATGTTTGTTATTAAACACGGTGAAAGTAGTGATAACATGTAACGTTCACCGAATTTCGGGCAAAGGACAATTATTCCCAACTCTCGTGAAATATATCTTCTTACCGTAAGTTACGTATTTGTACGACAATAGAACATTTGATACCCACAGGTTAAATTATACATCGGTCTAGTTGTTTTTTTTTTTTTTTTTCGGTAATTGTACACTTTTCGCTGGGTTTAATGAATTTTCAATCGAGTCAATTATGAGTTCTATATTTACGACGGTGTTCTCGTCAATTTTTTCGAGAATGGTTATACTGTAATATATTCTGCGCGCCTTACATCGGATAATAAGGGTATACACAATTTGATCTTAATATCGGAAAATAAATAGTATTTTACAAAAATTAAATTTCCGGAATAAAACACTCAAATTTAAAAAAAAAAAAAATTAATCGTAAACCGTAAGAATGCGGTGAATTTTTATTATTTGTAGTTAAAATTATCGAAACAAATAAAATATGTAATACTACGATATTATGGTTGTCGCGGCGTAGAAGATCGTATGAACGAGCGACGATAATAATATACGTATATACAGACAAATATACATTTTTTTTTTTTTTTGTCCTGCCATAAAGACTGTTTGAAAGCATACGCAGTTAACCCGTGATAATTCGGCAAAATGTCGAGTGCACGGCGTGTATCCTATACGGAAACACGATATTGAATTGTATCGCTTTACATCCGAGTGGGTAGTTAAATACTATACAAGGAGACAAACAATATACGATTGGCAACGTTTTAATACCTTTAGATGATAATTTCAAAATGCAAACCGACGTGAACAGTGTACTAAACCGAATCGCATCGATGTTTTATTCGTCTGACTGAAATGCTACGGAGTTCGAAAAGACCCGGAGAGATAATATTGCGGAAAGATGGAATAATAGGCATTTGCACGTCTAATTCGAATTCGTCGTCCTAACATTTTAACTATAATAATTTCTTGGAAAGCATTCGAAGATACGGAATTCGACGACAATCAGGGATAATCTAAAATTGAATACCGGTATAATCGTTATAAAAAAAAAAAAAAAAATCGACCTTTCGGAAACAAGATCATAGATTGTTTGTAACGCAGAACATTTGCGTCGATTTTAACGACAATGGTTCTAGCGGCGCGGACGCAATACATTTTTTTTTTTCTTTAACGCCGTGTCGTGCACGTCGAAACGATATTTTAATCGTTTTGACAATCGTACGTTTCCGTTTTGTTTACGGCGCGCGCACTACACGTATTCATGTTGATAAGTACCCAATCGCCATCGGTTTCGCCGACGCAGACAGCCCAAACGTATTGCCCAAATAATAATAAACTGTCGTTGGAAATTCGTTTTTTAATTAAATTATGCGCAACGCGTATCGCGATTACGGCTCGACCGATAAAACCAATACACGCGAGTTTGCGGTGCTCGAACACTGTTCCTGCGTTCCGGGTCGTGAAATTGCCCGTGATCACACCGCGACTTACCGCGCCTAGCAGGTGCCGAATGATCGGCGGCGATTACACGCGGGTCCGATTGTATTGCATTGACAATACCGAAAAACGGTCGTTCCTTCCGAACGCGTGGCGTTGATTGGAACGCTCGGAGGCCTCCCCCCGCCCGGCGGTTAAATCGAAGCCCGAAACGTGTCGATTTATTATCAAGTTCGGGGTGTTTTTTGTTTTTTTTCTACGAAATACGCAGTCGAACGCGGTCGGTTTCGCGTTCGGGCGTTACGGGTTCGTCGCGAAGAATCGAGGACGTTTGTAAAACTAAAACGAACGGCCGACCGCGAGAACCTGTGTCGGCTGTTGTAGGTGTTCCTCCGTGCCGCGACGCCGTCACGGTGGCCCGGGCGAGCGTCAGCCGCTGCCGGACGTCCGTACCGGTTTACGATGTCGCGGGACCGTCCCGGACCGCGGAAGACGCGCGAAGCCCCGCGGGGTGGCGCGTTGAAATCGACAAAACGAATCGATTTGAATGCCCTCTCGGGCGCGCGCCCGCGGCGCGTTTACCGAGAGCGATCCGTCGCGAAAAAATAAAAATACCAACACTCGTGTCCGGTCGTCGCGCCGGGCCGCCCGGTCGTGCCGCGTTGTTTCCCGTTTTCGGGAAAACGACGGCGGACGCGCGTAGGTCTCGGACACGGAGCCGGCGACGTTTGCGTGCCGGCGGGTCGGATCGCGCGGCGCCGCGTAACGGCGCGTGACGACGGCGGCCGCCGAACGGGACGTCGAACGTGTCGGTTGTGGACCGCGCGTCGATTCGCCCGCGTTCGCGCGCGACACGGCTGATCGGCGGCGTTGACCGCGCCCGCCGCTCGCGCGAATAATTAACGCGGACGGAGAGTGACGAAAAGCGCGTCGCGGGCACGTTGACGAGGCCGCCGCGACGGGCGCGATCATTTTATTCGGCGCGTCCGTAACGCGGGACAGCGCGCAATATCGAAACCGCGTAACAGACGGAAGGGCTTTCACATAATCGGTTTTTAAACGCTTATTGGACGACGACGGTGTTCGGAAACGACCGCGGGATTACGGTGCACAGTCACTAGATTCATTGTCCCCGTGCGGCGGGACGACCGGGATCGGTTTGTCGCTGAGGAAAAACGGTTCCGAGCTAAGTATTTTCTTTTCTGTTTAACAAGAATTGTTCAACTATCAATTCCGAAAAATTGTATTAAAAAAACAAAACAACTGCACAACCGTTATTGACTTTGACTTTGGCCAAAGCGCGTGATATTTATCAATGGTTAGTAATTTCACGTTGGAGTATTTTTTTTTACGGAAAATGTTTCGTTTTAGTTTTACGGGAAATAAAAGTTAACGAACAAATTCCGGCGTTCTGATCCCTATAGTTGTAACTTGTGCGTGTATTATTTATTGGTTAATTTAAATAAACATCGTAGACGCCGTTACTTAAAAATATACGTGGTTTTATAAATATTTAAAATAAAACTTGTATTCGCGAAAAAAAAAAAAAAAAAAACAAGCATTAGAAATAATACCTATACCTACGTGTTTTATCTTTGCGGAATCCACGTACTCAGCTTATGCCGTTTCTAAATCCTACACTATACGGATTTAGGTGACACGAGAAAGAAAACGTAAGACGTATACAAAATACATTATTATAATAATATAACGATGATATTTCTTATTATTGTGCACGGTAGAAAAATCAATAAAAAATCCGACAAACCGGCGTAAACATTATATTGTAGCTGTAATATTCACTAAAGTAATAATTTGATAATAGCATATTGTATACATATATACAATATATACACTGTTAATATAGTATATTGTATACTATATCGTTCTCCTAAATGTAATGTTGTTTTATTGAAAAGTAACCTAAAATTCTATTACGAGTTTCACTGTTTCATTGTAAAAATCAAACAATTTGTAATGCTTAAAAACGTTGTATTTTCGTTTCATTAGGTTTTTTAGGTAATTTATTTACATTATATATTTTATCGCGGTAGTATATTTTAAGATTTCGTCAAGAAGAAAATATTAAATTTGAAAATTGTCATAATATACTCGTATATATTGTAAATTTTTATTAGTGCATAGTACTTAGTATTAGAGCCTATTTAATTATTTTGCTATAATACGGCGTATATATTGTTGACAATGCTTAACTATTACGCGAACTCCGCTCAGGATCGTTTTTCCGTGAACAATAGTTTAAATCTTTGCTTACAGGTAATCATTAAATTATCTATAACGGTGACTGCACCCGTTCCCATTGCTCTAGGACGTCTTTTTTTTACAAGTATTAGATTTCTAAATTATCATAAACTGTTTAAGTGATACGCAGCTCTAAGTATTACATTTCTACAATTTTTTTGACACACCCATTTTTTGGGGATGAAATTACTCCTGTTTTTAATTTAGAACAGTAACCTATATAATTAATTCCATAAATAGATAGAGTATTAGTATTTGGGTGGGGGTGAGTAGTCGAGCGTGCTGTACGGCTAAATAAATGATGCCCCCTTTCCTAAATTCAAATGTATAATAACTCGTCCGCGGTTTGACGGAAATTCAAAAATCAACCCAGAGGTTAAACCCGGGAAAAAATGGATCGACATCGTAGTAGAAAATGATGTAAAAACCGTAGGAGTTGAAGACGAGAGAAAGGCAGTTAAAGACGGTGGGTAGGTGGCGAAGTGTTGCAGTAATAGTGGCAAAAACTCTTAGATATTAGTCAAGCCAGCCGAAAAGAAAGAGAAACGGGAATTTATGGAATTCGTGGTACCTAAAGATTGACATCAAAAGTGAAAGGGAAATCAAAAGTAGGTATTCGTTTCACCGCGGAAAATAAAGGTGGCGAAAAATAACTGAAGTTTAACATTTTAGAGCTGCCCGTTTTTAAATTGTTGAAAAGGGCTTCCGGGAATCGGGCCACAATGAACCTTTTTTCAGAAAGGTATGCGGTAATTAAGCCACTAAAACGTTCATTTATAACAAGTAGACCCGGTGATCGGGCTGCACTATTTCAAACGATTTTTTTTCATATTGAATCCGGTAATCGGGATACTCTGTTTTAATACATTTTAGATTTGACAAAAGGCGAACCTCTATTTAACGCCGCTATTTTAAACCACATAATTATTTTTTCCACGATTACAAATTTAAATTTTTTATGTTCGTTTTATTGATCGAATTATGGCGACGGCGCGTTTGAATGCTGCGCAAAGTAATTTGTACAACATTATTATGGAAAAAAAAAAAAAAAATTAATAATCATTTAACTAATTTTGGATTCCGGGCGTAGACGAGAGAAAGCTATTGGTTTTACAATAATGTTTATATCTCTTTTTTTCTTTGTTCTTTGTTTTAGTCTGTGGACACGTTTTTTCCAAGTGTACACGCTCCGATCTTTACGTGTAGCAAATTTATGAATGCTCAAGTTGTCTAGATGGTACTTTAAAGATGTCTTTTTTTTTGATTTTCGATGCCATTTTTTAAATAAAAGCACTTAAGTGAAAACGAAAAAAAAACGTAGGAAAACGTACAATATCACGATTTTATTATTTTATAAAAACACGGACGACATTTTTCTACCGGAAAAATCGCACGACACTTTTTTAGTCGCCTTTTTGATTTAATTTCTTACGTTTTCGCTACTTTTGAGCATTTGAGGAATTCTAATTTTTGGGAGTTTTTTGCTGTAATTCGGTTATAAACGCACGTAAAAACTTGATACTTGGTAATAATATTTATATTAGACGCGCCTAGGTGTGGTGACATTTTAAAAATCATCGGACGAATTTTTTTTTTTTTAATAAGCGTTTTGAAATCAAATTCAAACAAAAATCGACACTTTTAATTATATATTACCGAACTGCGGTCGGAATCGTCTTTCGTCTCAAGCAATGGTTTATCGTTGCTCACAGATATAAATGAAATAACCTTATATATCCTACCTTCCAAACGTCTCACGAACACCGGCGGCCGCTCCCATCCTCAGCATGGGCTCTTTTTTATATCTATTAAAAAAAAAAAAAAAAATTCGAATGTAATTATTATTGTGTATGGGAAAAACTAATTCGACCGATCGCATAAAACGTATTTCAACACGTTTAACACCGTACATTTTCGTGTCGCACTCGTACACTTTACGGTCTCCGGGCGTCCGTTGAAAATATACCTTTTATTCGGTGACCCGATCCCCGGCCGCCCGTTGAAAAAAAACCATTCTACCCGCCGCCGCCGCTCCTCCCACCGCCCAGTCGCCCGAATGAAAGTCAACGTTTGGGACGGGACGTCGCGACGGGCGCACGACGCGTGTTCGCGGGACGCGCCGCGGTAGAGACGGCGCTCGACGGCGTCCCGGGTTTCCCGCGAAAGGGCCCGCCGGGCACGGCGCGCACTATTTAGCAAACAATAATAACGCGATAAGACGCGTAACGCGGGCGGGCGCTGTCAATACGCGAGCCCTTTTTCGCGGAACGCTCGCGGCCGCCGCGTCCCGACCGCGACGGCCGGCCGGCCGGTCGTTTTTCGCCGAAGCACCGGTCGCGAGCGGTTCCCGTCAAAATACGGTAAGCGTATCGATGACAATAGTACGGGGCGCGTTCGCCGGGCGCGGTATTATTCGTGCGTTTGTTTATTCGTTTGTTTCCCCCCCCCCCTATCGGCGATAGTTTCATTCGTTACGATAACGATTGCGCCGAACGAATCGAACGACGGCGTCGCACGTTTTCAAAACAATAATCGCAGCGCCGGCGGCCGACCCATAGCTACCGGCCGGCCGCGTTCCGCGCCAATCAATCGGCGTTTCTGCGAAAAATCCCCGCCGGGGTCCGCCGGCGTTTACGGTTCTCGGCCGACGATTGTGCGTTTATGCGGCGGCGGGGCGGGTGTTCCGGGGGTCGAACGTCTCTCTCCCCCCAGCCCTCCCCCCCCGCCGCCGCCCGATATGTTTTACCGGTTTCGCTCGGTGCCGGAGTGTCGCGAAATATCGTTTGACGAGACATTTCAAAGCCGCCGTGAAAATTTCCATCGTCGATCAACGATGACAAATTGGAGACCGCCGCCGCAAACGGTAACGATAATCAGGTCCACGCGCTCATTACTCGGACACGTCGCGAACACACGGGTGCGCGAAACTAATCGAACCGATCCGGGAAACCGCCCGGTCGGTTTGAGCGTTGAATCGGTTTCGGTTCGTTCGGTCGAACCGTTTATACCTAATTCCCGTCGTCGTTTTATTACAAACACAATTCTAAGCGGCATACCCGAGAGTTCGTTACGAGGAAATGACCATTTATTCCGTTTCAAGGTGTATTGCAATTCGGTTATGAATTCGTGACGCGGCTGTGTTGATATCGTCGCGTAGAAAAACTATTCCCCGTCTATCGGGACACCCTCCCCTCACCGAAATACGCCACTGGCCACGGTAGGCCCGTGTCTGTAGACGATAACGCGATATGCGCATTAACTTTTTGTTTTGCCGCGGTTCGTTGGCGTATTGTCACTGACGCCGTTCTCACCGGTCCGCCACGATTCTAATAATCGAGGTTGTGCAACGATAACTTAACAATTTTCTAGACAGGATAACAAATGACGCGTTAACGGTTTATCTGGAAAAAATTACTTGATAAAACTAAACGGATTTCATCGAGATCAGAAAAAAACAATTTTTGTAATTTTATACATTGTTGATTTTCAATACGTTCACGGGACATTCGGTTTGGACATCTACAGTTTCTCCGTTCTTATAATAATTTTACTATCTATTTTTGTTCAACAGCGTTTGTACTTGCAGTTTTTTCACTCTTTTTTTTTATTTTTTTTTTTTTTCATTTGCCTACTGTTTTAAGTTGTGGAATACTATTCTGCGCACGGCCGTCAGTCTGATTTCTCTTCGGGGTTAAACCGTTTTCGGGTGATCAACAGATT
This sequence comes from Cinara cedri, assembly GCA_902439185.1. Classification (NCBI taxonomy): domain Eukaryota; kingdom Metazoa; phylum Arthropoda; class Insecta; order Hemiptera; family Aphididae; genus Cinara; species Cinara cedri. The sequence continues at coordinate 800,428 of CABPRJ010001906.1, read as the reverse complement.
AAACCGCGGTCGTTGACGCGCCCTCCCTTCATCCGCTCCTTATAATTTGACGTTTTTCTTTAGCGTGGCCGCCATATTGCTACACTCCCGTTGTTTCGTGTCGTCATTATTTACGAGCTTCAAAAAGGATTTTCGCCATTCATCTTATCTCCACGGCGACACCTGTTTTTGTTTGCTCGCCCTCTTAAATTACCCGTGAATAAATAAAACCTTACACTGTACACATTATAATACCAATTATTGCTCTACGGCGCGGCGAAATGATAATAGGGCGACGCGTATGACGCGGTGTTACACGAGCCGAACTCGATACAACACTCGAGATATTGTTTCCTTTACACGCCGTGCATTTTTATCGCCCGAGGTCTCGCGAGGCGTTTTTTCCGCAGCCTGCGAACACGCAGCTTTATCCGTATTGTAAATAAACACATACATTATAATTTGCGTGAGCCGTACACAATACCTACGTGTACCCATAAAATACTTGCTCGAACCCTGGAATTTACGATGCACAATTAATGATGTTTATAATGTGAAAATAATTCATCATAGTGCCCTCCTATTCGATTATTACGAACCAGCGATTTTCTCGCAGCGTCGTAAGTGAATTTTGATTTCTATTTTCTCCAGTCGTTATTAAGCGCTCAAGCCTTATTTTAAAGCTATTTTAACAATTTTCCACTCTTATTCCTCTGCGTTTTATTTATCATTAAAAAAGTTTCTGCGGTTGCGTGGATTTGAAAAATTAGCCCGTATTATCGATAGAGTAACACAGTTTCCAAGGACACATTGCGTATAGATCGTCTCTTCAATGCGCCCCCAGCCTACTTATTTCTTTTACGTGAAACGAGTAAACAAATTAGTACTCGTATCAGTAATAAGTATTAAAATAGTATACATAACAATTAATTTAAAAAATATTCTGTATTCGAATCTGTGGTCGACGAGGGCGGTTCCTGTTTGTAAATCAAAAGTATATACTCGTTTAACGTACAAGGAGTAGGGGTGAAAAATTAAAACTAGGTTTAAAATAAATCTCAAGCGATTTCGTTGTTGACGAAAAATAATAAATCGAATTAATATTGAAATCCTTGTGAGAAAATCACTGATCCGTGTTAATTAGATTAGCCTAATGATTTTGTCATTGGTGTTTTTCAGTCATGCGTAGTGTTATAAAGGTACTATATTATTATTTATTTCGAAAAGTGCAGCAGGTCCCATGTGTTGGATGGAAGCCGAAATTAACTGTATTAATATGGTCAAAAGTAAAAAAAAAAATTCTATGTTCAAAGTTATATACGTAACGTTTGTTTGTGTTTTCATTGATAAAATAGTAGGTATTTTATAAAATTCAGTCAAGTTCATTAAAAAGGTATCGTACAGCTTGACAACAAAAAATAATAAATTAAAGGCTTTTTTTTATTTCTATACGAATTAAATACCTAACTATACAATTAATTTATGTTTTAGAACGTATTTAACGACAAAACACATTAACAATTTACCCACTCACATCCCGAGCTTATTTTTAAGTCACCAAAAAAATAAATGTTTTTATAATATATACATATATATATTCTTACAAGTATAAAATAATATAATATAATAATAAAGAGAAATTCACAATGGCTTTTTCTTTTTTTTTTACAGACCCCATGTTTTCGGGTCGATTAATGAGTAGATTTAAGAGCAGGTATGGTTTTTAATACCGGACGGCGGTTTCAGAAAACTACTGGTACAGAGGTATACTTTAATCCCGGATCCATTCGTTCTTTGAATATTAGCCGGCTTTCAAGTGTAATAATAGGCCTAATGAAACCACAAATAAAATAAATAAATACTTAAGACAATTGCAGCATACCTACACTGGCTACTGTACAAGTCAAAGTTTTAATTTACTGTAAAAGTCACTAAAATCTTAACAGATGATTCACTAAATATCATTTCAATAGATTTATATTCTTTCTAGTTCAATATCTTCAACAAATCCATTTATTTATTTATTTTATTTAAAATCAATACATATACATATTATACAAAGCAAAGTTAAACATACGGTTTTGATACTTACTCCTTGTAGGCAATGCTTGTGGTGTGAGTAGGGTTTTACTTTACTTTAAGAATAAAAATAATATTAATAGTACATATGTAAACAACACAATAATAATTAATGTAATATAATATTAAGAAATAACATAATAATCTTTTCTGCTGACATATCCAACATACATAACAGATTCAAATAGAGGAAATAAAACAATTAAAGTGCTATAAAAGTCGGAATTATGAAATAAAAATGAAAAAAAAAAAACAATGATTTTGTAAGATAACAGAAAGAAAAAAATAGACATTACTGAAATAGATTTTTGAACCTTTTCTTTGTCTCAAACTTAAATTTTAAATCATTATCAATTATTTTCATATAAAAAGGTAGTTTATTAAATAATTGTATGCCCCTATAAACATATAAAACCTATAAAACAAGAGTTTTTTTTTAATTAGTATTTGTATTTAGTTAAAGCAAAATTTGCATTATTCGTATTTTTAGTTGCTAATGTGTATTTTGGTTTAAATTGATTTTCTTGATTATTGATTTTTATTATAGCTAACTTGTCATATAATTTATCAATTTTTAATAATTTGAACATTTTAAATATATCGTCCGTATAATTATTTTCATTATAAAAATGTTTAAACACAATCGAACTAATATTCTATGGGTCACATTTAGCGGTTCTAACGGAGTCTTATGTGGAGAACCCCATACTATAATACCATACATAAGTATTGATTGTACTACGGCATATAAATCGGGTTTATATTTTTAACATCAAGGACGCAATTCTTATGAATATGAGGAATATGAGGTACTTATTTTAAGTATTCATTTGATGTTACATTTAAAAATTTATTAGAACTTACTCTTAATATTTTCCTAGAATTTTCTCCTGACAGTAATTTATATCATTATTCCTATTGCACGCATTTGAATAAAATTTTAATTCAAAACCGTTTGGCGAATTAGCTTTTGATACAGAAAGTGTAGTATAAACTGATTTACTATAGTTTAATCATAGATTTTTCGAGTGTGTTCTGTCATTAACTACGTTTATATAATGCATTGAAAACGTTTTGACCTCGAAAGGTTCTGTATCGTGTAAACAGTTTCAAATCGCTTTGAAATTACTAAAACGTTTTGAATGATAAAGTTCTGCGCTGGGTAGTTTAATGGTTTCAATTAATTTTAAATGTTTAGAAATGGTTTAAGAATGAACACATAAAAGGGACGTTAGACTTTTATGTTATCGCGATATTATTTTACTCAAATTTTCCACCAGTTCATACATCATTATGATTGGTTTACATCATTGTAAAACGGATACATTCCTCGCTCTACTCAGAATCTAAAATTCATATTATAAAATATTGACATTTTTAATGAAAAATAAATAATCCTAAAATAGAAAGTATGTAAAATTGTATGTTATATCGACCATAAATCCCCCTGAAATATTTTTTTGTAATCGCTTTAGAATTATGTATAAGTAAAAATAACAATCGTCGTGTTTGGCTGCGTCCACTGCATGTGTGAAATGGTGACCGGGAAAAATAATTATATAAATGCTTATGCGGTTAAACCATACGAATTAATGTTAAAGGAAATAGACGTTACATACAATATAAATAGAAGATTTTTTTTTCCAAGAAATTAATTTTTTAAATTAACATACTGAACTAAAAAAATTATATCACGGTAAGCTATCAATTATTTTCTTAGAACGTTCTAAGTAATACATAACAGTTTTAACGAAAAACCGGTTTTAAGTAATTGTGTACACAAATTTAAAAATATTGTTTTTTCGTGGGTGCTTATTTTATCTTACCTGATATTGTCTAATCGATTTTTGCTTTAGACGCAAGGTTAGATTAGGCTAAACCATAATGTCCAAGGGCATTATGGTTAATGTAAGTATACAAGTCGTACCTATTTCAAAAAGTTCTTAGATATCAGCTGTTTATTTATTTATTTATTTATTTATTATAAATAACATAATATATAATATGGATAATATATAGTGTAACAGAAAAATAATTGTTTAACATAAGTTTGACTTAATAACTTGATCAAAAGTAAAATACACATAATACATAATCACATTTTTGGATAAGAAAAATTAAATGTGTTCGACCATACACAAAAGAAATGGATTAAGTTTGCATTGCGCATAATTTTTAACAGTAGGGCACTCTAAGAGAGGTTGGTTTTATGGTTAGAGGGATAAAAAGAACCCTAAAATATAGTATAACTGGGGATACGAAATTTAAGTAGATTTATAATCGACTCGACTCTCAACTAGCCCTCGAATGAAATTGATACCAAATTTATCGCGCCTAAATAAGAGGCTATCGTGTTTAAGAGTTTGACTTGTAGGCATGTAATCATGTATCGGGTGAGGAATATCGAGGCAAAAACCAGCAAAGCTAATTAAAAGGTTTTGCATCCGATCAATCCAACGAATATCAGCGGCAATATATCGTAACCAGAACAGGGACCCATATTCAAGGGCCAAACGGACTTTTTATATTACATTGATATTTCGCTATTTCCAAATAAATTATAACCAATACACAAACGACCTACTTTGATATTCATTTCAGACAGACTACAGTAAATGCGTGAATTATATTTATGGACTTCCATTGGAGCCCTTTAAGTGCATCCATTCACGGTTCCTTTTTACGCAGTATTGTGTTACGTCTCTATAACCGTTAACAGTACTGTTTAACGTATTTGCCGACCACCCCGATCCGATTATGTGTTTTGTTAATGGCATTTGCCGCCGACTCGTTTATTTTACGAGTTTGTATTATAATGTAAAAATATAATGAATCAATTTTTTTATTATTATTTGTTATGTTTGCACGGTGTAAGCCACCACTGTAAATAAATACACAGAATACAAGTCGTCGATAAACAATATTTGAAATAAAAAATGAATAATTTTGTGACCCTTTGACTATATTGTTCCACAGTCTCGCCTAATTAAAAAATTATAATAATAATTACATAGTTATTATTATAATCGTGTTAATGTTTGTTTGAAAAACACATAACTAATAGATTTTCAGGTTGTATATACGTCAAATGTCTATATTATAAAATAAATGTAATATTTTGCACAAGCTGTATGTATGGCTATACACGGGTTAAATAAAGATCCTTATCATTACTTAACGAATCCTTTTTCGTTAAATAAGGCAATATTGATTATATTAATTATTTTTGGGCTTGCGACATATCAATAAAAGTAACATCAGTGATGTCAAAATAAATATAAAATTAAATTACGTATAGGACCATAACTTAATAGATATTGTCTTTTTAAAAAAAATGTTTGTCGTGATTTAATATTAATACCTCTTGTCATTCTGGGGGTCGAGAGTACAAAACCCATGTTTCGAACAAACTGTTTGCATTCCCCCCCCCCTTTTAACTAAACAAGAAAAAAAAGATGCATTTTAGGTGTACCTAAAGACCCAAGCCATCGCTTGCTTGGACTATTCTAATCCCAAAATACCATTAAATTTGTTGTGGAACTTTTTTAACAACTTTTCTAACTTTACTTGCCCTGATGTATTAAGTGCAGTTTATTTTCTAAAAGAAAATTTTAAAAAATTATTTTTAATTTTTCAAACGATCTTCATAATATCTGAGAATAACCGAGATAAAATGTCGAAAACACGTAAAATGTACGATATATAGTTATTGTTACAAATTCAAATATGTCGGCCTTCTTTTTTTCTATAAACAACTTTTCTATCGGTAATTTTGCTCCAATTTATAATAATTGCACTTTATCTGAAAGGATATCTGACTATGAAGGCACCTTAAGGAGGTTATTTTTCGATTTTCCTAAGAATTATCCCAGCAAATGTAAAAAAACCGGGAAAAACACATGGGAAAATTAGGAAAAACCGAAAAATCGGTACAATATTAAACAAATATTATTGAAGAAAATATATAATGCCTATTTTATTATTTTACCATAATATGACATAAATATTGTTGACAAAACATTATTATCAACTGAACTGCTCTCAGAAACGCTTTTTCGTTAGCAATGGTTTATCGTTGCTTACGAATATGCATTAAATTACCTATGACAGTGGCTGCACCCGTCTCCATTATTTTAGGACCTCTTTTTTAAATTTTTTTTAGCATCTGCATGCCAATATTTTATGAATTTAAAATTTCTGAAAAGATATTGAATTAGCATTTATTTTCATTTTCATGCGAATGTTCTTAAATGTATAATTCAATTACGTGTTCATTTTTGTATAAATATAGTCTTTATAAAAAAAAAAAAAAAAAACGTAACGTTAAACTTGTTTATTGTAAACTGTGAAAAACCTAGGAATGTAATAGTAAATTGGTTTTTTTTTTTTTTTTATAACGTGATCGAAAACTCTCGAATTCCACACCCTAATAAATTCACTCTGTCAACATTGTTTCCGATAATTAGAAAACTTACAACGAAACACTTTTCGTAAAGTTTCTGTTGATTTATTGAAGTGTCTGCCAGGTCAAGGCGTGTAAAAAAATGACTGAATAATCTGAAGGGGGGCAAAAAATAAAGATAAATAAGTAAAATTAAACAAAAAAAAAATAATAATAAAAAGTCGCTTCACTGGTATGACAAAACTAACTAATCTGCTTAAATTAACATTATTTAACGGTTGTAACTTTTGCAATACGACAGTCTGCAGTTTTTTTAATCTCATTTTAATCAAAGCTTTTATTATTCCTATTCAAGTGAATTTTTTTACCTAATTAATATATTATTTTTAATTCGTTTTAATGTATGTTGAAAAAAAAACAAATTATCGGATTAATATTTACTTTATCTTCTACTCGTACGTTAATATTCAACTATATTATTCAATACAGAATTATAAAATCAAATCAATTACGATTTTTTGATTTTTTTTTTTTTCAATAAAGTAATTTTTATATCGTGTTTTTTAATTTCTGCCTTATTATTTCAGAGTGTATATAGTAACTACTGCACTAGGTATGTCTACATAATATGAGAACCGTTAGGTTTGTAGCGCAGGCACCTATTAGTATTATATAATTAACGTAACGATAAATGAAATTCTAAACTTTCTTATATTATTATTGGTAACTTAGAATATCCTAAAACAACTTTTATTCAAATTTAATATTAATGTGTTATTTGCTTACGAATACTAATGGTTATATTTTCCGATTTTTATTAAAATTGAATCGTGCGATATTATAGTACCTACTCAAATTTATATCTTACGTAAGACAGAGGTTGCTTTAAAACGTTCCCGACTCATATATCGCCGTGTTCCAGTGAACAGAAACGAGAGCAACAAGCCCATAGGAAAGTACGTTCTCCTATAAAAAATGTTGTTATGAAAATGTACACATAAAAGAACACGTCATACAACTTAAACAATTTCGTGAAAAGTTATCTTTAATATTATTATATAGGAACTTGTTATACAGTCAGTAAGATATTTGTATTGAGAGATTAATAATTAAGATTAAAATTATTATTGTTGTTTTTTTAATACAATAATCAGTTTTCAGTAAAATTAATATTTTTGATTCAAATTTTAAATTCTGCAAAAAAATGTAAATTGTTGAAATATCAAATTGCACAGGGGATCAGTATCCCAGTGCCTCCGTGCATACAGTTTTTGAATGATTCAAATTAGTATTTATTAAAATTAATTTGGCAACAAAATACTGTAAATTATAACGTTCAGCACTTTCCCATTCTCGCGGGAGAACGTTCCCCGAAATTTTCGTTTCCGGGAACAGAACAACACTAAGCGTATACAATAAAACCTCGATAAGACGGAATCGCTTGGACCGACCGGTTTTTCCGTCTTGACGAGGTATAACGAGGCAAACGAAATTGAATTTATTTAAAACGGGAAGAAATTAATTCGTGTTACCGGGGTTTCCGTCTTACCGAAGTTCCGTCTTATCGAACTTTTACTGTATTATCAATTTTATAATCAGCCGATAAATAATTGAATGGATCAGTACATAAAGGTATTAAATGTTAACCAAAATGCTGTTGTTGTTATTTGATAATGGTATTTCATTAATCGACTTATTTTGACGTATCACGGATGTATACGAAATTTCAGAACAAAAATACGTTTATTTATGGTAAACGCAATTAAAGGCGTTACATAAAACTATTTACAGTTATCGTTTGTTGATAACGGTGTTATAGTACGTTAACTGAGCAATTTTTAAAATGTTAATTAACACCTTTATCCACTAACCATTTCATATTAAATTATAAACGATCCAAGTCGAGTTAGTCATAACGGTCACCGTAACAATTTAATAGGTAAGGTACCTAATAGGTATCTTTTACTTAATAGTTTGTCTAAATAAATAATAAGGCACCTTATGAGTTTAATTACATACCGTATAGTATATAATTTTCTAAAAATTTAAATACCCATACTGAATTATAATAAGGTGTCTTTTAGTTTTTGAAATTATACATTATTAGTTTCGTTTGTTAAATAATTTAATTTTTTTTTAATTTTCGGTAATAGGTATTATTGTAACAATACGTTTTCAAAACGGCAAGATTGCATTTTTAAAATTGTTTCCATTCTACGGACCTGAGAATAATCGATCGAAACCGTACTTCGGTGTAGTTTTACGTATTCGCTATGAATCATAACGCCGTGTTAATTGTTTCGACTCTTCGTGTAATACAAATATTCGCCGCGTTTGTGCATTGTCCGATTCACGACGACAAACAGATAAGGCCAATTAGACTAAAAGGGATAAATGTGTTTGCAAGTTGTTAGCAAAAACGGTAATTTGATTAAATCTGCTATGCGATTCAACGATTTATTAGATGTATACCAGCTGACGTCCGGCTAAAGGCTGAAGTACCGATATCCAATATACGAATTGCATTATATCGAATACCGAATTATATACAAGTAGGTATATCTATACACTTGTTTTCTCTCGCTGTTAGCGGTAATCGTGTTCGGTTAATAATGTCTACGGTATAACGTCAGTGAAATTAGCGATGCCGAACATTTTGACATCGTATATATATATATATATATATTAAACGAACATCATATTATAAAATGATTAAACTGGCGCTGAGCAGAAAATTATCGCATAATAACTGTCGCTGTTTGCTCGATAACATCTCGCACGATGACCACGTTATTCGTATAATATAACAAGATGTATAACATAGCACATCGTATATTTGTTGTCTTAAAATCCATACGAAAATCACTGTTGTATACTCTCTGAAAAATGTATGTCCTTAAAAAAAAAATTATTATAAAAAAGTAACTTCTAAACGAGGTGTTTTTTTTCTCCCCTTCCCATTTGAACGGTGAAAGAAAATATTAAGGAAGTGTGGCTTTTGCAAAAATAACTAGTTGACTTTGGGAAGAATATTGTCTATTGACGCAGAAATCATCTATTTCTGAGCGTGTGCGTCGCGCGATGTCCTTTGATGGTAGAATGTTCAATGTGAGCCCAGAGCAACGGAACTAATAAGAATAAAATAAACAAAACGGGCGGGACTATAGGAGATTTTACAATTTTACTTTGAAATGCTGGTCTCAGGGCTCAGATCAGTCATGCGGAAAGAAAACCACTGCACAATATTCAAGATTGTTATTCCTTTTTATTTTTCTCGCAGCCATTTATAATGAAAAATAAAAGAATCGCTAAATTCAATAATATAACATAGGTAATACTATAACAATAAATAAGAAAAAAAAAAAAATACAATGCAAATATTCTTTATGAGGCTGGTAAATTGTAATATTTTTCTGCGCGACAGTAGTACTGTACATAATTATGATAATTTTGTTCAATAACACTAAAAAAAAAAAAATTAAAAAAAAAAAATATATATATATAAATCAATAGTTAATTTCATTCATTTAAATTGGCTGCTATGTTCATTATGTTATTATCATTATAGTTCTTTGAGACTCGAGACCACTGTCGGTAACGTAGTTATCTTAATAAAATGTAATCGGCCGTTATAGAAAGTTAAAGTTTTAGTTCAACGATGTTAGTGTACCTAACGAAATGTATACAATTTTGTGTAACCACTTTCAAAATTACTGAACATATTAAAATGTCTAGCTGAAATACACATTTACCTTGGTACCTAATATCTATTATAAAAACTCTTAGCTATCTAAATATTCTAATTTTAGTGAAATCACATTTTACCACTATTACGGAAAAGAATTCCTATTAAAATAATAATAAAACGATTCCGCGGCTACGCTTTAACCCACAGTGACAAAAACACCTCTCTGCAATAGTTTCACTCCACTAGATTTTAATATACGTATATACTTTAAAGCTCTTTGAACATTTTGAATATAATGGTCAATTAGTTTTATTTTTACGGGGGTTTATTTCTGAAAAAATCTTTTTTTAAACGGGACACAAAAAAAAAAAGCACTGTGGGAAGGATAATGGGTGGAAATTATTATTATTGTTTTTTAAAAATTAAAACCAACAATAAATCTTTGCATTTAAAAACGTCTTCAAGGAGACCGTACGAATTTTGCAGGTTACCTACACGATTACTAAACGTGTTAATTAAAAAAAAAATCATAATCATTTTTTAGGTAACTAATACTTTATTATTAATTATTCTATGTACTTTGGTATTTAATAGCGGAATGTATAATAGTATTATTAAATGCTAAGTAGTGTAATAAAAAATCTATTTGTTTTAAAAGTACAGTAGTGAACATTTCCTATTTTTTTTATATATGCCACATCCTTATAATACGAATTTTTCATTTTTACTTGTAAACGATTTCAAAATTTTCAACACTTTTCTAAAAAAATTTTTTGAATACATATATAAATATATTTTACACCTTAATGTTCTGTTTTTTCCCCGTTTTTTAATTGTTAAATTAAAAAATAATAATTGTGAATTTTTCACCCGGTTGAACTTAATTTGAATAACTTGTTTAGATTCCCGACAGTATTTCTAAAACAATTTTTAAAATAAAAAAACTAACAACATATAACGATTCGCCAGTATTATTTTTGTTATTTTTAGGGTAATCTTTGCGACAAAGAAAAAATACAGAACTGATTCTATACAATTATTAGTTTACAGAGTTCCACTTAGAATCCATTTTTTATTGCAATAATTTATCATAGGTATAACTAAAAACTAAATTAAGACCATATATAATATATTATCCAAGCTTCTCACCTATAATTTTAACATTTTAAACGGCGTATCCATTAGAATACGAAGTATTTCTGAATTTGTTCAATATTATACTTATGTGTTCAAAAATGTTTGTTTCAAAAGTAGTTTGAAATTTACTCTCGATACATGTTGTTACTTATTTTAATAAGCGTGTATGTGTTTATAAATTATAACTGAACCGTACTATGGGTTAAACTATGTGACTGGTATTCGGTGGCGGTCAAATGATTACGCGTAGAGGAGGGATGATACTGATTTTTGAACAAATAAGTTATGAAATATCTAAAATATATATAATATTATAAATATTGAACGCGAAGACGTCGTGAGGAGAATATACACCATCACGCCATCCCACAGTTCGACCACCCACTACATGTATTATTGCAATAATATTATTATTTTTGTTATGTACAATATATAATTTGCGAATAATTTAGCTTTTGAAGGGACAAGACGTAACAATAACGATAATGCAATCATCTGCCACGAATATACATATCCGTATAATATATACATTGGCCGTTGGTTATTGTTTTATTCACTGGTGTGTGCAACTTTTTACACGTCTCGAATACAATATTACAACGTCGGCGTATGGTATTCTTACGAAAATAACGTTATTTATTTTAGTTTGCATAATATATTTTGTACATTTTGTGCGCATAATTTAGATCGAGTTAAAACGGTTTTCATAAATCCTTATAGGCTTTGTATATTATTAATATTATTATTATATTCAAGACGAAACTTTATAAGCGAAACAAATGCCACCGAGGAAAATTTTGACAAATGAAAATGATATTTTTTGCACCACTAGTCATAATATAATATATACGACATTACCATCAACATAATAATAATAATAATAATAGTAATAAATAATGTAGTCTCAGTATGGTTTTAAGGGTATAAGCAAGATTGAGTAGTTTCATAACCTGGACAATGCCATAAAAGTTATTCAAAGTCTCGAGACTAGTCTGATCCTATTATATTATAGACTTAAACTTCAACCTATTCAAACTTGTCATTTATAAAAGTTGTGTGCGTTTTATGTCCACGCATAATACTCATAGATTTATTTATTAGTTAATTTCTAATAATTTATACTTAACGGCTTTTATACGTTAAAAAAATAAAACGGAATGCAAGAATATATGTTAACAAGGTGAGATAATTAGATATGCTTTACAAATAATATAAATAAAATATCGTAATAATAAAAAAAGCTACCTTAGAATAATGGGAATGGGTGCAACCACTGTTATAGATGAGAAGTTCTGAGAACAGATAAGAGGGGAAATTTAATGTATATCCGAACACTAATATTAATCATTGCTAACGAAAAAACAATTATGAGGGGATTTCAGTTGATAATGTTACTTTATCAATACATGTCGTATTATGGTAAAATAATTACACGTGTATTATATATTTTCTTCGATAATATTTTTAAATATTGTACCTATTTTACCGACTTTCCCATGTGTTGTAAAACTCTTGGCTAAATCAAAAAGTGATCTCTTTAAAATACCACTCCAGTCAGATTTGTTTTCAGAAAAAGTGCTATCATTGTAAATCGAAGAAAAATTGTTAATAAAAAGTTTCCCACAGAAGGTAAGTCGTAAGTCTCCTATCAATATCATATTCAATACTCTACAATTTTTTTTCGAATTATCAGTTATTTGCTACAGTCGTACATCAATACTTGCCATTAATTTCCCACTGATCATGCTGACTTCATTAATGATTAAAACTCAAATGTGTTTGAATAAAGCTCGATATTGGTGAACATCTTCAGTATGCAATTGATGAAGATTGGACAGAGATATTTTAAGAACTATATGTACTATATTGCCGTCAATTGCTATTGCAGCTTTTTCAACGGAACCAGAAGTATTGCAGATCCCATCATTTAGTGTATAGCGATTAAAAATGTTCTGTCACGTCCTGCCGGCCCAGTTAGAAATATTTTAAATGGAGAATTATTCACTGACAGAAGATTTGATATTATGTATCGTAATAATTCACCTTTACTTTTAAGTAAAAGTACTATTTTGTTAAAGAACTTACAAATTTATCCTGTATCACTCACATTCGATGACACATTAATAAGTGGAGAGATAACTGTTCTTTGAACAACAATAGCATTGGCATCTTCTATCGTATTTTTTCGCTGTCTATACTCATGCGCATGCTTTTTTAGTCCTTTTGGTTGTAGTTGAGTCAGATTCACTGTGCATTGACCTAATGCATATCATCTTGAACGAACATTTTTTCCTGAGCTTGTTCAACAGGAACTTTAGCCTGTCCAGTTTGGTCACATAAATAACTATACAAAATGTTACCATCATCTCTGCTAGTACTGAATTGTGGATTGTCTGGATTCACGTGATCTAGAGAACTTCATCAGTGTTTCATTCTCTACAATAGTGGTGACAGCATTTCTTAAAGCCTTCTGTCGAGCCATATATTTTCCTTTACGCTGTGATGCTGTTTGTGCGGGTGGTTTTTGTTTTTTCAATAATTTTTTCCGAGCTCTATATTCTCGTGAACGTTCGACAGGTGTTTTTAGCATATTGACATCTATAAATAATACCACCAAATCATAAATAAAAAACAAAATAATAAAGTAAAAACAAAATTATTTAAATGATTAATACTCGTAAATATATATGTATAAATAAAAAAATTATATATAAAAATAAAAAATAAATAAATGAATGAATGCGTCGGCTGGAGTTTTATGATAAGTGAATTATATATTTATTTCTATGCATTCCTTCATTTAATAGTTTATACTCGGTCACGTTTTACATTTTTACTGTGATATATCTGATGACGAATTTTAGATTCTGAATGGAATGAAGAAGCTTATGGATTTACAATGATGTTTATTTTTTTTTTCTGTGGACAACTTTTCTACCAGGTAATTTTACTCCAATTTATAACGATAGCGATGTTTCTAAATGGAAAACCGACTGGGGATTTAATAGAAGGGTTATTTTTCGATTTTCTCAGAAGTTTTCCCAGAAAATGTGAAAAACTGGGAAAAAACATAGGAAAACCGGAAAATCAGTACAACATTTAACAAATATTATTAAACTAAATACATAAAGCCTATTTAATTATTTTACTATAATATGACAATATATATATATATTGTTGACAAAGCATCACAATCAACTGAACTCCACTCAGAATCATTTATTCCTAAGCAATGGTTTATCGTTACTTAATCGTATACGTTAAATTACCTATAGCAGCGGCTACACCCGGCTCCATTATCCTAGAACGTCTTTTTTAGTTTGAAACCGGTCGTGTAATACACATTCCGTAATTCTCCAGGCGACGCATTCGTTCATTTATTTATTTTTAATTTTTATACATACATTTTTTTTTTTACATATTTATTTACTATATGTAAATAAAAGATCTTCGTCGGGCACGCTCGGCGTCACGATCGGCCTCGGTCGTCGGTCGCCAGTTTACCGGCACGCGCCGTGATCACGTCATCAGCTGTTACACACTCACACACACACACTAGTGACACGACGAATGCAATCATAAAATCATTCAGAGAAATTATTTATATATATTCCAGGTCGAACTCCTGATTCAGAATATACCACTTTTATCTCTATGAACGCAATCCTCGATCTATACTGGTTATTTAAAATTGTGACTTTTAACATATCATCAAGGTCACATTTCTGATTACGAAAATATACATGACTTAGGTGAATGCAGATAATAACGTATCCTGAACAAATTAAGTCTGTCCGTATTAAAATCCAAGCGTTCGAATTTTCGAACTATCCGAAATCGGGATTGTTCCCACCACTAACACATACACACACACACAAACAATGTAAATAAAAATGTCACGGCTATTTCAGTAGTCACAAGCCCATTAAATCTTTCGTGACAATAGAATAAGAAAATGAATAATAACAATAATAAATTAAATTAATTTCAATCGGAAATAAAATAGTTAGGTGTATATTTTTCAATTTACTCCAATACAAACGTAATATTCAGCTGAATGACTCTGAAAGGAATTTCACTACATCCGCGCGTACTCGTTTTTTTTTTTTTTTTTCGTATTGTCATTCAATACAATAATATGGAAAAATATAACTTACAAATATATCAATTAGTGACATAGACTGGTCGGACATAGATCAATTGAGACGCGGCAGTTTCTCGTCAACGGTACCTGAGAACCAACATCTACGGTCACACGTTTTATAATCTCAACATATTTACATTTAATTTGCCCGCATACGGGATACTGAATTTGCGTAGCGCGGCTGTGTGAAAATTGATTAATATATTATATCGTACTTGTTGTGACCGGAATTGAAGTGGAACGTTTTAAAATTCGCTTTCGCGGAATTTATATTGAAATTATTAACAGTTTCGCACGCGCGCGCCGCGCAAATACGCGCCGGGCGTCGCGTCACTGAATATTTCTACGCGTCCGCGTACGCGTCTCTCCGAACAAGCGTCGTCCTACTGGCACGTGCGTGGCGGAGCGGTCGACAAACAGACAACGGGGGAGACACCGCGGACAAAGCGGAGACCGAGAACCGTGGCCACGGCTTTACATCACGCGCGGTGACAGGATTTACGTTCCGCCGGTTCGCGTGTCGCGGCCTCGAAAATTTCACCCCGAGCGCGCGTTGCTGCGAAGTTTCACTTCGGAATAATTTCGCATCGTCAGCGTGCGGCAGGACGCGACGAGAACAATCGGATGCGCGGACCGCGTTTGTTAAACTATCGAGTAACACGGGGAAACTCGGGGCGCGCCGGACATTAACAGTCACCGGCCATAACGTTGACCAACCCATATCTACACACCGGCATGCTCCAGAATCGATTCGTAAGCAAAACGTTTACGCGTTCGTATTTTTATTTTTCTCTATTTCTTTCATTGTGTTATAAATGTGTAAAACGCGTTTTGATTTCGACATTTTAACATACCGTACCTACATCCGGTTTAGTGTGTATTTTAAACGGCAGTCATTGTGTCACTGTGCATTCAAATTTCAGTAGATACCGGTTAGAATTTCCAGAATAATTTAAACCGTATCATATATGCATTTTAAGTTCTGATATTATCAATTCGTATATTGTATATTGTTTTTCGCTTCGAATTCCGTATTAAGCATGTGTTTTACATACTTCATATGGAAGTTAAACCGAAAATTGTTATATTTCCAACGATAATAAATACTAACACATCTTGCACCGAAAGTATTACATTTCAGTTATATCTAAAATTTCAAATTGAATATTTTCTTACGGCGATAATAATGTCTTAACTATACTTTGGTTTTATTTTTTATGAGATTTTAGGTGACAAATTTCGACTGTTGTGATTTTACACCATAATGTGTGTGTGAGTATTGGCAACGATTTTTATTTTTATATATATTTTTTTTTTTAATATCCATATCGATGAATGAAAAACTGATCAAATATAATTATGTAGCCAGACTTTTTTTGTCGTTAACAATAAATCGTCATTTATTTTGATATGTGTGAATCGATTACCAATGATATCACGAGTAGTTACATGCGTGTTCTAATAAGATAATAATTATAAACTATCGGTTTATTTTATGTTCGGTAAAAAGCATAAAATAACCACCCATTCAGTAAATCATACAAGCAATAGGTAGGTATATACATAATTTAATACTTTTTTATTGTAGTTACCTACCATACCGAACGCGCAGCGTAATGTCAAAAGGATTTTTATTTGAATTTGTTAGCACTGTGGGGTATAATAGTCGTTTTTCCATATAATAGGGTCGCCCCTCCTGTGTGTTGTGGAGTAATAATAATACGAGTAATTGTGTTTTATAGAGATAAAAATTAGATAAATAAAGTTTTCGGTACCACAATATGCCATGGCATTTTTATACCTAGTTTATTATAATATTCTACAAAGAAAATTATTAAGTGTTTCTTAATACAAAACGTTTATATTGCCGACGGTAAACGGGTTTTTATGTTAATAATGGCTTCTAAAATTTCATATGAAATATAGAACTTTTTAGTTAAAAAACAAATACGTTTTAAAGTTATAAAATAATACATAAAAGGTATATGGAAAATCTTAAAAAACAGTATTTTCGAATCTGAACCGAGCGAGGAATGTATTGGTTTTACGATGATAATTAATTATTTTTATCTGTGAACAACATTTCTACCAGTAATTTTGCTCCGATTTTCTAGTATAGCAATTTTTCTAAAAGGAAATCTGACTGGAATGATACTTTAGGGAGATTATTTTTTTGGTTTTCCGGCTGTTTTCATAAAAAATGAGAAAAAAAATAGGGGGGAACCGGGAAAAACCACAGGAAAAACTAGGTTAAATGTTGGAGCGAAATCGCTGGTAGAAAAGTTGTGCAAAGAAAATAAAAAAGGCCGTTATAAGTCACAGGTTTTAGTAAGGTTTTACTTTCATACAACGCATAAAATATGTTATATAATAATATATAAACTGTGGTTAACGGTTATGGGTATGTATATAAAACAAGGATAATGAATCTCCCTATGTATTATGCATCGTGACGTTAAATCGATTGGCCTATTATTGTAGGTTTATGTGCACTGCAGGGCGATAATCTGAAAAGCGGAAACTTTTGCATTAATTATTGTTTTCCTGGCGTATTTTTTTTTTTTTTAAGTACGTACTTACTATCCGATCGTAGACTGTCAAATAGTATCAACGGGCAGTATTCAATAGTTGACATGTAATTACAGTGTACAATAAATGAGAGAACAATTTCTTATATAAAATAGTTTTCACCCTCGTTAGATAGTGATAACCGACTTGCAATTTAATGAAAATTAAATATCTACTTTATTGCTTTATAACAAAAAATTTACGTCTGAATACTTTCGAACATTTTATGAAATCCGTAGACTATATTTATTTTATTTACCACTGAAAGAACTATCAAGTTAAAATACGTATACTCATATCATTAAAAGAATTGGTAACGGTTTTTTAAATTGTCTTAAATTTTGTAAAATTTGATTATTTTGTTTTGTTTTTAATTATTACCTTAATAATACGACTTTTCCAATCACGTACTGCCTGATATCTAAGAAGTACAGCCATTTTTACAGACGAATATTATGTTTTCGACCAAAAACCCGGACAAAACTGTGGGAATGCGTTTAGTAGATTTTAATATTGATAATATATGATATATTACGCGCTTTACTTGGTTACGTTGAAATTACTATCGTATGATTTTAATTATCTTATTCATAATAAAACGGAAAAATATAATTAAAAAAAAGACGTCTTAGGATAATAGGGATGGGTGTAGCCGCTGCTATTGGTAATTCAATGTATACCTGTAAGCAATGATAAAGCAACTTGCTCTACTGCTCAACTAAGCTGAGTTCAGTTGATAGCGATGCTTTGTCAGCAATATACATGTCTTATTTAAATATGCTTTCATAATAATATTTGTTCAATGTTGTACCGATTTTCTCAGTTTTCTTACGCTTTTCCCGGTTTGCCAATGATTTATCCCGGTTTTTCACATTTTTCTGGAGAACTCGTAGGAAAATTGAAAAATTACCTCCTCAAAGTACATTCCCAATCAAATTCCTTTTTAAAAACATTGTTATTATTTTAAATTGGAGCAAAATTGCTGGAAAAAAAATTGTCAACAGAAAAATCGTAATTTTAGTAATACATTTTAGGAATAGGTACATTGCGTACCTATTCCCGTTATTTTTTGGTTTTTCAAAACTGATAAGAAAATTGAAAAATTACTTCTATAAAGTACCTTTCCACGCCGATCATAAAATGTGCTACACATAGAAATCCGAGCAGGCCTTCTGGTAGAAAAGTCGTTAAAAAAAAAAAAAACCATTTTTGTAAAACCATAAGCTTCTTTTTCTACTCAGAATCTAAAATGAAATTTGTTAAATCTGTAAAATTAAAATAATTAAATGACAACATACACTATGTATTAAACAGACTAAAGAATCATAATCCGTTTTCAAAATTGAAATCCATCAAATACAATTGCCACAGTTTTGTCAGTCACTCGGGTCTAAATCGTGACTGAAATACAGGTTTACTGTTACAAATACTCTTAACCTATTATATTGTTTTTGACAGAGCATTTATCCTTCCGGTTCGGCCGTCAGTGATAGGTACGGTAACACTGCAATAAGTCGTACAGTCGTACACGCCTGACTTTTGCATGTTTATACCGATGTTTTGCCGGGTACGAAAACTTAATATAAAACATGTGTGCGCGCTGTATTACGAATAGCTCCTGCATGATGTATATCGTTAAGTCTGACTTAAGGGATTTACAGGCCACTGTGTGTGGTCCCCAATTTAATTAACATTATTGTCTACTCGGTTTCCACTAATCTCCTTTCGCTTTCCATAAATTCTACCTACATTTCATACAACAATATAAGATACACCCCGTATACGCGATCGCGGAAGCCGCTTTCTCGATTTGCATATGACGAGCTCGTTGCTCGTTAGTGTTATACTGCAAAACATGCCGGATCGTGTTATTTCCAATTATATCGTTGTAACTCAAATTGAGATTTAACTTTTTACGCAAACCTTTTTTTTTTTTTTTTTTTCTTTAACTATTTTCTTTTATCGGTTTCCTTAAAGTAATAGACAAAATTCGAAACCACGCCTGAGGTACCTCTTATGTATGCTTCCTTTATCCAATCTTTTTTCGTCACTCTACTAATTGACTTAAGAATATTGACTATTCAAGAAGTTTTTTTAATAATGAGGAAAAAATAGGGAAAAAAAGTAAAGTGAAAATTGACAAATTCACGACGTAACGATTTCATTATTTTAAATTTGAACGGTTTATGGTGTATACAATACATATTGATCCAATATAAATACAACAGAATTTTTTATTTCATACTTAATCTATTTGGTGAACAAGAAAGTCGTTTTTCGGTTTTTTTTTTTTTTTTTTTAGTTTTATTAATAATTGAGCAAAAAGTTGAAAATTTTAAATTTCTCAATAAATATGTATTTTAGTACCCTCTAACACCTCCCTAAAACATAATTTAAATTTAAGGTCATTCTGCTCAAATATTGAGTGTTACCTAAAAACGTGACCGCACTGTATATATATATATACATTTCTTCTTTTAATATAAGCGAAAAGAAATTTTTTGTTTTATTTTTCAGGAAAAAGTATTTTTAAAGTATGTGAATCGTATATAAGAGAGTTATTCACCAACAATGAAAAAAAGTTTTGTAGGACCTTAGTTGAACGCTGAACGACTCCTCTCAAACGGATGATAAAATATTGTAAGAGAAATGTTCTCAAATGACTTAACAAGAATAATCTTTATTTATTTGTTCAAAACGAATCTACTCGATCCTTTGTAAAGAAAATCTGAAAAAAAAATACATAAAAATACGCAAGCTACTATCGGAATTAAATTACTAAAATGCATTATCACTTAATTACGTATTTTTTAAGGTTTCTGGATATAGCGCTGCCGTCATAAAGAAAAAGAAAAAATTCGATATTTTATATTTGTTGTAATTCAGTCAAAAATAATTGTAGACGTGTAATTTTCACTAATAATAGGCGTGGCAATTCGTCTGAAACAACCTAGTTATTTTTTGGGCTATTTGTAGGGATTTAACATGTTCATGGGTTTTATTTGATTTTATCCGTATACAATTTTTAGAATTTTTCCTTTTCGTACAGATAGTTCCGCATTTTCGCTTCCTGATTTTGGTGGTTTTCTAAGTTTATCGGTTTGCTGAATTTTCTACATAAAAAAGCGGTAAATATTTCCTTCTCCTTCGTTTTTCTTCCAATTATTTGAGGTCGACCAAAATAACAGTACACAATAAATATATACTTATACGTCAGATATACAAAAATATTTACTTTTTTCGATAAATAAATATACCTACCGGATAATAATAATAATTGTTTTATTAGATAGGAAATGTATTGATAAACGGACATCGGACGAAATAAAGTGTTATTAATAAAATGTCAAAAGTAAAACTCACGTTACACCCAGCTTCCCCCCGCCACTCGGCTTTTACGTCGAACGTCGTGAATTGTTTGCGATTCGCTTAGGTTTTACGATTCGAATGTGTACCCGGATCAAATCAAGTCTGTGCACACATCGTGTACGCACACATACAAACACGCGCACGCACAAGGGCAAACATGTAGACATTAGTTTACATACACAGATATGCATGACGTGTATAATATGCGTGCGTGTGCGCGCTTTCATTAAAGCCATAAATTCGCTTAAGAATAGAAAACGACAAAAAAGTGTATACGGCCGCGGCCCTTGCTGCTTGAGTGCTAATTTGGCGAAAAGGGAATTAGTGTTGCATTGGCGAAAACCCGTCGGGAAAATATATATTGTGTTATACGGTGGGGTGGGGAGCGCGGTGACGGGGTGACGAGGGGTGGGGAGGGTGGGGAGGGGGGGGTGGTGTTGGTGGTGGACGAACGCACTATCTGAGCCTGGCGCGTATCCAAACGGCCCCGGAATCCGCTAAATTGTAGCTTATGTATGGATAACCGTTTCCAAAACGGTGGCGAATGCAAAAAGTTTCCTTTTAGTCAAAACACATCGTGCGGGCATTTGTTGGCTCGAACGCAAACGCCAGAAGGTCCTGTACGACTGTAAATCTTTGGTCGTTCAATGTCGTTTGGCAGTTGGGTTTCGCTGCCGACGACCGCGACCGTATACATATTATACAATAATAATCGCCGGCTACGTTTGTTTCGTCGCCATCTTTATATTATAATATATATATATACATGTACATAATTTATACGACGACTCGCCGTTAACCGTTTGTTGGTAATAATTCACGATAAATGTAAAAAAAAAAAAAAAAAAACTGACACTTTACGACGACTCGCCGTTAACCGTTTGTTGGTAATAATTCACGATAAATGAAAAAAAAAAAAAAAAAAAGAGCTGATACTGAGAACGGATGCGGCAATTAAAAAATATTTCGCCACCCAACGAATCTAAGAGTTAGATGAATTATTAACACAGTGATATTAATAGTTAAAATGAAAATTTTGAACATAGAAAACAACTTATGAGTAAGCATAACTCGTGTTAAAAGACATTATGTGTAAAATGTGTGTTTCGATTTATTTGTTTCAGTTACAATCAGTGCTTGGACTAGGGTAGGAGAGAGGATGGAGTGATTTCATTTTTTTCAGAACGATTTCGGCCAATCCCTGATTTTAATTAACTCGGGAACGCCATAAGAACAAATTAAGAGTAAGCGTTTGTTTGAATAGCACAGTCGCTAATTTATTTTCAATATTAAAAGTCCAATAATTTTTTTTTCAAAATGGTGTTTGGAATCAAATACAAAATCGTCTTTCAGTATAAATTTATATACAAATTTGTACGAAATGTATGAATATGTATGGAATTTCTTAGTTTATAATTCAGTTATTGTGAAACTAATTATTTAATTTACTTTGCGTTCAGGGACTACTTTAACATTTGTTTGAGCTACAATATATCCAAACTAAATCCAACAACCATTCTTAATTTTTTTTTTTTCCATTCTATAACTAGGAAGTAACTAGTTAAAAAGTTGCTTAACTTTTTACAGATTACTTTTTTTGATCACTTTTAACTTCACCAATCAAAATAATAATGTTAAAAATTACGTAACTTATAACATATAGTTAATTATTTTAGTAAATATAATTCTAACTTCACGTTGTTATTTTATTTTATTTTTAAATTAGTTCGAGTCATTATTTAACTCGATTTAAAATAAATAATCGGTTAACTGGCATGCGGTTCGTCTAATTTAAGCATCGGATTAAGCGATAATAATAATAATGAAATTTTAATGATAACCTGCGTTTTTCTATATATCCTAATCTCCAGTCAAATCCTGCAATTACTTATCTCTACAAATACAGAATCGGAATTCGATGACATTTTCTTCGAGGACCGTAACGAATCCCGTATTATGTAGTATAGCCTGAACCGCCGGAACATAATAATACAGAAACGATTGGTATAGGTATAATTGTAGAACTGCTGGATTATTATCGACGTACGTGATGATCGGTCGTCGACGAAAATTGAACGGTTTCGGACGTTAATACCAATTCCGCTGCAAAATTGAAACCCATTGTTATCGTCACCGCTTCGTATCACCACAGACCCGTCGACATCCTTGTCGGCATATAGCACAAATTAAAACACACTATTCGTTAAAATACATCCGATATATACGTGTCAAGAAATAAACACGTAGTGCGTTATCTCAGATTTCTCGCTCGGTACAAAAACCTAATCTACCAGCTGTTTGTCCAAACCCAATATTGCTCTAAGGAGAAGTTAGTGTTCTAAGTATAAACTTAACCTAACCTAACATAATACTTATAGCTGATGAAGAGCCACGACGCAAATTAGATAAAGTAGAGGGGAAAATAGAAAAACCATGTTGGGCACGGGTCACAGAGGAAAAATGTAACCGACAAAAAATTGTGATGTGAATCACTGAATTTGAACTAAAATTCTTTGGTAAAATAGCGTAATAGCGTTAACTCACTAGGCCACATCAATGAAGACTCACAAATTCAATTGATAAGATTACGTATTTAACAGTATACTTAGTAGCGCACGTTAGAGCGTGTGTCAAGATGTCGATATTATAAAATCTTTAAAAATTCTTGGCAGAATAGTTATTTCTACTAGGATTCAAACCATCTATATTATTTTATATTATTATCTGATCAATGCGATTATTTATAGTATTTGATCACGAATATACAGTTTGCAGGTACCTAATATTGATCGTTGCAGATTATTCGGTCGAAAAAATTATCATCCGTCTCTATAATAATCTGGCCGGGTGACAAGAGCCGTAACATCAAATAACGCGTGGAAACAGTCGTTTAAAGTTGATGAAATATCTGTGCTTTTAAAAATTAAAAACTAATAACAGTAACTTTATTTAGCAAATAAATCCTCGGTCGTTTAACTATATTTTTACAGAATTAAACAATTAAAACTATTACTTTAAACTCCACTCTGTTTAAACCAAAATACGAAAGAACTTAATTTCGTGTAATATAATATTAATAACATCGGGGCCTAACGTAAATTTGCCCCGAGTTTATCTGGTACGTGTACGGTCACCACAGACATTTTTACGGTTTTTTTTTCGAGAGGGGTTTTGATTTTAATAATTTCCTAGACAGGGAATAGCGCGTGTTATCGGTACGGCACTATCACTATTGAGGCAACGCGTTCGTTCGTTTATTCATTTTACTTTTATACGTACATTTTTTTTATTTTCTATATTCATCATTATATTATCGATAAATACGCGGTTTTTAAACGCCCTCTGCGTATAACGGCGCGCAATACCGGAGCGCGGAATACGGGCGCACGTGTCTACAATAAGTTAATCGAGTCGAGTGCGTTATTTATCTGTGAACTTATAAATTTAAATTGAGCACGTTGATATCGTAACACGTCTCCGTCCGGCTGACGGCGTCGGCTTATTGTTACAAGCTCGACCCGGGGGTGTTCTAAACGTCTCGGAACTCGGGCTCGGCCGCGCGCGCCCCGTCGGGCCATCTCATCTGCACCGGCGACGACGACGTTGACGATACAAACGCGGCAATTCGAATTCCGCGGTGTATCGCGAGCACGACACAAATAATATACGTTATTACGTTATTATTATTATTATTATTATCGTCGTCGTCGTCGTCATATTCGTGCACGCGCCAGCGTAATATATACACGCGCGCACGTTATAATAATAAATGTACATAATATTACCGTCGCAGTAGGTACGTGTGTCTCTGCGGCTCCGCCGCCGACGCCGTTTCCACCGCCGTCGTCGCGTTACAACGTTACACGCGTACGCGCCCGTACACGCCCGTCCGTAGTGTAATATCCGCGTACCTGCCCCGTATAATACTAACAACAGACACGGACGTATTATCACACCCACGCATATTGTAACGCCGACGCATCGGTATAGGTTTAAATACGTAACGTACGGTGCGATCGTCTTCGCCGCACACGGGTCCTCGTAGACGGACGACGGGCGAATCCTGGTGTACGAGCTGAGTGTGAACCGTTCGGTTTTCTTGAGTTTGAGTTTTTTTTTTTTTTCCGAATCGTCGTTACTTACCTAGTGGTGAGTACGATCTTCGGCGTACAAGAGAATTATTCCGATACGGATAAAACGCACGGTTTAAATTATCCGTAATGGCATGCGTCTCGTCAGAGGTAAAATTACATTTTATCGAAACGGCGTACGATGGTTTCCACGGTTTTCGGAAACGAACAACGCATATAATATTACATTTAACCGTTTTTGTTTTAAAAGCTAACGCCGTTGTTGTATTTAGTTTTACGGTAAAATTGTTAATAACCAAAAATAGAGCGAACGGGTGTCGAATTCGTGATGAAACTTAGGCGCGTCTGTTTTGATAAAGTTCATTGCGTAACGTATAAACGTACCTAATAGTGTCTAAAAAAAAAAAAAAAACCTAAAATCTGCAAATTTACGACTAAATTTACTATTGCAAAACTGCTTCGCGGAATATGATATTATTATCACAAGAGTTCGCTATCGGAGAACCACACTGTACGACATAGTATAATATAAATATACTATGCAATACTTGTTTTTACCACGTGTTACAAAACCATACGTG
This sequence comes from Cinara cedri, assembly GCA_902439185.1. Lineage (NCBI taxonomy): Eukaryota > Metazoa > Arthropoda > Insecta > Hemiptera > Aphididae > Cinara > Cinara cedri. Next base: position 774,390 of record CABPRJ010001906.1, on the reverse strand, counting down.
TAATATTACAATGTTACGTTTGTTGTAGCTCTAGTACGTTTCGAATTTTCCTCCGTTTTTTTCGAAAATCGTCCGGTATTTGTTTCATTCTGCGGAATGCATTAGTATAAAATTACAAAATAACGGACTTTAGACAAAATAACGGTCTGTAACGTGAATTCGTGATAGCCGTGCAACTGCGTCGAATCGTCGGATATTTCGGCATATTTTGAACGCGATATATTTTCACGGGGGATATTTTGAACAAAGCTCATTATGATTTACGTGATATTTTGAGGGTCCGCCTTGTAATACAGGTACTATTACCGTGCGTACCTCTCGCCGGACAGTCGAGCGGCTCCCGTCCGTCCCGGTTTGGCGGCGGCCGCGGAGGGGTACGAGGGGTGTAATTATCGCGCATTCAATTTTGCCGCGGACGCTATTAATTCCGGTGACGTGGATGTAGGTGTATACATTATAATATTATATTAAACATTATGTACCCGAATTTCGGAACGACGACGTCAACCCCGATCGCCTCGCCCCGGCCCTTTGCGCCGCGCGGTTCGTCCGCATTCCGGCCGTTTCACGTGCGGTTTCGTGTCACAAACGCACACGTGTGCATAATATTATTATTATTATTATGCTATTATCGTTGTACATAGTAAACGTCCGGCCCGCGCGCGGACGCACGGAATGGCCGCAATCGCGTTTCGTAAAACAAACGACGCCGTATAGGCGTAGTGCCCGTGCGTTTAATAAATAACGCACACGGCCCGCGGCGGTTGATTGAAATAATTCATACGCAAAACCGTACCTATTATAATATTGATAGGCCTATTATACAGATAACACTCGAACATCGGTTCAGCGACGATACGCGCATCACGGCCGTGCACGCTGGCCCGCACCTAGAATTATTCTGCTGTGGATGGATAGTAATTTCGTAATTCAAGTATTACGGTAATAGTCGTTGCGCTGTAGAAAAACCGATCGGCCGTAACGTTGCAAAAAAAAAAAAAAATGTTACAATATGTAGAAAACATCAAAACGATGTATTTGTTAACGGCGTCGCGTAATGGTATACCTATTTTAAAGTTCTGGATAGAGCGATAAAAGAAATTGCTAAAATAAATAGCTGGACGACGATAAAAGATACATAACGATTTAACCATCGAGATTGAGGTAAACAAACGCGAACTTCCAGATCCAAAAAACAATAATATCGCTCATAACCTAAGCATATTAAAAAAAAAATCAATTGAATTAAATTAATTAAATATTTGCCATATTATTTTTAACAAATATTATACAGGAATACCCACAAAGATATACGCATTGCAATATCTTCTGAGATAATAAAGATAGTCGAATTCTATTTTGATCTTAACTATTCGCAAGAAAAACAACAACAAATATTGATATTTGAATTAAATTTATATGTTTTGGTAAAAAAAAAAAAATATTTTTATTATTTTCAAACAATTTAAAGACAGCCATTTTTTGGGTTTATTTTTCTAAAAATGTTAACGTATTAACTTTTACTTTTCATTAAATTCGTAATTTGGAATAATAATTACCAATACCTAAACTTAGTACACTACCTATACCATAACTTTCAGAAAAAAAGTAACTATAATTATGCAGAAGACTGTAATCGCATTTGCTAATTGATTATTATTATTACTATTATGGCTAGTTTACTGTACACTTTTATAGAACTTTAAAAATTATTAAAAACCACAAATTTAATGAAAACAAAACGTTGATACGTAAAAATGTTCAGAAGAACAAACTCTATACAAAGATATCATAAAAATCTTAAAATTTTTCAAAAATAATAAAATAAACGTTATTTTTTTTAAATTGTTTTAGAAAACATAAAAAAAAAAAAAAATAATTTAAATGAAAATGTTTGTAGTCCTTATCTCTGTGAGTAATATATACAAAAAAAAAAAAGCAGAATTCGATTATCTTCATTATCGCCGGAGATATTATAACGTATATACTTTCGTGGGACATCCTGTGTACCCAAATCACCAAAGACTGTAGATTATGATAATGTAATATTGTAATAGACAGATTTTATGAAAAAAAAGTTTTATTATATGCAAATTAACATTTTATTGAGAATAATGAAACAATACAATTTTAATTTATTTATTTAATCTGTTTATTTAATCCTATAAACACCCAAGTTCCTATTTTTCATTAATATTTATAATCTTATATTAATTTTTTTCAGCTAATCGTAAGTTTATCTTAATAGATTTCTTTGTAGATTTTATTATATAATTACTAATATCATAAATTTGTATGAATTTATGAAAAAAAAAAAAAAATGTAGTATGAGCGAACAAACATTATTATTTTCTTCGCCATAAAAGTTTCAACGTTTTCTCAGAGTCCTTTTCATTTCATTTAATTTGTTTTTTTTTTTTTTTTTTTTTTTTTTGAACTTCGTTTTAATAACTATTAGTCTGACTAGGTACAATTGCTTGAATTATTGAATGTACCTAAAATAAATAAGCAAGTACTTATTCGAAGAATTTATTTATTTTTTTTTATATTTTAATCAACATTAAACTTTAGAACATTAGAACTTTAATTACTTTAAATGCCAAATGAACATTTTTCAATTGTTTTTTTTTTAAAACTGGATAGGTAGGTAGACGGTTATAATAACTCTTGTTGTTAATATTTGATATTTTAATCAGCTGATATCATTTAAATATTTAATGGGAAAAAAAGAAAAGAAAACGTTTTGAACTTTTAAAATGTTACGACGAATAAATAAAAAATATTTCAAAAGTGTTTAGTATAATATACTAGAGGTTTTATTGCAGTAAACATATTATTTTAAGTGTCATTTTGAATGCAACCAGTGATTCGTATCTTACTGCGTGAATAAAATATAATTTGTTGTAAATATGTTTACTATAGGTAATCGTATCATCGTTAATATCAGTATTTTAAATGTTATTCTACAGTTTTATTGATGCGTTGTAATCAGAGGGTTTAAAATATTTCTATTACGAGGAATATTGTCAAGTATTGATCCTGTAATTTTATAGAAATATTAATTTAATTCAAGTTATGTAAACGTTAATATCCTACCGTTTTTTTCTCTGAGTGTTCTATAATAATCAATAAAGATTAACTCACCACCTTGGTACCACATACAGGCTCCCAATGTATACGTTTTAATGGCTAATATTCCACGAAAAAAAAAAAATTACAACACTCAATTATTACGATTGATCTACAAACGTCGGAAAGAAATCCGAGAAAAAAAAACAAACGGGCATACTTCTCCCGATGGGTAGGCCACTGTTGTAGATGAGAAGTAAGATAGGCAGGTAGAGGAAAAATTGTATGTAATCATTGCTGATGAAAAACGATTCTGAGCGGAATTCGATTATACATGTTCAAAAAAGCCGTAATACGAGTATTTACGATTTTAAAATAATACATTTCGAAAATTTTCCCATTTTTCCCATTTACTATGAAACCCCTTGGGAAAATTAAAAAATTACTTCCTTAAAGTACCACCAAGTCAAATTTCATTTCAGAAAAAATGCTACACTTGAAAATCGGAGGGAAATTTTTGGTAGAAAATTTGTTGACAAAAAAAAATATACATTAATACATAAACATTGTTGTTAAACCTAAACTTAACTCGCCGTACTCAAAATCTAAAATTCAATCATAAGACTTATTTGTATTAAATCCAAGTCGATCAAAAGACTTTGGGTTAAATATACACACAGGACATAATATTCGTATCATATCGGAATGGATAATCAATATTATTATCTAGATAAAATATAAAGTTGTTTTACAGTTATTAAGATATGTCCTAAAAAAAGATAACAATGATAAAATATAAGATTATCCACATAAAAAAATTTTAAGAAGGTAATATTCAAATTAAACAAAAATATTAAATATTTAAACCTTCTAAATAGTGTAGGCGGGTTTATCTATAATACTTATGACAAATCCATTAATTATTGTGGTTGGAAAAAACTTTTGATAAATAATAATAATATAATATACTCTAGCTAACATCGTGGTTTGTAGTAAGTATATAATCTATACATTTAGTAAAAATAATTAGAAAGATAAAAATAAGACATGTTGGTTTTATCTATACAAAAGATAAATTAATATGTTATAATGTTGTTATATTTAGATTATCCATTTAATGGTTTTACCTTAGCTTTCCCAACATTAATTTTAACTCGTTAGTTTAAATATTGAGTAAAACGGTAAAAGTGTTGTAAACAAAAAAAAAAACGATTCTGATCTGGAGTTCGTTTACTCGGATTAACTGTTAAAATAGATTTTCCCGTAGCATGGCAGAGAAAAACCAAAATCCTAATGTAAGTTAGAGCTGGCAGTAATTTCGATATACCGAAAAAATACCGATAATTAGTACCGCAGGTAATACCGTATATTCGGTATTTACGGTAATTGCAGTATTATCCCTACGATAATTACTATCGGTACCATCGTTCACTTATAATAAAAAAACAGGTTATCTATTTTATGGAATCTAATACCTTGATCCTTATATTTTAGAATAAATAAGGCTTGCATTTTTTTTACTAATTAATGCGGTGCGTAATGTTAACTGGTATGGGAAACAAATTAGGTTGAAAATAGAGTGAAGGAACTATTATGAGTTTTACAAAATAATTTTTTTTTCCGTATAAAACACCCATTAGATAGTAAATCAGTGAGTAAATGTATTTTAATTTTTTAGAAAAATAACTTCAAAAATGCGGATTTTACATTTGATAGTACTTTATTTGAAGTTTTTTCCGGACTTTTAGTTATAATATAAGATAAATAGAACGAAAAATTAGAAATTTTTGATTGACCAATCTCCTCTCAGAATCGTTTTTTGCTTGCGAGAATTTATCGTTGCTTACTCTGCTCGCAGTAATCAAATCAAATCCCTGTTCCCTATGCCTGTCTTTCCAACTTTCCGCCCGAAACAGAGGCAGTGGTGTGAAGTTAACTTTTTTTTAAAATTTCAATTGCCGCAAATAACACGGTAACGGTGTGTACGGTAATGGCCGTAATATACCGAATACCGGTAAGTATTAAAAATGTCAAACATCGCCGGCCCCAGCGTGAGCCGTCTGTATAGAAATTGAAATGAGATTGTCCGACTAACCCAAGTACACGAAATATTTCACGTTTCCGTAAAGATCGCCGTAAGGATTTTGTTCGAAAAAAAAAAAAAGATCGTGGTGCCTTATATAGTTATGGTATTTTCGTTGTGTCGCTGTCGCTGTTGTTGTTGTAGTTGTGGAAACTGATAATTGTATAGGGAATACGAAGACGAACGTTTCAAATGAAATACCGCCCGGTCGGAAAACCGTCCGCCGGATAATAGTTCGTGGGCGTGAAAGTTTCGGCGGATTTTCACTAACCGAAACACGGAGATTTGCGAAACCGATACACAATGACGAAATAGTATTTTGAGTAGGCGCACCGGCCGAATAATAATAACGGTTTGCTGGATTTTCGCGTACCGTACGCGTATTACTATACAGCTGCCTACGTTTTATTATAACGAGTCCGCGTCGGGAAATCTCCGCAGTCTTGTAAAACGCGGCCGAGCGGAAACGCGCGCGCGGTACCGCCGCCGCTGCCGGACAGACAGACGAGGTTTTTACCGGGTCGCCTCTCGTTCGCGGACGCACCTGACCGCCGTCGCCGCCGCCGCCGACGTTTCTTCTCGGGGCCCATCTCCGGGTTAATTGCTCGGAAGGATTGTTACGGTCGGTTACCCTGCGCCCCGACCGACCGCCCCTCGCCTATTTAGTACCGCGGATACTAGCGAAATAAAATCACCGCCCCGGTGCAGTGTGTATGTCTGCGCGTAGAACACGACTGCACCACAGGGCGCGGCCGTATAACTCGGTGCCTATCCGCATTTTTCCATTAACTGAGTTCCTCCCTGTATACAGATGATAATATAACACCTACTCTGTGTACAGTTTTGGGTAGTGTACGGGCAAACTGCTGTACGTTCTCCTTTTCGTCCGTTTCGTTTTTGTTCGTTCCTTTTCCCCGGCCCGGTCGATGCTCCTCGCGAGACTCATCTGTAATAATATTTTAACATTATTGCTGTCCATCGCCGTCACGCGTCGTCGTCGTGTTACTCGCACGTGAAACTCCGGAACGTAAACATTTGGACAGTTTTGAATTTCGTGAACAGTAATTTTATCGGCATTCGAATCCGCAACACTGTTGGTTAACCGTGAACTACCACACGTGATTACTCGGTAACGATTCGCAAACGGTAGGGATATTTTCGACGCTACTGTAGAATTATTAAACTCCAGACTAATTTTAAACGTTAAATCGATTCCCGTGTATTACCTGTTGTTAATATTTGAACTGTGTCTGGATATAAAATATCATAATAAGCTATATTGACAAAAAAAGTACAAAACCGAGTAATTAATAACGGTGAAAAATACGCGATTTTCAATAGGAAGCAAACGGCCAAGTGTTTTAATTTTTACTGCAACGCCGTAACAATTACTATGATTTATAAAAATGATTAAAAATCGACTGTTTAAATAGTCACATTTGTGAGAAATTAAACTCATTTTCATCCCTTAATTTTTTAAAAAAAAAAGATAAGATAGAGGGGGAGGGGTGCAGCCACTGGTGTATGTGGGAAGTTGAAAAGGTAGGATACAGACGGGAATTTAATGTATATTCGTAAGCAACGATGAACCATTGCTTACGAAAAAACGATTCTGAGCGGAGTTCAGTTGATAGTGTTGCTTTGTCAACAATATATATGCCATATTATAGTAAAATAATTGCATAGTCTCTATTTATTTTCTTTAATAATATTTGTTTAATGTTGTATCGATTTTCTCAGTTTTCCTACGTTTTCCCATGTTTTATCCCGGTTTTTTACATTTTCTGGGAAAATTCATGAGAAAATCAAAAACTGACCTCTAAAGTACCTCTTTAGTGAAATTTCCGTTTAGAAACAATAAGCTTCTTCAGACCAGTCAGAATCTAAAATACAACTTTCTGTTTTGTCACTTTTCAAAATTTTCCAAATAGTAATTTTATAAAAGATATTTTACACATTTATTCTATACATTCGTATTCGAACAATGATTTCTTTGTAATTTTGATGAAATTGGTGTGAAAACAATTAGTTATCAATAGCATAACATCTTACGCGATAAGGAATCACAATGAGCACGGTAATTCCGTATCTTTTCACGTATTTTCTATAAATTAAAATAACTATAAATAAGAACCTATTAATTGGATATGAATGTGTGGTACATTAAAATTTTTAGAATAATATATATTATAAAAAGGCTATTTTAAAAATTTTAAACAGTGAAAAAATAAAATTATTTTTCAATGATTGGGGATAAAAATAAAAATTTAAATTCCCACTCGAACAAAATCTCCAGATTGAAAAAAAAAAATGAATATTGACAGAGTTATTAGCATAAGGATAATGTTGTATGACACCCTGTATTATATTGTACATTTTCAGGTTTATATAGAGATTCCAATATAAAATAGCTGTTTCGTGACCAAATTTGATGGTTGGATGTATACTGTGTACATGTGGTACTTTATCATAAGATGTATTCACAAAAAAGTTGAAGTGCATGAACGTCTAATAGCCTTAGCTACTCAACTCTTGATTCTTTTGGGCTTAGGCTGTATGATGAGGTTTTTTTGAAATTTTACTGAAACTGCTCTGTACAAAAAAAGACGGGCATACTTCGCACGTGAGTGCGCCACCGCGATAGATGAATAGTTGGGAAGGTAGTAGAGGGTTAATTCATTGTATATCTGTACACAACGATTAATTATTGCTAACAAAAAAACTATTCTAAGTGGAATTCAGTTGACAGTGTCGCTTTGTCAACAATATATATATGTCATGTTATGACAAAATAATTGCATATAATGCATTATGTATTACTCTCTTTAAAAATATTCGTTTAACATTGTAACTATTTTTCCGGTTTTCTCATTTATTGGAAAAATCAAAAAATTACCTTCTTTGAGTACCACACCTGTCAGATTTCCTTTCAGAAAAAACGTGTAAATCGGCACAAAATTTACGGTAGAAAAAGTTGTTCACGGAAAATCCAGATTTAAAAATAAACATTATTGTAAAACCAATACATAACTCATTCCATTCAGAATCTAAAATAACTTCACGGCTTAACACACACATATATGTCATTCTTATAATAATTATGAAAATTAATACGAGTGAAATGTTGTATTTAAAACTTCGACGTTTTATAATCGGTGCTTACTATTTGAAATGATATTCCTAAAAAAAAAAAAAAATGTTTAATGATCACGTGAAACATGTAGGTAGACACTACCTACTGGTATGTGATTCCGCATAGAATTTCAATTATTTAAAAGTATAAAAGATCAATAATAATACTAATAATAAATGTTCACGTTCGTGTTACCATTCCATTAAATGTTGCATTACAAGTCGGCCGTCCATAATTTTATTTTAAAAATGTCCTTGGTGGTCAGTAATATAACTTATTTAGGCAACAGCCGTTGCACTATTCACCTTTTCGTTACCTTTATAATAGTAATTGTCGACTATTTTCTGTTATGTACACAAACGTATACGGATTTTATGTTGCTGTTAATAATACTATTATTATAGCCTAGTGTGTGCTAACCGTGCTTGTTAAATATTTTTAATAATTTCGCGACTCTGATGTCGACCTCAAAAGACAATGCAGGCGTTTTACCACAAATATATTAAAATGAAATTGAAATATAACCAGTGGATACTTAAATAAACGCAATTCAATTAACAATAACGTGCAAATTAATTTACCTTTTTAATTATCTATAAAACCTCAAGCCAGCAACCTTATATTAACAAACAATAAAGATTCTTCCCACGCTCTTTCATATTTTGTGCGTAAAACCCTATCAAAGACATAATGAACAAATTATAAACGGTTTTTTTTAGAAAATGTAATATTTTAACAGATGCAAAGTATAAAAAAGAGCTGATACTGAGGATGGGAGCGGCCACTGTTGTAAGTGAGAATTCGGGAAGGTAGAGTACATTAGGTTATTACATTTATAACTGTAAGCAATGATAAGCCATTGCTTAATGAAAAACGATTCCGAGCGCAGTTCAGTAATACATAATTTTAAATACCGTAATTTTTTTTGAGATTTTTGTTTAAATTTTATTTCAAAACGCTTATTAAAAAAAAAGTCCAATAATTTTGGAAATTTTACCACGTCTACACGTCTAGGTAAGTCCTATATCAGTATTTTTACCAAGTTTTAAGTATTTACGTATATTTATAACCGAATTACAGCAAAAATCTCCCGAAAACCAAAATTTCTTAAAAGTTCTAAATTGGCTCAAAAAATTTGGTAATAATACCGTAAGAAAATAAATCATTAAGGCAACAAGAAAGGTTATTTGTATATATTTGATTAAATCATTTTTTCTGGTAGAAAACTTCATCCATGTCTATTATAAAATAATGAAATCATAAAACTGTACATTTTTCTACTTTTTTCTCACTTAAATGCTTTTAATTTTTAAAAAAGGCATCGAAAATCAAAAAATAACATCTTTTAAGTACAATCTAGATAACTTGAGTTTTCAGAAAAGTTACTACACGTAAAAAATCGGAACAAGTTTACTAGGGAAAAACGTGTCTACAGAATAGAACACAGAAAAAAAGGAAGAAAAACAGTAAACATCCTAATAAAACCAATAGTTCACTCGCTACTCTCGGAATTTAAAACCAATCCTAGGATAATGGAAACGGGTGAAGCCACTGTTATAGGTGGGAAGTTGGGAAGGTAGGATACAGAAGGGAATTTAATGTATATCTGTAAGCCACGATAAACCACTACTAACGAAAAAACGATTGTGAGCGGAGTTCAGTTGATAGTGGTGCTTTGTCAAAAATATATATATGTCATACTGTAGCCGACGTTTCCCGTACCAATTTGTATTCTTTTTACATTTATTCCCGTATTGCTTTGCCCATATCAGTACACCGGACGAAAGAAAATTGGTTGGGCAGTCCGGTGGACTTAAAGAGTTTTAGTGTGCCATACTTTTGTTCGTCTATGTTACCATAGATACTCGCACAGCACATTATTGCACATTATTAAATTATACTATATTCAAATTTTTCCTATTTATAATATTATAATTACAATTATAGAATTATAGATACCATAATGTAATACAATATAATATATATGACCACATCGAATAAACAGGCATTGCAAACTTGTTATAGGGCGAACGGCGTCGAATTGCTCGGTGGAGTTCGTTTTGTTCGTAATCATTATTTTAAATTCATATAATATTTTATTTTAAGATACTGCATCCTGTTACACATTGCCCGTCCAGAGTAGTGTAGAATAACGTTTTTCTCGTGCATCTGTTTTTCCGTTCGTTTTTATTATTATACATTTTTTATTGGTTATCGACACTTCCTTGCTCAAACTTTGAATAAAATTTACATTGCTGCGGCAGTCCCGGGGGCTCGATAAAACGTGATCGATTGGGAAGCGTTGCAGTCGGTGGTGGACGATGACGGCGGCGAAATAATACGAACATTGGCTGCCGTTTGTTTTTGCCTGCCGTCGGCCGTTTTTGACGCAAGATCAATTTTTTTTCGCTCGAATAAAATTTAAGTACGATATAGATATTATTAATAATAATAATAATAATAATAATAATAATAACAATAAAATAAACTAATACTGCTGATGGGCACGCCACATTGTTTGTTTGTGGAAAGTTATTTATACAATATTTAGCATAGAGTTATTTAATTTAGTTTATACATATATTTAATACACATGGCCGCTCAAACCACCCCATTTACATTATCTCGACCACCGCGATGCCAACGAAATGCCATAATTTAAAATTATTTAATATACCTATAAATGGCTAATATAAAATATTCGGTGAAAAGTTCATATAACTACGATTATGGTTAACCAAATTACGAGAGTTTTATTAAACTGACAAAAAAATGACCGCCTTATACTGTACCGGTAAGATACAAAAATGTCTCATGTCACGTTTTCATTGGTACTAGATTTCTGGTAGAAAATTTGTTAAAAGGCAGAAAAAATAAAAATAAAATCATTCACACACATCATAGTATAACCAATACATTCATCGCTACGCTAAAAGTCTGAAATAAACAAAAAACCGCTCGGGGGTTGATAAACAAACTTTCCGGTGATGCTGGTGCGATGTAATTCAAATTTAATAAAAAAAAAAAACTATGACCACGGTGCGGCGGCGTTTCAGAAAAGCATAAAAACCTCTTTTTGTGCATGGTTGATCAAGTAAAACTCGGTTCGAAAGTTATAGAAGAGGAGATTTTCCACAGGCCAGTAAATAGATAATGTGTTGAAAAAACTATACAAGGTTTATGTATACAAAAAAAAAAGAAAACCAAACAAACAAAAACGAATTCGGTGATTAATGAACTAAGTTCATAACCTATATTTTCCCATGCTGAAATGATTAATCTGTTAAGTTTGTACGATTGAAATTTCCGGTTGTTGAGTAAACGTGTGGATTACAAATGAAACATACAATATAATATTTCGATATCGCGTGGTCGTGCCGTGATAATGGTATCACGCAGCATTTAATATCCAAACATTTTCGTTCTATGGAAAAACCAATCGGATAGTCTTGAAAGTTTTACCGAACTTTATACATTCATATTTTTATTATGTTGTACATAAAATGCTCAATAGTATGGCTATTGATAGGACAAAAGCGCTACCTATTAAATTTCATCTCATAATGGCGTATTTACAGGGGGTATAGGAGATTTTTACCCCCTTTTCAAAGGTATACAATTTCTATAATATTAGTGAGCGAGAATAAATAATTTCGGTGAACTTGACCATCTAAACGGTGTTAATACAGATAAATGCTTATAGAAAAAATCACTACATTACGCTCGACTTTTTTTAACCACTAAATATACTACAATACCCCTTTAAACGCGTATAAAAAAACGTCTACATTACACTCGCCCTTTTTTTTTTTCTTTAGGCCACTATGTTAAATGAATAATGAACTTCATATTAAATATTTAATAATTTCAGTTCGGTCAAACAATTTCATCCACATTAGATCCAAACTATCCGTCCAAAAAAAATAATAACCAAAAAATCTCGAAAATGTCAAAGCTCAATAATCGACAGAACGATTTTTTCTAAAATTAATGATAATAATAATTCACAGTAGAAACATATACGCAACGACTTTTTTCCAATGGTGACTTCCAGTGGAGCGTGCAAGGAAATGAGAGTGTAGGCCACAATGGTCGTATCCCGATTCCCTCATATTGATTTTTATACACAACTATGAATATTTATTTGGCAATTTAATGTTGAAATGTATCGATTTCGGGGAAGTTTCGAGTAAAACCTCGATTATTTAATTAAAAATTAGTTATTTCGGTTTTTTATATTGCCGATTCGTATAAAGGAAAAGATTTTACGTTTAATTTATTATTAATACTTACTACATTTCTTTCCACTGAAAATTCTTGAGCGCGCCCCGGGCGAATGCGCATTTTCTCTAACGTTCGCTGGAAATCCTCATTGAAATATAGGTAACCACGTGCGACTTACACTCTACAAATTCGAACATAATCCGAAACCGTTGAATTCGCCGGTAATACAGAGTAAAGCACATAATATACATATTATAGTTGCCGTGTTTGCGAAACCGAATCAAAGACACGGTAAACAATGAACTTTATTACAATTGCTGCCGCAGTGCAACGCGGCGGCGGCGTCGGTTGAACCGGATCTACAATTCCATTTATCTCGTGTGTGTACTTTTGACCGTTATTTGTATTTTTCGTAGTTCCCATATGGTTATTTGTTAGGAAATGTTAGCGTAATATTTTCCCCCGGAGTACTATACGCCGGTATACAGTACAATCCGGGATTTTATTTTGTTTCATTTCTCGAGGCTTCACCATCGTTTGCCATAGACCGTTCATATTTTCCTTTTGTATAGAAACCTTCAGCTATCTTTTTCCCGTCGGTATATAAAATAAGTATCATTTTTACGTTTTAATTCAATCCACTTCTCGTTTTTGTTACAATAAAATTATACATAAATAAATTTTTGTTCAAAAAATATATTGACATATTAAATTATTAAATTAACTATATTAATTTAATATTGCATATTATACTAATTAAAATAAACATCGAATTTTAAAATCAATTTTATTTAAAATGTATATTGTTCCTTTTTTTAAATTGTTTTATGTAAACCATTAAATAACATTGTTTATCAGCAACCTGATGATGGCGTAAGCCGAAACTAAGCAGTTGCGTAAAGTAAACTATTAACACGTTATGGCAATATACTTTTTAAACAAAAATTGTCATTATACATAGTTATAAATAATAAATAAATAAATAATAGTTAATAAATAAAAGTGTCGAAAAATCTCAAATATATAATAAAATAAAATCCAACTAGGATTCTTTAAAACGTTTCCTAAATTAATTTATCTATATATACATAATACAACATTTAATAATTATATACGTACCTAAATTAAGGTGTATTGACAGTTAATACATCTTAACCTTGGTACCAGTGACGTATTTATGCGGGGGGAGGGTTATAGGGGATAAATCCCCTCCCTTCACTTTTTTTTAATTTAGGTATAAACATGGCTACATGGCTGCAGTACTGATGCTGTTTATAATTTTGTTATCCTGTGGGCTGCGAATGATATTACCCAATAATAACAACAAAATTAAAATAGGACCGTATTCGGGAGAAGCCGGGTAAAACCCGCTAGTACCTAATAAAGAATAAAGATAGCTCACTGCTATTATACTGTTATATACGTAGAACACGAAACTAATTGCGACAGCGGACAGAAGACGATAAGGAATTCGTAAATTTTAAAATAAATATTATACATATAATAAATATTATTTTCTAATCATTCCGGTCGTTGTGCATCGCATATTACACACTCGCACCTCATTCCACTTTCCCGCACTCGTTGCAACGATTTATCCGCATTGCCATTGCACACTTGTTATTTTTATGCAATTCTTTTTTTGGTTAATAAATAAGTTATAAAATTGAAAAAGTTATATTTCAATGGCATAAAAAAAACCAAGTAGTAATAATTTATTATCATATTTTACAACGAATAAAAAAGTAATAGACCCTTGTTCTAGTTTGGCTGAATTAAATATGTGGAGAACTAAGTTAGTTACAGAACACATTGTTCTCAGGTCAGGCCTACAGGCACTTGAGATTTGTGATGAAGAGTTCTATCCAAATATAAACATGCTTTTAAAAATCTTCTGCACCCTTCCAGTGTCAACAGCTACTCCCGAGCGTTCATTCTCTTGTTTAAAAAGAATAAAGTCTTACCTCAGGAATAGTATGAAGAGGTAAATAGTTTGTAATTATGTCTTTCAATTTTCAATAAAAATATTTATACTAACTGTTTAAAAATGTATGTGTTTTGTTATTATAGACTAGACTTAATGGGTTGGCTATGCTTTCTTGTCACAGAGAAGTCGAAATTACAACAGNACAGAGTAAATATAAATTAATAAAACAGAGTAAAATTATAATCAATATTATTGTTTTTATTGTTACCTAGCCTTACATGGAGTAACTAAAAAAGGTTGCATCAACACAAAAAAAAATTTTATATCCCCTCCTCAAGAAAATCCGTTGTTATCACACTACATTATCGCCTGCGCTGTATTTATAATATATATTAATTAATTCATTATTTTATTTATTTTAAAATAAATTATTGAAAATTGTTCACAGTTTGATTTTTACTTAATTTAATCGTTTCTTAAAAGTTGGTATATATGTCATAGGCTATATGGAAAATTAGTTATTTTGCGAAAAGACTAGGCAATTTACAATGGAGTAGCCCGTTCGCGAACTACTCAATATTTTTCCGAACGGCCTACTGTTATTTCAGGCTTACTGCATACAGATTAACAGCAGTTAGGATGTTTAAGAACTACAATAATTCATATAGTACTAACCATTTTACTTATTTTATTTTAATGATATAAGCTCTATCAATGGCGGATAACAGTAAAGTTAAGATTAGTAAAATATTTATTATTGTTACCTGTGGTTTTTTCTTGTTAAATTTTTTTTGTCTACAACTTTTCCAATTATATTTTGAGTGTCTAATGGTCCACGATCTACCTAATAAGTAAAATTGTTATTGATATACAATGATTGTAGTACTGAAAGGGGCTGTTGTTATTTTGTGCGCAATAAGCCCGAAAAACAATAGGCCATTTTGAAAAATAATAAGTAGTTCATCAACGAGCTACTCCATTGCAAAGAGCCTAGTCTTTTCGCAAAAAAACTAATTTTCCATATGGGCTATGACATATATATAAATACCTCGTGTTCCCTTAAATATTACCTGGTTGCAATTAAATCGATTTATTTTAGGTATAAATATTATTAGTATAATCCGTGAATTGGTTTCCCTATATAATAATACTAATAATATATAAGTATGAAAATAAGTCAAAAATAATGGACGTATTAATAAGTATAGGTATACAGGGTGATTCGTTATGTACGGTCACCTTATTTTCAAGGATAAAGTATGCGACTAATCAAATTCTGATTTTAGACATTTTTAAATGTAGTCTAGAACGATATTTTCGTATAGAATCCTAGATTTTTTAAAACATATAAGGAGTATCCTGTTAGCGATACCAAATTTGATTTTTCAAATAAAATCCTAAATTTAAATTTCATAAATAGATTGAGAAATACTTAAAATACATTTCGGTGTTGAAATTTTTGATTTCCATCAACTTGTTCACAAGATATATTCCATTATTAAGTTTAAGCACGAGGAGAGTTCAAAGTTTCAACCATTAGGCTCTGTGTCGCTATTACTCTCCCCTGCCCAAACTTAAAAGTGGAATGTCTCTCGAACAAGTTGACGGAAATCAAAAATGTCAACACCGAAATGTATTTTAAGTATTTCTCAATCTATGTATGGAATTTAAAATATTGGATTTTATTTTAAAAACCAAATTTGATGTCGCTAACATGATACTCTTTAAATGATGTGAAAAATCTGGGTATACGAAAATATCATTCTTAACTACACTTAAAAATAGATTGAGCATGCTTTAATGAATCACCCTGTATACTCTACAGACAAGTTTTTATCTGTTTTTAGATCATTCTAAGCTCATAAAAAAAAAAAAAAACTAATTATAATAATAATAATAAAAATGTATAATTATTTATACTTCACAAAATATAACAAATTACTGTTCATTGTATAGGTACTAAATATCCATTAATTAACGTC
Source organism: Cinara cedri (assembly GCA_902439185.1). Classification (NCBI taxonomy): domain Eukaryota; kingdom Metazoa; phylum Arthropoda; class Insecta; order Hemiptera; family Aphididae; genus Cinara; species Cinara cedri. The sequence continues at coordinate 757,972 of CABPRJ010001906.1, read as the reverse complement.
ATAAAGGATATTTTTATTTGTTTTACAAATAATTTCTTAAATAACAGTTAGGCCGTTTAAAAATGGTATTTATTTAATTTTAATTTTTAATCACTTATGAAATATATTATCAATTATAAACACAGTGAACAAATAAATCAACACATTATATAATATAATATACAATATGTATAGGTATTGTCGAAAAATACAAGAGTGTATTATAACAACAATAAATACTCATAGGCTTTAATATTCCAGATTGAAGTAGTTGAAATATAAATATAAAAATCGTGTGTTTGTTTTCTTTTTAAATCATTTAACTCTATTGTACGTTACAAACTCAAAATATCTATGACAACCGTTCATAATAATACGTCTTCGTTTTTGTCATTATTTAAATATTATTTATATTATCATTTATAACTATTATTATTTCAATGTAAACGGCTCTGTCCCCGTTGCTGTTATTGTTATTATGGGTTCGTTTAAATTGACTGGATTCTTCACTCGAGCGGTTGATATTCGTATTGTATAAATAGCATTATACCCGCAAGGCCGCAAAAGAATGACTTTTTTACCCTATAGCCAGGATATTAATATAGTGGTAAACGGGAGCCTTTTCGAAGGACTTGGGGAAGTGTGTTTATATGGTTCCCTTATCTGTTCTCCGTTCTTTTGTGCGCTGTTTATATAAAGCAGACGTTAGCGTTATCGGGCTGTAATGACGTGTTTAAGGGCCGAATTTTAGACATGTTATCCCTTAGGAAGAAACCCTTTTCGCTCGTAGTATATTGGATTATTTTCCTTTTTTTTTTCTTATTCTTTTTTTTTTTTTTCATCCTGTATTATCATGTTAAAACTGGGCTTATAGCCTTCGGCATTTTGATTGATTAACCGGGTTTCCGACGTTAAATCATACTTATTGTGCGTAGAAAAATCCGTGTTATGAACCGTCGCCGTAAATCTATCCAATCTCTCGATATAATATATACATATATGATATATTATTTTCGTTTGCTAATATTTCTATCTAGGCAGAGTTCATTAAAAACAATTGGACGCGATCGAATACAATAATTCAAGAAAAAGAAAAAAAAAAACGTATGATAGCTATAATACGCAATAAATAGAAAAACGAAATGTTCAACCTGGTATATATTATTATCTTGACAGCTATCACAATGCACATAACGTACCTAACTTTATCTATTCGAACTTTGAAGCAATAATTTCTTTTTCGTATCGCATTCCAAATGTCAATATTTCACATGCGAATGCCAACAAAACAACAGTATAATAATAATCACCTAATACACGGGTAACTTATTATTTTTTTTTTTTTTACCTTACATTATATATATAAAAAAATGAGATACGAAATATTCGACTTCTTCGATAAATACGTCATATATATATATATATATATATATATACGAATAATACGTTATATATAATAACGTATTATTCGAATAATTTCAAGCTGAAATGAATATTTTTTATTATTTCATATGCAAATGGGATTTGAATGTTTTACGGCATTATAAAGCGAAATATTTAATTTTTAAACGAAATAATAATACATACACAAACCCAAATTAAAAAGTAAATATTTGTATTGACTAAACTCAGCCAATAACTGCAGTGTAAAGTATATTTTCGTTTAAATACGAATTTATTTTGAATAAAAATATAATTCAAAACAAACAATATTAATTGTATAAATAATAAAATATATGCGTATTGAATCCAAGACTCGATGGCGTTATTTAGAAAAATAGCATAATTGAATTATAAAAATTGTAGTGTAATATTTTCAAGTACGAGCCAAACTAAAAATAAGTAATTATTCAAAGTATTATTAATTCAAACAATACCTACTTGTTTGTTAATTTATAGGCATAATTGTCAGGGTTTTAATTAGGGAATAGTAAATAGCGGGGTATTCGACTACGATAATTCTTTATATTTTTGTCGTGTAACTTTAATTATAATGTAATAAGTACAATATAACAATCGTAAGATTTGTTTTATTTTTATTTATTATATACACAGTTTGTTTTTAACGTAAAAGTTTCTACGCGAACACTCGTATTTTCAATTTTTAATTTTTTTGTCAATACAGACGGTATGTTGTTTAAGTTTTAAATTAAACTAATTGTCTATACACGCGCTTCAGTGAAGTGTTTAATTAAATATTAGGTACCTTCCGAAGGTATATATATATGCTTCGAATTTGGAACAAGTACAAGTTTGATTTGCTGGTGAAAATTAATAAAGTTATTTATCAGCTTAACTAATTGTGTATCTACAAGTTTCGAGGCGAAGAAATTTAACTTTGCTAAAACTTCAAAAAAGCTATTAATTCAATCATTCTTATGGAAATTCAAAGCAAATTCAACTTGATAAATATACACATTGAAATTATTATTGTTTTAGCGTCAATAATAGTCGACTTTTCTCGTATCGTCGTTCTTTACAATGATAATACTTGTTTGTTTATATTATTACCTATATTGTATTTTATTTTTGTCGAATTTTCGCTGAAAATAAAGTCTATTGCATTGTATTGTCCCTGCTATCTTTGCGCCGTTATATTTGGACACCTTTAGCGGCTCCTTCTGGACCAATTGTTTTATGAGCGAATTGAATTGATAAAAGTAGCGTAATTTAAAAAGCTAGTTGAATTTCAATATCAATTTAACCATATTGTCTCGGGTGGAGGGTGATTTTTTGGCTTTGTACACCCCTGGAAATTTCCCAAATTAAATCAGTGGGATTAAATTTTGAAAACGCATGGCGTTAGTGTCAAGGATACTACATTTTGGGAGTTTTCACTTTCAACCCGACGAGGCCCTCGGTAATGTCGTTTACGAGATATTCCACTTTTAATTTTAGATTGGAGGAGAATCGCGGTGCAATATCAACTCGCCGCGCGCCGTACCGCTACACAAACGATACTGCACTACTCTCCTCCAATCCAAACTTAAATGTGAAATATCCCGTTAACGGATCAACAGAAATCGAAAATTTCAACACTAAAATATATTTCAACTAAAAATCCATCTAATTATGGAACTTTTAATATAGGTTGCCATTTGAAAATCGAAAATAGATAGTGGTTTCACCCCCAAAAGTAAAAGCGAAAAAAAATAACATTGAGCTGCTCGTTTCTTAAATTTTCTAGAAAACAAAATCCGAAAAACGTTAATACCTTCCGAGATAATGAGTGAACCCGCTTAAATGAATCGCCCGGTATAGGTAATATATTTAAAAATGATACATGAATAATATTAATACAAAGTTCCATACATATTATTTACAGAGCCGTGTTAAGCCATTCGGAGCCCACGCGAGTATCAAATTTTTAACCGCCCCTCTTATATCTAGGGATAACTTGGGGGTTAGTCCTATTCAAAGCTGTTTTTTTATTTTTTTTACAGTTTTATTGAATTCGTATGTAAATGTTTAAAATTTTACCCCTGCCAAACAAGATTATTCATTACACTTGAATTTTTCCGTAGGCAAACATATTACGCGTAACTAATTACGTTGTACTTGCATTCCTCGTCTAACGACCGAACAATATTCATTGTTACTCCAAACCAAGTGTTCGGAAATAAAATAAACAACAAGTGACATTATAATAACATGTTAGTGTGTTAATTTTAGTTAGATTTTTATGTCGAGCCGGGCACCTCATAGTATTAAAAATGTTTTGGTGCCCCGGGACAATTGTCCCCGTTGCGTCTACTTTAACATGACCCCGAATTTACTTACACGTAATAGATATATTTAATATTAGGTACGCTTAAAATGTGTATGGAATAAAAACAGGCATTTGATGATTTTTTTTTTAAATTCTCATCTATCGCGTATTCTCGTCAACTGTATTTAAATATGCTCAATATATTATACGTTGTATCATAATTATTATCGCGTTATTAGTTTCCTTGTACAATTTTTTAATATACCGGTATAATAGCTATATTATTTCGTGAAATAAACTACGCATAAATTATGCTAAACGTTTTTAAATCTAATAAAACCGTTTGTCGGAATAGGTTTGTTTTTATTTTTTTTATATATATAGCTGTCCCTATTTGTTTTCGAAATAACTATATACACCTATGATACTTATTCATTTTTTTTTACCGTATAATTCACGTGTTAAACTCATCATTTTCCATACACACCATAAAGGGTATAGGAACGGTGTTTACATACCATCATTATATTATCTAGTGGTTGCTCGTGTTTTTATATTTTAGACGTCGAGGCGAGTGAAGAATGTGTCGGCTATAATAATATATTACCTATACACGGTTTACGATGTATATTTTCCCCTTCTGTTTTTAGAAAACGCTATTTTTTCTTCTTTTTTTTTTTTTGATCGGTTATGAAATTGATGTAAAAGTACGATTATTATTATTACAGCCTGTCTGTATATAGATAGCAAATTGAATATAAATGGCAATTTAAAAAGGTTGTTTTTTATTGCCCAGAAAGTTTATGAAATGCGTAGAAAAATGGTGAATTTCACGCCGCACATCTGTTTTTATTAAACCTCTATCGATTACGCAATGTAATCCGACTTTCGTTCGGAAACGTTTTTCGAATGATTTATCATTGCTTTTAACTCCGAAATAATAATGTAAAATTAGATTCCGACAAAATGACTGATGCGTATAGTCAGTAGTTCTGTCCCAGATGTCCGTAAAAATGTTACGATAATATTCTAATATTCTGTTATTCGAAGGAAATTTCAGCACGAGAACGGCGTTATTACGTACCTATCTATATTTAAAAGTATTTTGTTTTCCCTCGCATTCGGAAGTTATTATCAAAACGGAGGATCTTTTACTTTTTAAATCGCATACCTGCTAAGAAAGTTTTTGTTTTCGTTTTCGTTTTCGTTTTTTTTTCTTTGTATAATAAAAATTAACAATCCATAACCGCCGTTAGGGACCGAGTGGAGTGGTTTTCTGGTCGTTAATTATTATACAAAAAAATTTTCTCTGGTTGTTGGAAAATATATTTTAAACCTCCGTGGCTCCGTATATTATTAATAAAACGTTTGACCCGGCGCAGCGGGTGGTCCCGAGTTTATTTCGCCGTGGCGAATTTATAGTTCAAAAATAATTATCGCTCTACGTGGGTTTTCCAATTTCCCGGACGAAATCTTTCACAAAAACGAGATCATTTTTGATCCTATCGACATATATTATACGAACCCACTTCCCTTTTCCTCGACACGATACACCGCAAAAAAGACTTAAAAACCTTCAGCCTTGTGATTTATCTCCGTTATATTTTATCGCATTTGTTGTAAAGGTGGGTATACCGCGGTACCAACGTCAGATCATATTATTATTATTATTATTATTATTACATCGATATTAAAGAAAAAAAGAAAAATGGATTACTATTCGCATGAGGTCAAACATTTTTATTTCATTTTTTTTGTCAAATTAATAAATTTAAAATGTATAGTATTAATTTTTACGACTGAATAATTTACAATTTTTCGTTAAAAGTTTTGAACTTCAAACACTTATTAAAAACATAAAAATCGCTACACTTTTGATCAGAACAAATTGACAACAAATTATTATAAACCTTGTATATAATTGTCAAGCATTTGTACGAGTATACGGCACTCCACAAAAAAAAAAAAAAAAACTATTCGCAAAATGAGTGAAAACATTTTGCAATCATATCGTGTCGCTGATATAGACGAATAAAAACGAAATCTCTCCTCTAGTCTTCTGAAATATTGCACATCCGTTAGGCAACGTAATAAACTACGTTGACGATACACGCTATTATAATATTTTTCGTTACAACACACTACGAAGACGGTGCGTTTGAAACGATGTCCGATAACAGTTTAGCGAGTTCGAATCCGGACACCTAACCTAACCAATCCGAAGATGGGCCGTGGTCGCCCCTGGGCGTTCGGAAACGCGACGAAAACGGCGACCGCGATTTTACCGTACAAAACGACATCGTGACGGCTCTGGACCGCGGACGGATTTCGCCGAGCGCCCCGCCCGAGGGAGCGCCGGTGTTCACACCGTCCGGCCCGCAGAGTTCGGGGGGGAGGGGGGCGTTTTCGGCGCGCGCGGCGGCCGGGCGGAAAACCGGACCGGCCGTCCCCGCGGCGTGGCGCCGTCGCCGAACGAACCGACCGGCGTGCGGGTGCCGGCGCAACGGGTTCGACAATATTGTCGCGACGCGCGGGGCCGCGTACGGCGGGTGTGCGGGCGCCGGCGAAATCCGGACAAAAAAAAAAAAAAAACCGGCGCGGCGACGACGGTGCACCGTCGCCCGAACAACGCGCGGACCTGTCCCGTTACCGCGGTAACGTTCTTCGCGACGCCCGGCCCGAGAAGTGGCAAACGATAACATCGGGCGCGCGCGCGCGCGCGCGTACGGAACGCTTTTGCGCCACGGGCGTGCCGTCAGTGCCGCGCGCGCGGGGAAGGGGTGCGGGGGGGGCGCGGTAGGGCGCGCGCAAACGCCGGTCGCGTGACGATTCGTTTCGCGCGGGACCGGTCACGCCGCGCCGTTCTCTCGGGCCGAGCTCTCCGGAATTACACGCTGAATAATTCGGACGCGATTCCGCGTCGCCATGTCCGCGGGCGACCGGGGGCGCGCGGCAATGCCGCCGTAATAACAGTTATTAGACACGTCGACGGACGTTTAATGGGGTGAACCGGAGGTGGAGAGAAGAAGAAAAAAAACCGAAAAAAAATAACCAAACGCATACCCACGCGTTATTATACACGTACGGTATTGTCGCGCGAGCAAATGTCAAGTAGCTTTCGGAATTGTAGTGGTGTTATTATTGTGTACGTACATACACAGGGCTGTGTATTCCATATTATTTATAACGTGCGTACCTGCGTGCAAACGCGTAAATATACGCGCGCGCACGCACACACACATATATAAATATGGTGTGTGATACGCGTACTACCAGTTTTATAATACGCGGCGGACACACATATCGGCGGTTCCATTATTTCGTTTTTATTGCTATTTTTTTATTTTTTCTTTCCCGAAAACACGCGCCGGACGAGAGTTAATTAAAATACGCGTTATCGGCGGGCATAATGTTCAACGTTCGTGAAACGCGATGTTAATATTCGAACAACGCGTTACAGGTATTATTACGTTATTATTCGCGTATTGCGCAGTGCGCGGGTGCGCCGCGTGTACGATGTCCGACAATACCGCCGCGTCCAGCGTACGCGGGTCACGACGCAAAAAGCGTACGCGCCTGGGCAACGTCCGGCGGCCCGTGCCGAAATATCGGGACGCCCGTTTGCGCGTCGGCACACCGAAAACGACAAAAAAAAAAGGGGCGTGAAACAACAACAACAACAACATACAGACACGGGTTTTCGTTAAACAAGCGTTTAGTTTAGCGTTCTCATTTTTAACCGAATTCATGAAAATTTCCGGATTCCGCGTGTAATCATTCTGTGGTTAAAAATTGTTTAGATTTAATTAATCTATTAAAAAAAAAAACTCGATTATTTGAGTGGAAATCAATCGCGTTCGTAAACCTCCGAACTAGGCACATTATAGTCATAGACATAATTAAAATTATTTTAATTATTGTGATGTTCCATTATTTTTACAAAACGAAACCCAACTGATTACCTTATACAATATTATTACGGTACAAAATATCTACATTTTTAAACAGAAATACCAATACAATATTTGAAAATTTTATAGTAAATTTAGAGATGTGTGAATTTTAGAAAACAACTTAAGTTTTTGGGTAGTTGCATCAATCTTCAGTCGTATTGTTAAATAATATTGATGCGCAAACGATGTATAATACAAAAATCGAACGATGCGCAAAATGTCTTACGAAAAAGGTCAAAATTAACAATAATGATGCGCAAACGATGACCGCTCCTACGACCTGGCGAAACAGCCGATTCTTGACGTCTTGTTTTAATCGGCGACACCTACATTGGCGAGGATTGTATTCAATCCCACGTTTGTTCGACTTTTCTTACACCAAACGGCGCTTTATATTTTACATAGGAAAAATCCTACAAAATATGTCAATACACAGACTTTGATAGGAAATACCTTTTAAAATATTCCATTATTATGTCGTTTGAACGTATCAAGTCGTCTGTTATCACTTATGTGCCTATATTTATATATTTATTTACGAGTATTAACCATATATTAATAATTTCGTTTTTAATTTGTTATTTTATTATAAAAATATATTTGTTTCGATTCATAAACTATATTGTCTAAAGACGTTGGATACATCTTAACAATAATTACAATATTATACAACCGTTAAAATATTAAACATAATTCATAGTGTAAATACTAATTATACTACTTACATTAAACCTGTGTAGTTGGTTACTATCAATGGTCGACCATTTTCATTGTTAGATTATTAGGTTTTACTGTGATCAATAACATGAGTATAATCAGAAATGCATGTTGTTGATGGTTTGCGTTATTGTTATTAATATCACCTGGAATTACATGAACGTCTTTTATACTAACTTTTTCAAGATAAATTGTAAACTATCTATAAAATTATTTATATTAATATCAGGATAACGGTAAATACCTGTACAAAAGCAAGTTGACGCTAACTTCAAAAGACTTGAAATTATGTAAATGTTATTTTTATGTAGGCTATGTGAACTAATTCAGAGTGAATCACTGTAAAAATCTCAACACTGAAAAATAAGGACAATCCTAATGCCAATAAATAGCAAAATATAAAACTCACAAAATATCCCAACAGAACTTCACCAGAAATATCATGATAAATGTACAGTGTATATTATGTTTACCTATGACAAATGTGGTTTTAATAGTTTTCCTAAAAATAAACAAACAAATTTCACTTACATTTCTAAAATTTATTTTGATCAAATATACATATATACATTTTAAATAATTTACATTTACCCTAACAAAAATAAACAAATGCATATTAAACCTAACATTAAAAATACATACATTAACAAGGATTTTTCTAAAATGTAAGAACTTAGTCCAGTAAACATCCATATTTTTTTCTTAAATATCAGAATTATAGGGTAAGTAATAAATATAATATACACAGGCTATATTCATATATGCTTTACTAAATTTCTTTGGTAAGTATTAATAATATTAGTGAAAAGATCTCTAACTATTAACTTATATTATTATGCACTTAAGTGTATACCTTCATATGTTCTATATTATATGTTTTAAGTGTTACTATTAATTCTAATATTTTTACAGATTGATATTAAACGAGTTAATATTTAGTTATTTTCATATTGAGCACAGATTCCTAAATCTTAAAAATAAAAATCAAGAAACAACAGATTCTCAAAACCGTAGTCATTTCCCCACCACACCTAGAATTATTTACAATAGTAGTTTAATTTTGCTTTAATGTACATTATTTTTCTTAAATGTTACATTCTCAGAGTTTCTGTGTAGTATAAATTTTTATTTGTACAGTCAATAAAGTTTTTGTATAAATGATTTTTTACAAATATCTCATTTAAAAGGTTTTGAACCAGTATGAATTCTTGTGTGTTATGACAAATGTAATTTATGTCTAAATGATATTTTACATGCTTCACATTTGTAAAGCTTTTCTCTAAATGAATTAACTTATATCTCTTTAAACTGCTCATAAAAGTAAATGATATTTCTCAAACATTACATTTAAATGGTTACTTTTCTCCAGTATGAATCCTTGTGTGAACCAACAAATATGATTTCTGTATAAATGATATTTCACAATCATCACATTTGAATGGTTTCTCTAGTATGAATCCTTGTATGTTCCAACAAATGTGATTTTCGTTTAAATGACTTATTGCATACCTCACATTTAAATGGTTTCTCTCCAGTATGAATCATTGTATGAACCAACAAATTTGATTTATATCCAAATAATTTTTCACATACCGCACATTTTAAAAGATTCTCTCCAGTATGAATCTTTGTGTGAACTAACATATTTGATTTATGTTTAAATGATTTTTCACAAACATTACATTTAAATGGTTTTTTCCCTCCAGTATGAGTCCTTGTATGAACCAACAAATTTGATTTCTGTGTAAATGATATTCCACAAACATCGCATTCGAATGGTTTCTCTCCAGTATGAATCCTTATATGTTCTGTCAAATGTGATTTACGTCTAAATGATTTTTTACATACCTCACATTTAAATGGTTTTCTTCCAGTATGAATCTTTGTGTGTTGCAACAAATTTGGTTTATGTCTAAAAGATTTCTCACATACCTCACATTTGTAAGGCTTTTCTTTTATTATTTCAATTGTTTGTGTACTTGGTTTTTTAAATTCTTCTTCAGAGGTACTCATAAATCTAAACAGTTTAAAAATCATAATTAAAATTGAGTACCTTACATTAATTAATATCAGAAGTATAAACATGCATAGGCTGTCCGAGGACAGTAGGAAGTACATAGTTTTGTTTAGCATAAAGAATGTACCACATCCGCGGAAAATTCCCTACATTCATAAGTTAGGTAATTAATTACATATTTTATGTGTTATGATTAGGGTTAAAGACTTCTATTACTTAAACATTTAAAAATATGCATGTATTTATGCACTTAGAAATCAAGAAATATGCACTTAAAATATGCTCTAAAAAATCATTTTATTTTATTATTTTGCCTAATTATAATATTTATAAAAAAAAAACATTAATTTTTAAACAAAAAGCCAATGATTATTTTTCATTTGGCATATTTAATAAAAAAAATAAATATTGCTAAACAGAATTGAAAAAAACGAAATAATTAAACGACGCAAATATTTCATGCAGTGTGCACAATAATAAAACGAGAATGCAACAAAATATGATGGACAACTGGAGTTTACTTTTTATACACATTTTGGTTTTATCGGCCAGATAGTAAATTATCTAACCAATAATAAAAATATTATTTTTAAATGGAAAATTTACTAAAATGTTCTATTTTGTCCAAGCTAATTTAAGAAATTATTTCAAAAATTGCCAAATATATTCTTATTTTTTCTAATGTACTCAAATACGCATTTATACGCAATAATGACAAAATATACAAAAATATGCAAAATAAAATTTTAAATTTGATCTCCTGATGCTATAAAACACATTTGTTGATCACTAGGATTTTCCTAAAATACTTCTAAAAAAAAATATGAAAAAACTACCAGACTTTAGCACTAGTTATGACTTGAGTGTTTGGTCAGTTACATAATGACAAACAGAGAAAATTAAATTTAAGTTCCACAAAAGAAGAAGCCCGCGCCATCAATAGATTTTTTTAATTTTAAAAATGTCTGTTCAACTGAAATTCATCAACAATTAATTAAAGTTTATGGTCCACACATAAAAAAGTGTATCTGGCTTACAAATTTTAATTTGTGCCAAAACACTGTTGGAATACAGGCTAGAAGTGGTTGAGCAATAAGAATATCCACCGGTAAAATCATTGAGGTGATCAAATAACTACTATAATTGGATAGACAATTCAAAATTCAGAAAATTGCCATATAATTTGATCTCTAATATAACTAATGTGTGTCCATAAGAAATCAAATTTTCATAAGGTTTGTAAAAGTATGCAACACAAGTTACCAAGTACTTCGATGAAAAATATGTTGCATTTATCAAAAATGATATTTTTAAGTTATTCCATAATTAGGAATATTATATAAATTTAAATGGTGGACTATTTGGAAAAATAGAAAAAAAAGTCTTAATTTATTGTGTAAAAATTATAAAGTCATAAATTCATTTTCAAAATTCAATATATTTGTGTATCTTATTTATGAGACAGCCTACATATCAAAAATTTCACCTTATAAAAAATGATTAGGTGAAGGAAGTTTCAAAAAAAATTTTTTTTTTAAATTTTAATTATCATTTACATAGTATAAAGTACAAAAATAAAATTGAAGAGGTCATAAAAAATTTACAATAATCAATATTGCTAATATTATCAATATTTATAAAAAAATATTTAATTGATATAAATAAATTATACAACTATTAATTTTCGAGATGGTGGATGGGGGTTTGACCCTCCCCCTGTATATGTGCCTAGTATAAAACATGCAATATGAAATGACAACATTTAAGATTAAATTAGTTTTATTTTTTTTTTATAAATTAAAAACTGAAAAAAGAATTTAAAGATGCTCACCTTAGAGGGCAATTATCATTGTCAACTTTTCTTCCAGTATGCACTTTCATATGACGTTTTAACAATGATTTTGAAAAAGATGAGTCACCACAATTGTAGCATGAATATTTTTTTTTTCTAAGTTTTGGTTTTTGATATAATATTGATTCCATAGGATCATTTTCAATAGTAATTACACTTTGAAACTCACAACCGTTTATTAAATCAAATTCTTTTTTTATTTCAATTGTTTGGGTACTTGGATGTTCTATTTCTTCTTTTATGTTACTCGTAAGTCTGAAATATTTTTAAATCTTAATAATTTGTTATAAATATAAAAACACATTTGTCAGCCTGGCTACGGCCGGTAGGCGTTGAACGCAGCCGGGAGCCCCTGTAGTATTTGCCTGGGAATAACTTAAGGCCCAAGATTTATAAAATATCTTCATTTAACTACCGACTGTTTTGCAGATTACAGTCAAATAATAAAAATATAATTGTGTAAGCGAATAAATATTATACACCAATTATTGAACACTGAAATATCGCTGAAAATCACTTTTGTGAATCTAGCATATACACTTATATATAGTTTATGGGTTATATAGGTCTCTGTGAAATCTATTAATTTTCAGAAATATGACGGACTTTAAAACCATTTATGTCCATGGCCTTTTTATTTTTCACCTGTGGGGCTCCTAAGATTTTGTGTACTAGGCTAACACTACACTAGAGGTGTATACAATACAATATTTTATGTAGGTATAACAAAAATCATATTTGGTAAGTAGAGAATGATAGATATTAAACTCCCTCTAACAAAATTTATTGATTTTTTTAAATGTAATTCAAAGGTTATACTGATGAATACTCCAATAAATTGTAAACAGGGTATTTGATAATAGGTATATTGATAAAATTAAAATGAACAAGAATTGAAAAGTGTAGAATGGAAACTTATGGTTTTCACAATGGCAAAACAAAGAGGAACCTAAACTGATTTTAAAGATAATACACATAATACATCCAACTATTTAAATTAAAAATAAGAAGCAATACAAAAAATCTTTTGAAATTGTATCATTCAAAATATGTACAACAACTAAATGTTTAAGTTTATATAAATAGTAATAGGTATGTAAATAAAGTAAATTATAAATGCAACTTAAAAGAATTTCTTTTTAATTTATACAAAATGGTAAATTGTTACATAAATACCGAAATATTAATATTTAAAATATTTTATACTTACTTTTCCTATTTACATTAAAATAATAGTCAAGGTTCGGATTATATAGCAATAATTTTTTTTTAATTATAACAGGATAAAACAAAAATATCAGAATGAGATTTACATTTGTTTACGCACCAGATTCCAAATATGAAATTTTAAAAATTCCTTTTTTATTGCGCTATTTGAAGTAGGTATTTCAGATATTTAGTGCTGTTTAGGCTACCTGTGTACCTAAGTTTTAATATTTACAACATTTTATATTTACCTATCCCATTTACATTGAAATAGTTATTAATTAATACATTTGCTCACTGTAAACTTATTGAAGAATTTTCGATGCTTTGATCAACTTCCATAATAAATAATTAATATGTCAGCTCAATTTTGTTTTATCTCTGTGTTCGTGCAATGGGTAGGTATTTAAATGAATTGTTAAAAATTGAATAATATAATGTCATCAATAATACGCACACTAACAGAAGTTGATCGTCATGGGTATAATAAAAGAAAAAATATTACAACATAAACAATCGAATATTTTAACTCGGCATGTAGTTCAGTAGTTGACGCATTGTGATTTCTGGAACGCGATTCCGAAAATCCGAAACGGTATACGACGCATGCGTAGGTCATTAGATACTAAGTGCCATCAACAAATTCGTTGGTACGGACCGGTGTGAATCCGACAATTGTTTCGGTGTAACCGGTGTTACAATTGACGACACCGGTTTAATTTTCCGGCGCCACCGTCGCACGCTTAGATCACACGCTATGGATACAGCTATTCATCGAATATTTGATACGGACATAACCGAATAGAGTCGGGGCAAATGCGCACGCGCAGAGTGTACACCACGGGCGGCAATTGGTCGAATTCACGTAATCGCGTGTGACGTCACTGACATCGCCGTCTGGCGGCGGTGTTCCGTAATAATGACACAATGCGTATGCGACGAGTACTGTTACGCATTCGCAATAGACACCAGTCTCCCCCGGCGCCCGTTAATGACGGCGTCTTCAACTCGTCGTACGCGTTTATCGCGCGGCGGTGTCTCTGTCCAGAGTATACGGTTTAAGACCACGTGCATACGGCGCACACTATTTACACCGGTTTCGTCCGCTCTCATTACCCCCTCAACAACAATTAATACCTATTTTAATTAATTTTCATCGAGTACTTGTTTGCGGGAAATGAGAATTAATAGTATTGGTAACGCACTGATCATTTTAATAATTGAATAACATTTAATCGATAGTATTACCATTGTTAACATTGTTAATATTATTATTATTGGACAATGGCGGCGACATGGCGATCTCCGTCGTCGAATATCTATTCGCGATTGAATGCGAAAGCGTCGCTACCTGGTGGAGTTTAATAGAATTGCTCTAACGGGGAAGATGTACGTTTGAATACATTGTATTGAGACATTCAGTGTTGAGTATTGTGTACTGACTTCTTGGTTTCTTTGTAATAATCACGAATCTAGCTTTATTTGTTGATATTATCGACGACCATAATATTATTATTCTGGCTAAATGGATAATAAAAATGCGCAAATTAAATACGAACTTGTATTGAACTTACGTAATACATAACAGGGGCGGACCCGGATGTGGGGGGGGGGGTTGAGAGGTTAGGTCGGCTGACCCACAGTTTTTTTCCTCGGTAAAATGTGAATGTGACCCCCTCAAAATGACACGCTACATACATATACACGTCACCGCAATAACCAAAATAGAAATAATATTAAACAAATAATGCGGTTGTTAAAAGTAATTTATAAAATGTGCGCGGGCTCCAGAACGTATTTCTACGAAAATATAAATTATGAATTTATAAATGTGTTATAAACACATTTGTGACGTGTGGGAGAAGACGCGACGACCGGGCATCGAAGTATAAATAGCCAGCCGGCCGTACGAAATCGTACGGCCGGCGCGCATCGACAGATAATCTGCCCGGACACGAAACACACGCGTGCGGCACGTGCACCGGCCGCATTTACATAACGTACACCGACGGTCGACATTGTCGCTCACATAAATATATTTATCACACGTCGGGTAAAATTCCCCTTTTCTATTTATAGATTTTCTTATCGTATTATTAGTGGAATCTACGGTTGTTCCATATCGTTCCGTGTTATCGAATATCCGTAATGAATGTATGAGCCACGGTCACTGGTCGTTGTTGACGTATTATACGTATTATTATTAAACTGTTTTACCGTTTCGTCAACGGTAGGTCCGTTCGTTCGGTTCGCAAACCGTCTCACACCGTGTTGCGTTGCGCGCTTGTGTATTTGTCAAATTTAATATTAATGATGGAAGCTCCTGATAGAAAAAAAAAAAAAAATTATACCATCTGGTGGGGCAAGGCGATTAGTTAAGGAAAAAGAAAAGGCAGAAAATATTTTATACTCTTCCAGTCGGCAGTGCAACTGCAGAAAGAAGTTTTAGCCGGCTTAAACTTCTCAAGACATACCTCCGCTCGACTATGACTGAAGACCGGCTATCAAATTTGGCAATATTAAGCGTAGAAAGCGACATAGCTCAAACAATACATTTTAATAGAGTAATAAGTACATTTGCATCAATGAAAAAACCCAGAAAACTATTGCAATACTATACTTACTTTTATTTTTTATTTTTTTGTGTATTACAATAAAAATATAATTTTATACATGAATTATTTTTGTATTGGATTAGAATTTATAACTACCTTTTACTGTGAAAATGAAAGCAGTTATTGAAAACCGAGATAAAATAAATACACTGCGACTATATGTGTACAAATATAATAATAAATATGTATAATCTCTTCTCAAAATCTGAAATACTCAAAATTGTTTAAATATTCCAGGTAAGTTTGTTAAATGAATATCAATTTGAATGCAACAAATAAAAAAAAAACAATTAAATTTGAATTAATTAACAATACCAAAGTTTGTAAGTAAGTTTTAAATTTTACTAAAAAATTAGTTATGATATATGGCTACTCGTAAGTGTGACAGACCCACAGTACTAAAATCCCGGGTTCGCCACTGATACATAATATACAATAGGAATGGTGTTTAAAATGTACCCACCTACTTCGTGAGGTTTACCGTGAAGATCACTGGTTTGCAAACATAGTTTTAAAATCTTAATAAATGTATCATTTTAAATTTTCCGAGTGAAGCGAAAAAGCTTATGGTTTTACAAAGATGTTTATTTTTATTTTTTTTTTTTTATCAGTGCGCAACTTTTCTACCAGATTTTTAAGTGTAGCACCTAGTTCGTAGATCAGAGATGCCATAAGTTTTGCGTATTATACTATTGATATACCTATATACTTAAGAATGTGACAGTCTACATATTATTATGTAGTAAATATAGCTAAACAAAGTTCTCGGTGTAATTATTTGTAGAATATCCATAGAAATCCATGTTGTAATTGGATGGGTTCTAATTTTTTTTTTGTATTGTCTCAAGTATGAACAATGTTATGCACACCACTGGTTTCACCGGTTCTAGAGAAGCCATTATTACTTCTGGTCACGCAGTAATATTGCGAAATCTTTACCGCATTCAACGTCGTGCAGCACACGATGACGACAATAGTTCGACCGAAATTTCTGCTTCACGAATGGTACCTACGAAAAGATAACTCACTAATTTTACCTTTATACTGCACAAATAAGACACCAACTAACACTTATACAGTTGCGATGCGTGTATACAACGATGGTAGTACAGTCATTGTTTAAATAATACAATAATAAGGAATTAAGATACCGTATAACAATATAAGTACGCGGTAAAATTATCGTTAAACCGCGACGGAAATTTCAATATTATTCGGGTCGTCGAGACGCGTCGGTAGATTACACCCAATACGAATTAAGTACCTATTAAGTTTATAAAAAAAAAAAAAATATACCGTTCACATCAGGTGTATTAATTGTGTGATGTTAATCAAAAGCAATTTTGCTCCAATTTATAATGACAGCAATGTTTCTAAAAAGAAATTTGACTTGGGAGGTACTTTAGCGAGGCAATTCTTCGATTTTCTCAAGAGTTTTCCCAGAAAATGTGAAAAACCATGGAAAAACACCGGAAAAACGTAGGAAAAACAGGGAAATCGGTAGATTTAAAAATATTATTAAAGATAATATATAATGTTTATTTAATTATTTTAACATAATATGACAGATATATAGTTGACAAAGAAAGTATACCATCAACTGAACTCTGCTCAGAATCGATTTTTCGTTAGCAGTAATTAATCGTTTCTAACAGATATACATTAAATAACCTAAAACAGTGGCTACACCCGTTTTTCCCATTATTCTAGAATATCTTTTTTAAATTACGGCACAAAAATGTCATAATTTATAATGTTTAAGATTATACAATTTTTTTATTTATATATTTATTAATAGATGTTTGATATTTTCGTGTTTTTATATGTATTTTTATTTGGTAAGTTATTCAAACTATACGACTTCAGAGAAATGCTTGCAAATTTATTACTAAGTACATTATAAGTTGTGCTTAGTGGTTTAGAAAAACAAATTTGAGTTTAATGCCACAATTTTTTTTCCCATGGATATTTAAAATCAAATTTTAATGAAAATAAAAATTAAGGCATTTCAAAATATATTTTATCAAACTTCGCTCTGAATCGTTTTTCGTTGGCAATGGTTTATCTTTGCCTACAAATATAAATTAAATAACTTTCTATATCCCACCTTCTCGACTTCTCACGTACAACTGTGGTTGTATTACTCTATGGGCTGCACCCGTCCTCGGTATCAGCTTTTTTTATTTTTTTCTTCCATTTCTTTAATGATTACAAAATAACTTATAACCACATTTTGTTTGGAGTGAGTTAGGTTGAATAAGTACACGCATTATATCAGTCGAGTCTAAAATTGGCTTACTAATACATTAACCTAAACTTTTCAACCAGTGGCGGATTTAAGGCACTGCGAACTATGCGGCCGCATAGGGCGGCAAAATTGTGCGGAATATTTGTTTGTTTTTGTCTATTACAATTACAATTATTTTTAAAATTATACCATTTCAATATGTTGATCGGTGTATTTTGATTTTGTATTTATTTTATTTTCAACAAAATGATATATATAATATATTTCTCCCGTGAACTCGTCAATGACGACGACGATTATGCTTTATTATAACTTATTTTATTGTTTATCTTATAGAATGTTGTTGCAATGTTAAATATATATATTTATACTGGAGTCTGTGTACCGCAACTTCAGCAACGCATGTCGATTACACCGAGATTACACTTTTATCGTGTTGAAATATACTATAATATTGGAAATTGGAAGACACGTTTTTATAATGCTCAAGCCACACGGAATGGTGTCGCCGCATGCGGCAAAATAAATTACGGCGACGTCACAATAACATACCGGGCCACACGATGCGTTATTACCACATGCAACTGCTATATTTTTATAATGTTCAAAAACATTTTTCTCTAAACTTAGGAACTTAAAGTAAATTAACAATGAAAAATTAGTTTAGTTTTAATGATGGGCGCCCGCAGGAAATTTATCAGAGAGGGGCAGTGTACTTAGTTAAGTTTCGAATGGCCCCCTTTTTTTTTACGTATAACCAAATAAGAATCAAACCGACATAAGAAGGAAAATCAAACACCAACAAATTATATCAAAATTGTATAAATTATCTAGTTATTAAAACTATATTTGTAATATTGAAGTCCAGGGAGGGGCAGATGCCCCGTCTTGGCTCTCCCCTCCAGGCGCCTATAGTTTCAATTTTGACTTGGTATTGCAAAGTAGATTGAAGTATTTAACTATGGCCATTTTTAAAAGTTTTGTGTGCAGCAGAAGCTGCTGGAGAACTGGATAAGTTTACGTCTTCAAAAAAGAAGATATTGGGAGCATTCCTTTAAATTCTGATCGAGAAAAAATAAATAACTTTTCAGAATTTCACGTAAATATACGTGAACATCCCGAAAAGTTTTTCGAGTATTATCGAATGTAGGTTAAATTATTGCTGTTCTAAATACAAAAATAATGTATTTACTGTTTAAAAATGAAAAAAATGTAATTTTTAAGTGTATATAAAATATAAATACTTGACAAATATAAAAATAAAAAAAGACGGACACACATTGCATGTGAGTGCAGCTACTGATGTAGTTGGGAAGTGGGGAAGGTAGGATACAAACGAGAATTTAATATATATCTGTAAGCAACGATAAACCATTACGATTCTGAGCGGAGCTCAGTTGATAGCGTTGCTTTGTTAACAGTATATAATTTGTCATATTATGGTAAAATGATTATAACAATGTTTGTTTCCGTGACAACAATGGTTGTTAAAAAAGATTAAAATAATAAAAGTTTAATAATGATTTGCGGCATTTTTAATAGTTTTTAATAATTTGTTTAGATGGTCGTAAACTGCAAGAAATTAATAATTGGAAAGAAACCATAGATACGAAACTCGGCATATATTTTTTTTCATTTTATCCATGTTACCAAGGTAACCCAAATAAATAAATACCTACGGCAATAGTGTAAATAATAGTAACAATAATAATTATAATAGTTTTCTTTTCCATGGAAACCCTCGGATAAACAAACAATAAACAAAAATAAATAACTAAGCAATTAAGTCATTCGTACCAAATATACATGAAAACCCCTAAACATTTTTCACGTGAATTTTTTCGATGTTTCAATAGTTATTCTAATATTTGTGGTAGATACGAATGCAATAAATCAGAGATCATCAAAACCGGTCCAGCCGTTCCCGAGATGTAAACGGTGTAACCAACACGGATTTGTTTGAGACATAAATATAATGAATAACAATAATATAATATATAACATAATATTGATAAAAAAAAATAGAGATAGCAATAGATTGTAAAATGGTAAAAAAAAATAAAAACGTATATTTCCATGACAACAATGATTGTATAAAAAATATTAAAATAATAAAAACTCAATAGTAACATAAAATAAATAAAAATGGTTGCCAATGACAACTATATTTTTAACGAACAATTTAAGAAAAACGAGAAATGTACGGTAAAATTTCGGTGAAACTGTACACGCGTTTACAGAACAATGCGCTCCCCTTCCGAAACTCTTGTTACTTTGGTTGACGGGGTCGGATAGGTTTTCGGACGCAGACAGCTAGTCGGGACGTCGATAGTGGCGGCAAATTAAATTTAGCATATGGGGGGAGGGGGGGGTGGTGGTGGGGGTGGGCGCCGGGTCGTTGATTCCGCCCCCGTTTCCGACTGCAGTTTCGCCGTCCAGTCTCGATTGTATTAACGCCACGGCTGTGGACGGTAACCGGCGTCGGCGATAAAAACGGCGGATCACCGTGTGTAACGACGCGGCGGGCAACGTGCAATTCCCGCGATTCGCGGCGTTACCGACCGGCGTGTGTGTCGCGTACGCGCGTACGTACGTGTCGTCACCTATTCGCGCGCGCGAGTGAATAACGCGAGTTTTACGGGCGCGGGGCGGCGGGCACGGGGACGGAGGGACGGTCACCCGAAAACTTTGTAGGTTTTCAATAAAACGGGCGCCGATCGCGGACCATCTGCGACGCGACGATGTCAATAACGCGGTCCCGCGGGCGGGGCGCGCGGCCGGTCGAAAAGCGGTATTTATTATTTATTTTTTTTTTTCTTCTCAAACGGCGCCCCGGGACGGCGGGCGCGGGCGGCGGAGGACAATACGCGATCCCGCACGTGACGTCTCGTACATCGCGTGCACGCGTCGTTTCTATCCGCTACGCGACATACACGTGCGTATTAAATTGTGTGCCGGTAACGGTGTTGCGCGGGTGCCGATTTCGCCCGCGCGCCCGTACGACGGCACTCGCCCCGTACGTGTGTACGCGGTATCGCGTTTCGCGAGTCGCATTAACGTCTTCCGGCGCCGCGAATTTTCGAAAACTACAACCAGAGACCGATTTGTTGCCGCCGCCGCCGCCGCCGGTGTTGTGCCGTCCGCGGAGAGATAAGGGCGGTCCGGCACGTATCAACACGGCGCCCGTGTATCCGTTTCCGCGAGCGGTACCGTTGTCGCGCGGCCGTACGCGTTTTCGCGTTTCTCGCACCGCCCGGAAACGCGTCGCGACGCCCGTCGCCTTCGCGGGGGGGCCCGGGAGCGATAGGACGTCNNCGCGGAGAGATAAGGGCGGTCCGGCACGTATCAACACGGCGCCCGTGTATCCGTTTCCGCGAGCGGTACCGTTGTCGCGACGCCCGTCGCCTTCGCGGGGGGGCCCGGGAGCGATAGGACGTCGCGTGCGCGGCGCGATCGCGCGGCCGTCCGCAGGGGACCGGGGGTCGTGAACGCGATGAAATTTCGGAGCAGTAAAACTTTTCCGAATCGATTGTTGCCGACCCCGGCCGTTACCGCATTGCGATCCGTCACGCCGGGCAATCGTTCTGCAGCCGACCACTTTTGCCGCCGATCGCGCGCCCGCACAGAAAAACGCCGCCTGTTGTACGCCTTGCGGACGGGAAAGACGGAACGATGATGCGGCCATCGCGTCCGGCATTATTACCGGAACTGCAATGTTTTGCGTGCCCGCGTGCACACAGGCCGTCCTGTATGCACGGGGATATATGCCCGTCGGCCATCGCTGCGGAATCCCCCGTGATGATAAACATAATCGAATTCCGATTTTAGATTCTGAACGTATTGGTTTTACAAAGACGTTTGTTATTTTTTCATTTTTCATACTGTGCACGAAAATTCAACCAGAAATATCGTTCGGATATATGCGCGCGGCATCATTTCTGAAAGGAAATGTTGTCCAGATGGTACTTTTGGGAGGTCTCCATTTGATTTTCCGAACGGTTTTCATAATATTTGAGAAAAACCAGAGTGAAACGTAAGAAAAAGGTGAAATCTACGAATAAATAATGCTATCACAATGCTTTGTTTTTCAATTTCAGATTCCGAGCGTAGCGAGGGAGCTATTGGTTTTGCTATGATGTTTGTTTTTTTTTTCTTTCTTCTAGTCTGCGAACACGTTTTTTCCTAGTACACTTGTTCCGATTATTGCGTGTAGCAACTTTTATGAAAGCTCAAGTTGTCTAGATTGTACGTTAAAATTCCTTAAAAGTCTTACTTTTTTAATAAAGGAATTTTAATATCAAATTTTGACAAATATCGTTTGAGTAATAAATTACGTGGAACAAATCTAATTTTTCATTTTTTTTTCTTTTTCTAACATATGTGTATTGCCGATTTAAGAACAATGGTGAATTCAGAATTGAGTGGACTGACTATGTTTTTCAATTATAGATTTTTGAAGTTCTGATATTATGTGGAGATTACACGTAATGTTAAATTTTTAGTTTTTTTTAGCGAAACACGAAAATTTAATTCAAGAATAAATATTTCTATTCCTTATCTCTGTGAGTTATTTATAAAATTTATCTTTATTATCTCCTTTAATATTATAATGGGTATATCTTCGTGAGACTGGAACATCGTGTTTATAATATTATTATGCCCATATTATACACCTCTCACCCATTTTCACGCCCACCTATTTTTCCGTCTCTCTATATTATATACATAAAACAAGGAATATTCCTTTATTCGCTTTAATGCGTCTTATTGAGTTTCATTAATTGACGAGAAAACGCGTTGAGTACTGCAGGTAATTATTTCCCGAAAAATAAAATTAATTAAGAATTCATTTTAGATTCCGAGTGTAGCGAAGAATGTATTGGTTTTTTTTTTTTTTTTGTTGTTGCGTTTAAATTACGAACAATAAAATCGTATATTTGCCGATGCAGATGACGTAGATACCTATAGAAATACGTTGAAGTGGATTTTTTTTTTCATTGCAACGGCAGTCCGCTTCTTGTTAGTCGTTCATAAATAAAATCACTGTCATCGGCCACCGTGGCAAAATTAAAAAAAAAAAAAACAATGGACTCCGAGTATACTTGCACATACCTGCACAGTGTTTTTTTCTTTACTATGACAATCCGGCGAAATTCTCTAATGATACGAAAAAAATTTGATTTCTGGTCTCTTTTTTGATTGTTCTAAAATTTATTTTAAGTGTTATTTAAACACTATTTTCAACTAATTTTACGATCGATTGGTATACTTAAAATAGCATTTGATTTTTAAATAGCAATCATCTTTTGGCCCTTCTCAATACAGATTTGAAAAAAAATAAATATTTTTCTATACAATTTTTATAGTGTTGGTACTGCATATTGATTAACACCCCGAAATGGTTCGTGCACATTATTCAAATTGTTTTATTCCTGTCGTTGGCAATAAGGAACAGCATTTTTTTGTCACCCATTGTGTACACTGTACACACCAAGGGCTGAATTTTTTATATAAACTGTAAATATTATCGCATTAAACGGTAGTATATTATAATCAGTCAATGCGATTGGGCACTGAAAATGCATGTACCTATCATAATTGTCAAAAAACCCGAAATTAATCTCACTCAAAATCTCCCAATTGATAATCACTGCAGGACCATGAGAAAAAAGTAGCGATTCATAGATGTATTCAATTTATTTCCGTATGCAAAGATAAATCATTGTTAACGAAATACCGGTCCTGAGAGAAGTTCGGTTTGACACGTTAAAAAGACATGAAAAATGAATTGTTATATAAATACGTTTAGTCCTTATCCCCAGCACAGAGTATAGAAAAAAAAAAAAAAAACCAGAATTTGACGATTATCTTTATTATCGCCGGAGATATTACAATGCGTTTATCTTCGTGGGACGCCGCGTGTATGCGAATACGATACGATGCTGTCATTTGTAGCTAAATACGGTTTTCGCCGTGAACAAATTATTTACACGGCACACGTATGGAAACTCCACGTTCCGGACGGGTCTCGATTGTTTTGTTTTACCGCGGAGTGGGTGCGAAAAATGTCCAGCGCGCCGCCGAGTCTGTACAATACGTGTATTATAAAATCATTAATAACCGTACGTACAATTGCAAACGATTTTGATTATTTATAATACCGCCGTCGATTACGCGGACAGGGCGCGCGGTAAAACTCGGCGATATTCAAGTGACACGTCAACGCGCGCACATTTTGTCGTCGTTCACACTCGTTTTGCGTCGCCGTCACTCCCTTCCCCCCCATGTGCGCGTACACGCGGGAATTTTAAATGTAAACGGTGGTGGGGGGGAGAGGCGGTGGTAAACGGCGTTCGCGCGGCCCCGTTTTGTTTTCGCGTGTGCCGCGTGTATCGTTATTACCGTTGCGCGTCGGTGCTATGAACGTGTGAACGAGCGCGTTCGTAGGCGCACCCGCGCGGATTCACGCGTCCGCGCGTGATGAACCGGAAGGAGCGAGTGCGCGCGCGAGACGCACGCGGCCGCGGACGGGGACGGAACACCCGGACGCCGGTGCCGCGCGTACGGTTGCACCGGCACCACCCGTTCGTCCGCACGCGTCCACGCGTTTGCCGCGCCGCTGCGGTTGGCCCGGTGCGGCGTGATAACAACGATAACGGTGAGAACGCGCGCGTGGATCGCGCCCCGCGACGACGCCTGTCTTACCGGCGGTGTCGTTCCTGACGGGGCCGGCACGCCGCGGGCGCGAACGATTAACGCGGCCGGCGGGCCGGGCGGCGGCTTGGTTGGTTGTGGGAGGGGGGTGATTCGCGCGGTCAAAGTCCGTCCCGGCCCGCGCCGCGCGTCACGCCCGCCGATCCGGTTCGCGGACCGTTCGATTGTTGTCGTCGTCGTTGTTGTTATTATTGTCGTGCGACGGGACGCGCGACAGACAAGCAAGGCGTTTATAACGTCTGCGGGCCGCCAGTCAATAGACGAAACCGCGTTTCACGACGGCCCGAAATCGGGTGGCCGCCGCGGCTTTTGTCGTCTCCGCCTAATCGCCGTGCACGCGACGTCGTGATACAGCGGTGACTGCCGGTTACCGGTTGCCCCGCGCCGCACACGTAACGGCTGCAGCGCACCAATGCAATTTCGATCATTTTAAACCGTTCCGATTGGATTTGCATTATGACCGTTAAACGGTTAGACAAAAAAAAAAAAATAATAATAATAATAAATAATCCAGTCGGGAAAGCTCACTCTACGAGTGAGCCGAGTTACCGCGGCTTCAAAACATATTTTATACAACAACCTACGAGTTCTGGCTATTAAACAACGAGACTGTTTATGAAAAATGGTTTTATTTTAAAAATTATTCCACAACCCAATGTTCCCCTTCAATATACTTTCCTCCCCTCTTCACACACCGTTTCATTCGTTTCTTCCATTGCTCGAGGCAGTGCTGTAAGTCTGTTTTCGTAAGACCATTCAGGAGTTCCACCGATTTTTGTTTTACCTCTTCCATCGACTCAAACCGGATTCCTGTTAAGGCAGACTTTATCTTCGGAAACAAGTAAAAGTCGCAGGGTGCCAAGTCGGGTGTGTAAGACGCGTGTTTGAGTACTGGAGTGTCTTAAGCGGCCAAATAACGCTTCACAGACAGCGCGTTATGGGCAGGTGCGTTATCCTGGTGCAAGATCCACGACTTGTTTTTNCAGTTTGACCCTCTGGAACCCATTCAGTCATCACAATGCCGTTGATATCGAAGAAAACGATTAGCATGGTTTTGAATTTGGATTACGACTGAATTGGATTCCGGTGCACTCTCGACCTTCAGAAAA
The DNA here is from genome assembly GCA_902439185.1 of Cinara cedri. Classification (NCBI taxonomy): domain Eukaryota; kingdom Metazoa; phylum Arthropoda; class Insecta; order Hemiptera; family Aphididae; genus Cinara; species Cinara cedri. Next base: position 731,853 of record CABPRJ010001906.1, on the reverse strand, counting down.
TAATTTATGTCACTCAAAAACACGCGCCCGAGATAGGAAATCCTCACTATAGGCCTCTTTTAACAACTTATAGCACTCAGTTGGAGTTTTTTTTAGTTTAACGAGAAAATTTTACGTTTATCCGTTGCTCATGTTTTTCGTCACACATCGTTTTCGGCAAGAGAAAAAAACATGTTCGTTTCTAAACGCTATAGAAAAAATACTAAAGCACCAACAAAAACCCAATGAAGTTTTGAGGCATAAAAAAGATATTAAAGATATTTTACGTCGATACAACGAAAATGACACAAACGAAAATGCTCACTTATTCCAGATGAACGGGACAGGTGATTAATAAAATCTTTTTAGAATGGTTCACCTGTGTTGGAAATAAAAATGTACCTATATCTGGACCAATCAACCAAGCAAAAGCTTTAGAAGAATTCGTGCCCCCTCCCACCGGTTTTTTGTTTATTGGTTATTTCGGTGTAGTTTATCGTTCAACAAAATATGGTAACTTATATAAAAATAATTAGTGCCCTCCCCTCTGAGAAAAACGCCGGAAAAAACACCGAGTTAATTGATTGCAATCACTCCAAAATGTCAGAGCAATCTCGTCTAATTCATGACTCCGCGGTGTAAACTCTTACCTTTTCGTGTTTTACAAATAAATCAGCAATAAAATACTACCTGTATATTTTTGAAAATATACAGTATTTTTAATACACCCGACTTTAAACTATTAATACCTATAAAGTATAAGGTTTTACGTAAAAATATAAAAAAAGCACAAACGTTCGAATAACGTTATTTGCAATTATTATTTCTCATACAATTACGTTTATTGTTTATTGTTAACCATAAATTATGAATAATGATATAATATTATGTTTAATGGTATTCGATTTTTTCAGCTTTTCGTTTATATTCCGTTATAACGTTATTAATAACGTTTTAAAGCCTTTCTGTACAATATTTCATACTTGGACTCGATAATAAATTCATTAGAATCACGCTTCAGTGAACATAATGAAACTCCATTTAAGTTAGGTGTATTTATTTCATCTGAAATGATACAAATTGACAAAAAAGTATTCAACTTTATACTTGAAGAAGTTCAAAATCATTTGAATTCCAGATTTATTTCAGAGCATTTCAGATTGATAATTTAACACCATGTGGATTAGCATAGTACACTTTTTGGGAAAATAATTTTAAAACAAAAACAAAAGAACTTGAAAATATAAATATATCGGATTTTTTAAAAAAAGTAATGCGAATTTTTTCCTAAACTAAAAATGTTTAATTATTTTTTTAACGCTTTCACCTACAATATGCACGATGGAGAAATAATTTAATGCCTTAAGACGTATAAAACCTTGTGAAAGGAGTACAACGGATGAAAATAGGTTGTATGGACTGTGGATGTTCATCACGACACAACATTGGTCAAAAAAGTAGTTTAAACATTTGGGTTGCAAAAACGCAACTTACAGTTCTTGTTTTAAATTATTAATTTCGCAAAATTAATTAACTTTTTTATTTTATAATTTTTGTGATTCAGTTTTAAATTTTAATACAAAATATATGTTTGTTCTCTATTCAATAAAAACAATAGCAGTTTCATTGGTTCTTAGTTTTTTCACAAATATGCGCTCTTGACATCATCTTTAGTAATTTTGTCAAACATAGGATTACTAGTCGAAATTGCAAATTCAATCGAGTATTTTTTGAGAAAATGGTGTTTTGTTACCTGATTGTTAGGTATTAAAATGTTGAACAGTTTTTCGAAGGAATTTTACACAGGACATTTTCGATAATTAAACACCCTGACTGTAGGTCATATAATTGTATAATGTGATTCAAATTCACGGGTTAAAATATTGAAATATTAAAAAATTGAACACTTAAACCCGAGACGATTTATTCCATAAAGAATCAAAATTCCAATGAATTTTCATTTTCATTTCTCACCACAAACAGCACAAGTGAGGTTTTCAGTGTTTTTAAAATAATGATTTTATTATTTCAATTACCTATGCAAATCGCCAACTGATTTATCCCATAGAAAGTTAATTTAGTTATTCATCAATGATATTATCAACGATGCGTGACTCGTGTATGTCTCCACGATTTTTATTCCGCCCAAATCTGGGCCAAATCATTTGATTCCAAATATAGACTCCTATTCACTTTAGGGCGCTTTTATATTTATTGTTTTTTATTATGTTTTTTTATTTCGATTGTATCATATTGTGTTGTTGTAGTGTACTATTGTGTATATATATATATATTATTACGATGTTGTTGGTAATACGATGAGTTCCGCTTAATGTGATCACATTGGTTCAGGCCATTCGGATTCTATTAACCGGTTGATTCCATAAAACATTTTTATCCATTTCCGATTCTACTTGAGAATCTACTAGTTTAATTTTCATATTTGCCTGAAATTAAAAACCATATTTAATTAGTATACAATGGAAACATACACTACCATAAAAGCCATAAGAATGTTCATGAAAGTGATTCAATTATCCGGTACTCGGTGATTCTAATGAAAGGTCAATTTAAAATTAATAATATAATATTTGGTTTGGGATTTTTATTTTTGATTCCAATAAACGGTTGATTTTATAAACCAGCGGTCGCATTAGGCGGAATTCATTTTTTTTTTAGTTATTCTGTCTTAAAGAGTTTACTGGTGCAGAATTATATAATAATGCAACACGTTAATTTAATTAGATACCTATATTATGTAATGTTAATAATGAAATATTATTATTAATGCATATTACAAATTACAATAATATTATAATATTGTATTAAATATTATCGCAGCATGTTATTAATTACCAACCAACATATTATACTATGTAATAATGGATTAAATGACCCAATGAAATTTTGATATAATAATATCTTACCGTGACGTTAATTACACTGATTATTCATAGCTATCCCATAGTTGATTGATCTCCGATTACATTAGAGTGTACGTAGGTTATTTTAAACGACACATTAGATATTATTAATATAATTATTATTCTGTTCCGAAACAAAATAAAATACACCAGTGACTGAGAAATCAAGAATATAATGATAAAAAAAAAAAAGAAGATTTTGTATTATGATTGATAATCAACATTATTAGCACTATTTGAAACGATTATACTTGGTAGATTCTAAGTGAAAAACTCAAGGATATATTTTCGTTTTATTTTTCGTATTACAGCTTATTGGTACCTATGTACGAAATAGCTATTGCGAATTTTAACTTTTGGCGCCTATTGCAACACATATTTTTAATTATAAGTAAAAATTTTAATAAAAATACGAGTAACGACAATTACTATTACAATTTGCTCGTGTTATAAAAAAATATGAAATATAAAAATATTTTTTTATGTTTTTTTGTAAACAAAACTGAACTCTAAGGAAAAGTTTTAATTTTTATTAGTAATAAAAAACGTTTTAATGGAAGAATAATAAAAAAAAGTAATCGTAGTTGCCATGCATTTTATTATACAAAAATATCGATTTTTATTATTTTAAAGTGTAATAATATAATAGTAGTGTATATTGTAGTGATATACTTTAAATTTTATTCCAATAAAATAGATGTAAAAAAAATTTACTGGAATACAATTCAGCTACATACATTTTGTTTTGTGCGAAGTAAAAAAATGGAATTGCAGAAAATAGAATTTGACAGTATTTTGGCAATGTCGGTAATAAACATGTATTTTATTCTAATACAACAGTACAAAATAATATCTAATGGATTTCGCAATAGGACTTCTATAACGTCTTTAAAAATAACTAAAAGGACTTATTATATTATATGATACTCTTTATCATGTCTATAAGCTGGCAACTATTCGTGAAATGGAAGTCAAAAATGGCTCTTAATAACAAGTAGAAATAAACTGCAGTGTTGTTATTTTGCCAAAAACCGTATTTTTCCTCTCTCTGCTATTATCATGAAACGAAATTTTCTCGAATCATACATATAATATATTTTTATTTTTTAATAATTATTATTAAAAAAAAAAGTTTATTACCCTATAAAATAATATTATCATGATTTATAAGGCTATATTTCATTTATTTTTTGTTGATAATATTCAAGAGTCTAGAAGTAGGCGGTTGGTCATTCAAATATATTATTCTCCCGATTTAATATTTTACTTCAGTCTGCATACCACCGTATTAACTAAATTATAAGGGCGTCATTGTTTACCGTAAAAATTAATTGTTTTAGTTTTCGTAGAATTTCCCTCTAAAATTGAGGTTATTTTTGGGGGGACCCTTGGGTTAGGGAGTTGGTTGGTGAAGATTTTTCTCTCATTTTGATGATTCTGTCAACAAAATAGAAGGAAAAATCCTCCCTCTTCAAAAATAGCTACAATTGAATACATCTCCATATCTATGGCATATTTAGAATATATTTATAATACAAACCAGGTGTGGAGGAGAGGGGGGAAATTAGACTCTGGTGACGGAGCTCTGTTGCTCACGGATATTTTTATATTATATTTATTATATTATTGAAATACCTTTACGGTTTTCTTATAACAATCTTATTTATACATGCGTTCATCATACATGGTTGTTTTACTATAATCTAAAATCATCAGTAATTCCAATATTCCAATATTTCGAAGTAGGTACCTGTATACGAACGCACGTGTGTTTAATTTTATCGTTTTCCATAATTTTACCGCGGTAACGTTAAAATGTTACGTTCGTGAATATTAATTTTAAGGTCTATAATAATTTTACAAATATTACTATTATCGGTATTTCTGATAGTCATCACAATGTTAACGGGACGTAATAAACACGCGAGTCGCCTAGAGGAAGCGTGTAAACAAAATTAACCCGTCGCCGCTTGTAGAAGAATATTACCAGTACGTGATAATACGGCCTCTGAAACAAAGGCCACCGGAGGGGCAAACGATTTCCTTCATTATTAGAAGTTTGTATTATGAAATAGATAATAGCTTTGTTTGCCGATTTTCACTATCACAATTGTTATTACTGCTATAAATAAAACGTCGCCGAAGACGCTGGTTAGGGTAGGTATATAATATAATACAGTAATTTCGATTTTTTTTTTCTTTCTAAACATACGCTTAGACATCTTGTATCCCTTCGCTGTGTCATCCGACTGTAGTTATCAGTACATAATTACGGTTGTTGATTTGGTTGACGATGAGGAGATACGATATTATTCGTAACATTATTATTATTATTATTATTATTATCAATTTAAATATAAAGTCCGCCTATTATTATAATTAGGTATTAAAATGACACGAGTATATAGAATATACTACCTAATACCTAATACCATACTACCTAATATTACAAATAAAAAAAGACGGACATACTTCGCACGATGGGTTGGCCACTTTTGTAGGTGAGAAGTTGGGAAGGTAGAGGGGATATTTAATGTATATCTGTATGCAATGAATTAACCATTGCTAACGAAAAACGATTTCATCTGAGTCCGGTTATTAGTGTTGCTTTTTCAATAATATAAAACGTACCACATGCATTGTATATTTTATTTAATACTATGTTTTACTTAAACAATTTTCGTCGAACTTTGATATTAAAATTCTTATAAAAAAATTCTACATTACACTCATTTTATTTTGTTTACCACAAAATACGTCTTATAATGAACCTCCTGTTAAATTTTCTAATATTTCTGTTTGGTCTAATAATTTTATCCACAATGTAGATGTAAAAAATGTATAAAATACCCCGTAAAGTTAAAATGTCTATAAATAGCTCAAAAATGGCTATGTTTTGAAAATTTTATTACGTTTAGAAAAATTAAATATAAGTTTTTCATCAAAACTTCAAGTCTCTAAAAATATTTTTAACTAAATCAAAACATAATAACAAAAAACAAGAAATACCTTATTACGCATAATACCTTGCATCCATTTTCACATTTTTTCCTATTTATTGAAAAAAAAAAAAACAGCTGGGAAAATCAGAGGAAAATCACTGGTACAAATATTTCTCACAGATAAAAAAAAAAATAAACATCATTGTAAAACCAATACATCTAACATATAAAATAATAAACTAATGACTAATAATATAAGTAATATAAGTAGTGATTACTTAGTTGTATATGGAACTATAACAGTTAAAATAGTTTATTAGTTTATTAAAATAGGTACGTTTTGAAACCGGGTACTTGCCTCGAGTTGGATTTTTTAACTTGTTTCTCGTACGTCTAAACTTATCAAGTATAATACAAAATTTATTAACTGCGTATAACGGGGAAGGACGTTATTAAATTGTTCGATATAGCTGATAAACGACGGACGGTGCAGGAGATAATGTAAAACAACGACGACGTGAAATAGTATAATAATTATAACAATAACGTTCCAAACTGCACTCGCGTCGGGTTGTTTAGTGAAATGGAGATAAATTCTTAAATTTAAGCAAAGGTTAACGGTACTCGATTAGGCCGATAAACATTAGGTTGGATATACAATCACTTAACTAGGTATTTAATAGTATCATAAACTTTAACGACATTATTAACGCGACTTAGCGCAGCTTTATATATATAATATAATATACGGGCAACTTAATTGCTATTTGTTAGGCAAGACGATCGAGAAGTCTCGTAAACGCGATGTAATTTAACAAATTTTCAATCGGGCGAAATTTAATATAAATAAAGTACCTACCTATAATATAAAATTGTGTGATTTATTGGAAATTTGTATTTATAAATAATAATATAAAAAAGACGTCCTAGGATAATGGGGACGGGTACAACCACTGTTGTAGGTGAAAAGTTTGGAAGGTAGGATACAGAAGGGAATTTAATTATATTTATAATATTAATATAAATATAATTTATAATATTATCCCGTTTTTTCTCCGTTTTTTTCGGGTTTTCAAATTTGATGAGTAAACTCCTGAGAAAATCGGAAAATGGCTTCTTTAAAGTACCTTCCTAGTGAAATTTCCTTTTAGAAACATTTCTATAATTATATGTTGGAGTCAAATTGCTAGTTAAAAAGTAGCGCACAGTAAAAAAAAAAAAAAAAAATTAATAAACATCTTTGTAAAACCATAAACTTCTTCACTCCACTCAAAATCTAAAATATACTTGAATACATATTATATATATACATAAAAAAAAAGAGTTAAAACTCTGTACATTCATCGAAATCCTTTAAAATCCTTTGACTTGAAACATCTTGTATTGTATTGTTACCTGCAAAAATTATAATACAATAATCATTATATCAAATTCCACCAACCTGAATCCGCTTAAACATTTTACGCGTATATATACTAAATGATTAACTTAAAACATGATACTCATTATCTCCGATTAATTTTTTTTCAACATTTTTTTTTTAGAAAATGTTAGAACTAAGAGTTGCTTGTGTCTTGAATGTTATAAAAAATAGTTCTACAGCTATCGTAATATATACATTGTTGATGTGTACCCAGTTAAGCATTTTTACATCACCGATATAATAACAAGACTTATACGCCATGATCATGTCTAGACACTTGAAGTTTAATAATTTTTAAGATGCTGCATAAGCTAAACGTGACACCTAAATTGGCAACCGCGATAGGATGAATGGTCCGTCGTCGAGCCTTTTAAAGATGGTTCATCGAATATACTTACCTTACCGATACTTGCAAATAAAGGAGAGTCGTGTCAGTGAAGGCCAATGGCTTTTAACATGACATTATTTTCCAGAGCCCCTTATTAATTATTGCGTTTATATTTTAGTTCAAATTTTAAATACAAACTATAAAATATATACAAATGCTTAGATTTTGATCAACCGTTCACAGAAATTCAAAATGTAATTAAACTAAAACTTCATTTATATATATATATATATAGAATTTTTAATATAAGTTGCTAAAAAAAATCTGAAGTGGGTTGGTAAAAATGTTAAAAATCAATGTTTATGTAATGTTTTATAATTGCGTGTTTCTTAAATTAAAAATAAAAGAAAAAATTTTCGAAAAAGTTAATTTAATCTGAGATAATGAGTACTATTATGAGGTATTTTCCGTTATGTTGAATGTTGATGATCCTTTATTTGTAAGTTGAACATTTTCCTTATTTGCGTTGTTGTTAATTGAAGTTCGCGATTAGAATTTAAACGCAATTATTAAAACAATGACTTTAGAGTTTAGATAATGTATGGTTGCGTATTCAGTCATGATAATACAGTGTCCGCTGAACACGAATTAAAATAATATGGACTGGCAACGCCGTGGATACCAAATGATTTGGTCCGTCTACCTAATCTACCCTGACCTTAAACAGTGAACAGGCAATACTACCTTTATTTATTTATAATGTAATTGATTGGTTATATTTATGGTTAAAAGGCTATTAGGTATATTATTATTAGGGCTATTAGGCTATTATGGCACACACTGTTCAGAAGAGCCGAAAAACCGTCGTCATCGTAACCGTCTAGAACTACAACATACCATTTGTGTAATTATTATTGACTAGCTGTCCCGTCCGGCGTTGCTCGGACCAATTTTTTCTTTTACTTCATCCGTATCACCAATGTAACCCACGAATGAACAAAAGTAAATAAATAAATATTTAAATATTCGTACCAAAAATACCTAAAAACCATTATTTTCCCGCCTTTGTAGTTGGATTTTTAAAAATCCTTTCTTAGTGGATGCCAACATCATAATAAAACTATCTGTATAGCAAATTTCAGCAAAATCTGTCCAGCGGTTTGGGCTAGGCGACGATTGAATCAGTCAATCGGGACATTTTATAATATATAACAGTAATAATGTTTATTCGAATAAATAAACAAGGAATAAAACGGGATGAAGCCCGATTCACTAAGATTAATAAGGCACAGTAACATAATTGCTATATAACTAAGCATATGAACAAAACAATAAACTGCAGAATTCAATAATAGAATAAAATAAAATAAAACTAATAAAATAGAATTCAATAATAGTATCAGCTTAATAAACGTGTTAGTGAAAAATACTATAAGAATTAAGGTATAAAGTTAAAGATGTATAGATGATATTAGTAGATTTCCGTTTATCCCATCATTACTTTTTTTTCCAATTTTTAATCTTTAGAAACTGGTTTTTTATGTTTAGCAACTCGTCAACAGTTCTGAAATATAAACATATAATACTTATATTAATAATAATAATAAAACAAAAGTTTTCAAATATTTCCTCGGCGGTAAAGGTGTTGATTTTTTTGAAAATTGTAGGTCTTTATAAGTGCCAAAGAAATAACGATAATAATGTTCGAACTAATCTATAACTGATGTCATGTTAAAGTACTTTAAAAAACAAAAATAAAATTATTATTACTCGAAAAAATACTTTCTGAATTTTAAGTTGTTTCGTGTTTATAACTTCTAAACTACGTTCAATTGTTTACTCTACTAATTATTATATATTGACTAATTAATAATAAATATTCTAATACATTATTCACCAATAAATAGTATAGATATAATATTTAGGTCGTATATTACGTATACGTCTCTATTTTTGTTATTTGACGGAAAATACGATATTATTTTATTCGATACGAATATATTATGGGTCATTGGTTCATATAATAACATAATACATAAAAACTACAATATCCGAAAGCGTAATTTCGAGAAACCACTGCAGCATTACTATTACACTGCGGATACTTTGACTTCGGTCAGTCAGCGGGGATAAAATAGTAAAAACAATTGTGAACCAAAGATTTTCAATATCGCTAAATCCGAACGGTGATCACGCGCAGAAATAACTTCAAGAAATAATAATATTACTTCTGTTATTACTTATATAATTTAATAACCGAAGCGAATTTCTCGCCACGGATTACCTATATTACATAGGTACCTAACAACTATATGAAATTAAAAGATAAAATTCTCGATAAGTGACCGACTACGTGCAGTAATAATTATAATTAAAAAGTGTCGGGCAGTAGCACAGGAATAAAAAAAAAACATAACTTTAATATATGTTGTGTATAAAGCCTGGTCTACACGACACAGCCCGTGCGATGATATATAGTAGGACTATACATTTGTACCCACGTATCATTGTAGTATGTATTAAATTTGATGTTGATCTCCTCCCCCGAAAAATTTTAAAAGTAGTAAAAATCTAGTAAATTTTACAACAACTTCGTCTATTATACGTAGATATCTACTAGTACTGTAGCCGAAACGAAATTTCAAATGGGAAAAAGGAGTGACATCAATTATTTTTGTATTACCTACTATTGAACTATTTTGAACGATAAAATACACCGAGATATTGAATAAAACAAAACAATTCGTGAAGGAACCACGTGCCACGAGTTCCCTTCAGGTTATAGAACTAGTATCCCCAATATTCAGAGTATGATCAGTTTGGAGTTTGAAGTATCTATTTCCTTTTCGATTCATTTGACGCGAAGCGCTAAACGCTAAACAGTAAACCCTCATCTGGCCGCAACCCGTAGATCAGATTTCCATTTCATACAATTTGGTTGCAACGTTACAAGTTATAACAAAATTAGTGCTTTTTTTTGTTTTAGCATCTTTAGTGATTTTTAATGAATGTTTGTACCGTTACATAGTGCATTGAATTCACAGCCCTATTAGTACTATAGAAGACGGTACAATTGAAGTAAAGTATATGTGTTCACGCGGTAACAGTTATTATCAATCTTCAAATAAAAACTGTCGACTACCGCATGTATGCACGATAGTGTGATGGTTTAATAATAATTCGTGACGCGTATACTATAATAGTAGTTATGCATTAACTAACTGTAATTTAACAGTATTACGATTTCGAATTTCACAACTATCACGACATTAAACAGAAGCACTCTTAGGATTTGCGATGCCCAGAGCGAAATTTTAAATATTTTCATTAGCATAATTATAATTCGTATTTTTTTTTTTTCCGAAAGCGATGAGGCCCCGAATCTAAGTATAATGGGCGAGGCCCAAGACCTGGGCCCTGCCGCTCCCCCATAAATACGGCCCTGATATCGACTATTATAGAATTCGGTATAGGTATACAAAAATAATTAAGCTCGCCGTCTCTCGAAACGTTGACGTGTTGACTTGGTTGTTTTCGCCGAATATCGCGCGCTATTATAAACGTTTTTGTATAATTTTTTTTTATTTACCTTCCCTTCATTTTATACACTCGTCATCGACATTCACTTACCTATAATACCTGTATATATACACACACACACGGGAAACAATGTCGGGTCATTAAGCTCGGCGCTCGGCGCGCGGTGTTATTCTGTAATAATATAATAACGCGTGTAAAAACTCCGGTAAACGGACGCGCAGTATGTATGCCGGCCGTAACCGTGGTCACGGTATAGCAGTGGGTCGACGATAGAAGGGAGGGGGGTGGGGGTGTTAGGAGGCGGATGGCAACGGGCGACTGTCGAAGGTGGTTCACGGCGGTGTCGGAAATCCCTATTTTGAATGGGCACTCGTTAGCGTTCGAGGCGCGCAATTAAAAAGCGCGTCCGCGACCCGCGCTGACAATGACACGTCGTTACGGGGACCGCGAGCTGGTGATACGGAGACGGCGCGCCGGGTGACGTGGGCTTGGGAGGAGGGTAAAGTGTATATAATAAAAATTTCCCGGATCCCGAAAGGGGACGGTCGGGGCGCGGTAAGTCGTCGCGGGAAAAACGGACGGTCGGGTAGACGAAATTTAATTTCGAACGGAGCGGTGATAAAAAAAAAAAAAAAAAAAAAAAAAAAAAAAGCAATAACGCGAAAATAATATACGGAAACGTCTCGCGACGACGGCGGCGGGAAAAGAAGGAGAAGAAGAAAAAGCGAGTTTTCCGCGTTAACCAAACGCGTATTATTATTTGTGCGTCGATCGTATTCGTCTATACGTTATGTGTATGTATATATATATATATATATACACCTAGGTGTACATGTACGAAAGCCGATAGTTTTCGGGTTTTTGATTGGTTTCGTGATTCGGCCGGACCGAGAGAGACGTGTTTGTGCTATACTCCCCCGCGGCCGACAAACAGAAAATCTCATCATGGATCTCACGCCGACCGTTCACTAGCCGCCCCACGGCCGATCGAACCCGCCGCGGGAAAGCGGGCCGCGGGGTCGATCCCGAAGGATATATACGAGACCGTCGCAATTAATTACACTTATACACCTATATATATATATAAATAAAACGCGCTTTTCCGACCGCCGCCGTTCCGGGGGAAAACGCTGAAAAATATATTAAACCGTAAAACGGATTTGAGTCACGTTTCGCCGCAAACAGTCCGCGAGAACTGTTTGTCTCCTTAATAAAATATGGCGAACGTCGTTTATACTATGCACGCGTGACGTGTGTGTGTGTGTGTGTGTGTGTATATATACCTATACAGCGTGCACCAATAATATTATAATCCAGAGCGACGGGAATTTTGGGCATTCGCCCACCGCAGGTGTATTGTAAACGGTAAGGTAGAGAGAGGTTCGTCCACCGTTACAACCGGGGGCGTGCGTGCTCGTTTCACAGCGCGTAGGCGAAATCGCCGCCTCAAATTATCAAAACAAAAATCACCGGACTCATACCTCGAGAATAATCTACGACTAGTAATGAAAATTTGTTATTCCGTTAATCCGTTTCCTATTGAACATACATTTTAGTCGACTGTCTTGTTTTTTTTTCACCTTTACAGGTACTCGTTTCGCGTTCATGCAAAGTCGTCAATCGTATTTCGATGAACACCGTTCACTCTCTTTAAACATAGTTACAACATTATTACTTGCATTTACATTTAATAGCAATCAAACCACGCGAAGCACAATAATTGCTTTCGTATTCGCATTGATAAAAATAATATTATAATTACTCTTACAGGTCTTCAAAGTACAATGAACTGAATGTAAAAAAAAATTGTCAGTTCATAGTTTTGATTTGAAATATCGGTTAATAAATAATCATTGATTTTTTTCATATTTCTGGCCTACTAATTTTGTTTTTTTTTGTTTTTTTTTATAAGTAATGCATTATTATTATTTTTTGTTTTATTTGTTTTGTAATTGTATGAAGAACGTTTAAAAAAAAAAAAAAAAGTGCTGAACCTGAACCATAAATACAGAATTCCGTATATTATTATTTATATTATTTCAAGTTTATTGTTTATAAACATTCAAAGTTTATACAAGAAAAGATGGAAGATAAAGAACGCTGGGCAATTTATTTTCTATGCAATGTATATAGCTGAATCTCTTGTACAAACTTTAAATGTCTATAAATAATAAACTAGGAACATATTATACATATATATAACATAGTGATTTAATATTAAATGTTCATATACTATATCAACACTAAACAAAAAAATTAAAAAGTTCTTCTTCGGACATTAATATGACATCAAATAATAAGTTGCCAATGACAAAAAAAAAAATAGTACAAATAAATAATAATCGTATAAAAAATATTATCAAAAAATACCATTATGAAATTATGAATTTCAGATTTACAAAACTTCATAAAAACCAATAGAAATTTATTCTAGGTAAAAATATTTTAAAAAATGTGTTTTGAATTTTGAATGTGGCTTAAACCAAACAAATTTGTGACGAATTAAAAATATAAATTTAAATACAATTTTTATCTTTTCTAAACTTTGGTTTTGTTTATTAATTGTGGTTTTATGCAGGAAACCAAAATACAAAATATCTAATAAAAACATGTTTTAAAATTATTTTTTTCTCATCTAATAAGTTGTATCAACTATTATTGTACAACCAATATTTTGTATCTGTGTTTTTTGTCGTATAGAATAAACAAACAAATAAAACTAATAGGAAAATGTAGCTTTCTAAAATCACATTATCAAAGTAATTTTCTTCAACCTGTAGGTTGGTCAATAACTCCAAATTTTCATTCTAGTATATTGCTCGTCTCTTTTTATGTTCTTTATAGGTTTTGACTCTTGCGTCATTTTTAATTTATCTTATATTATTAGAGTTTCGAGGATGTCCTGTAATTCTCTTTTCTTCTATCATACTTTCCGTGATTACATCGCGCAACTCTTCTGTGTGTCTTAGAGCATATCCAACCATTCTCAAATGTCGAATCGCATTCATAAAATGTGCATTTTACTTTTACAGTTCTGATGGTACGTCTTTGTTTGTTTTATTCTCTATCCAACTTATCCTTTCTATACGTCTCCAACAACACATCATCAAGGCGTCCAGTTTTCTCTTTCCTATATCATTTATGACCCACGTTTCACATCTATGTGTTGCTACCTACACGTCTATCTTATTTGAACATTATTTGTACAGTTCCTGTATACTTAATAAATTGTGGACAGGTTTGTCGGTGCTTATTGATACACGCATAAACGAAAAAAATAAACAAAATACGGTAAAAATGATTTTTCTCTCTCTAGAATGTGTAAAATACACAAAAAGCAATCGATTACTTTAGGTCTTACACGGGCATTTGTATATTGGTTTTACAATAAAACTGAATAAAAAAAAAAACACACACAGTCTACGCGACTCTCGATTCCTCACGTTATAGTTTTTAGACGAAAACGGCTGTGTTATAATATAGTTGTAAATCATGATACAATAAATATAACGCTATAGTTACATTCAATTGATATTTGTTACGGTTTTGGATGTTCGGAACATCGGTTAAATAAAACCGCGCTCGCGAAAAGCGTTATGTTTTGCATTTCGATAACATTATACCGTATTAAAAAAAAAAAAAAAAATATACATACGAAGGGGAGGGGGAGGGGTTGATATGTTGACGTGTAATACAACGATAACGCAGGTAGGTATACACATATTAACGCGTATAATACCGCGCCGCGTTTATCGTTATACTCTCGCGTTTCCGTCACTTGTCCGTACTGTACTCGCGTTAGAATATTATAATACTGTAATAATACGCGGTAAGTGGTAACAATAATATTATTATATACATAAATATTGTATACGAGTATTATAATACCAACGTATATTATAATATTATTTGGCGAAACTGCCGGCGCGATTCCGTGTACTACCCGTAAAACAACGAGCGCCGTAATAAATTTACAAATCAAAGTTTTCCGAGTAAAGTTTTCGAGGGGGGTGTGCGATGGGTGGGGGGGGAGGAGGAGGAGGAGGAGGAGGAGGAGGAGGAGACTAGATAGAAATACTGCGCACTGCGTGTACACTGTACACGGGCCCGGACCGTACGCAATAACAAAAAGCCCGACCGGCGGACGCGTTCGCTCGGATCTCACGCTTTAATCCGCCGCCTCGCGGTTTACGACTAATGCGTATCCCCGTGTCTCCCGTCCGCCGCCCGTCCTGTTCGGTATACGTATTATTATTATTACCATTATTATTGTTTTACCATTTCGGTTTTTTTTTTTTCTGCGTATTGGCACGCGAAACGGAATTAAAACGGATTACGTTTTACATAGCGTACGTAGCGGACGGGCGCGTTGTACGGGGGTCCCTACCTTTAACTTAGCGCGGCCGCGGGTGTGCACCGACTACCACGACCGTATAAAATGTACAATACAATAATTGTTATTAACCTGCCGGAACGGCGCAAAAACGTTTAATGGTAACGTCGTAACGGTTTCATAAATCCGCGCCGGTTTACAATAATACTGTCGTATAACCTACCGCGTGTGGGGACGGCGATAATACTCTCGGAATATATTGGAAATAACGTTCGAGTTTTAGAAATTTTTCCTGGAGTTGGAGTTAGAGGGTTGGGGTGGACGTCCTATCTTAATGTACGAAACACGTTATAACATTGATTACCTTTGCAAACGACGGTTATTAATTATCATTATTATAACAGTTTTAAGCTACCTAATTATATTATTACCCATTTACTACTATAAACAAGTACGGTATTAATGTATTGCGCATTTTTAATTCTTAATGCATTGCAAAGGAAATCTGGCCGTAATTCGATATTTATCATTTTTCACAATTCTGAGTAAACCATATGTAGTTTGGTAAATTAAATATTATTGATTATGCGAAATTAATAATTAAAAAACAAGGACATGATTATAAAAAAAAAAAACTAATGTATTAAACTCAATTTTGGTTTTTAGACCGCTGAGTACAACCTATAATGTATGAGTCATACAATTTTAATAACTGATACCTACCAAATAAAAATACACATAAAAACACAAAAATATCAAATATCTGTGGCTGCGAGTTACATAAAAACAAAACAGAATTTGATATTACCTACATTATGTCATAAGATGTCGCACTATGTTTGTAGAACACCTGTGCGATATTATAAACGTGAAAGTTTATTTAGATGCATATTTTTTATCACTCCTCGCTCAAATTACTGAACGGATTGATCTGTAATTTCGCATAACTTTAGTTCTAGACCGGGGATAACATAAATGGTACCGGTAATTGTTTTCCCGTATTCAAAATCTAGCGGGGGATTTGGCACCAGTTGTTAATATATCCCAGTGAAGGGGCGGATTTAAAATCCACTTGGGTTATGGGGCATAATTACTAAAGTATTGAGCTGTGGGTAATAACATAATATATTGGTGACGACAATCCCAGGGGGAGTAAGCCACCAATCGCTCACTTCCGACATCTGTTACTGGGTGATACAGGATTATTGGATTTTTTTCAGTACGAACAATTGAATTATCTTTGTTGATTTACGTGTTACGCCTTGGTGATACGGATGACATAAAAACAAAGTTAAAACAAACAAAACAAAAAAAAAAAAAAAAAATAAATATTAGTATTGGTATTTATGGTTTACCTAGATACGATAGGGATGATAATTCGTCTATTATTTTTTTTGGCATGAGCAAAATCAGGCTGCAGAACAACTATGGTTAATCATTTCTAGCTACACTGTATTCATCATCATAATATCAAATTTTATCAGCAGCCGACATTCTGCCGGTGTTCAGTTATCGCACAAGAATTGTGTTTTTTCTATTAGGTTTTTTTTTAACTCGAGTTGTTCGATAATAGCACTGCTATATCGCGAAACACATAAAACAAGTGAATATAATAATATCCACTCGATATTATTCATCGTTACCCGGAGAACTTACAACATGTCACATGCTCTTATAAAATCGATAATTTTTTACGAGCCTTTCGAGGTTCGGTGATCCGGACAATATTTTATACAACTCATCATAATTTCCCTGAAAAATATTTCACTTGATCAATTTTTTGTTATCCGTATGAAAAATCGCAAATTGTACCATATTGTTCGTATCTATCCCGTATAATATATTATTTTAACACGGCCTCAATGATTCTTGGCTATAATCCCAGCTATACCTATAGGTATATTTATAATCCCATTAATACGTATCCACGGCACATATTAAAACGTTTCCGGACTGATTCGAATATGGAACGAGTGCAGATTATATTATTATCTACACGATATAGAAGGTATTATGTGCAGTGCGTCTCGGCTATATTCGATTCTGGACGGCGGCGGCCCTAACAACGGCCATTCAAATCTATCGGGTTTGATCCGGAATTTATTACGGCGGCCGGTTTATTGGAGAAAAACGCGAGCCCTTTATATTATATTATATATATATGTGTAACACTGTAACATATACGGTGGCCATTTCTTTAGACCTGCAGCTCAGATTAAATTGAAACTACCCACGATGACAAGAGTATTGCGATGAACTCGTCGGCGAGACGACGTATGGTTACTTACATGCCTATACGGCGACGGGAAATCGTATTCAAATGCATTGCCCTCGTTTTATTACAATTGATTTATACGAAGGTTATACGCAGCTATTGTAACACGATCATCGTATCATTGACGTCATCGGTTTAATATAGTGTTATTATTGCGTTTTGCGTCTCTAACGATTTTAACGATTCTGTATAACAGTATTATGCATAGTACATTTTGACCACTAAGTACAACTTTTAATACACCTCGTGTTCAATCGTTTTTAAATTGAAACAAGTTTTCCGGTAGTCGTCTACAAATAAAAACAAATTTATACATTTTTTTAGAAAATTTTTATGTACAACTTTCGAAAATTTTCTCTTCTTTAAACGCCTCTGTGTTTAAACTCCGATTTCAATCTAAACCCTAAAATGTACGTTGCTAGTATAAGAGACAGATGGATTTTAATTTTTATACATAAGATGATATTTTCTTTATTTTCCTTGGAATATTTAAAAAAAAAAATCCCACATGTCAACAATACTATTATATACATATAATACGTTTTGCCAGAAGCTTCTAAGTTGATGAAAAACCCTGTATATAGTACACCGTGTTGTAGGTATAATAATGTTAGCTGAAAGTCGTATACATATAACATATATGACTTATATCAATCTATCTATCTATATATATATATATATAGATTGATACAACTAAAGTTGACGTAGAAAAAAAAATCGGTATTTAATTTTTCTTTTGTTGGTATTCAGACTCGCGTGTAACACATTATTGTGCTCTATTTCGATCCGTTGCGTCTGCAGTATAATACCGACCGTTAAAACAGAGTGGACGAAAACATTTTATATTGTGAAATAACTGATATTGATCGGCTTATTTTATATTTTAAAGCACAAAATTGAAAATAGGGTTGTAAACTCGAATGCACGTCAGAAATATCCGTTCAGATTATCAGAGGAAAAATAAATAAATAGGTATGGTTATCATTTATTATTCTTCTCCGGTAATGAGATAAATTGATTTTTTTTTTTTCAAGGCCATTGCGATCATCTTGTCATAGAAAAATCCTGCTCCATTACCCTCTGTTCCCCGCTACTTCCTGCCAATCCATGTCTCAGTGTCTCCATAATCCCCTACTCAAGTATTTAGAAAATCTTTAATGATTTCATCCTCCCAACGTAGACAGCGGTCTACACAGCGGTCTTTTGCTCCCTGGGTTTTCTCGGAACACTCTTTGTATCACCGAATCTTACTTTATACATGCATGGCCTGCCCATTCCAAATTACTCCGTTTGATCTTGTTCACAATATTTGGCCTATTGAATATCTCCATTAGTTCTCGGTTGTGTCTTTTCCTCCATCTTTTAATATTCTAATCATATACAGATCCATATATTTTGCGCAGTACTCTCCACTCGAAAACATGTAATCTGTCCTCCTTCGTCCTTCACAACGTCCAGCATTGTTAGCCATGTATGACTATTGGTCATATGGTTGTCGAATATAACCGAATTCTATGTTGGATTTCTATTTGACATTTATTCTTCTGTGTTATAAGAGTGCTCAGGTATTTGAATTGTTCTATTTGTTTGAATTCGTGCTGACCCATTATTATGATCTCAGTTGTAAGATCGTCACCTAGTTTCTTACTAACTTTCATTTATTGCGTTTTCTCCGTGTCAAGATACAGCCCCACCTTTTTACCCCTTTAATCAATCTGCTACATAAGTCTACTACTTTTTGTTCCTTTTCTCCTAGCAAGACTATATCGTCCGCGTAGGCGAGCAGACCAAAGTAAGTTCTATCCATTATCACTCCTTCGTCTCTTCCAATTTTTATTTCTCGGATCGCCTTTTCTAGTATTACATTTAAAAGGATTGGCGACAAGGCATCATTCTGCCTAAGTCCGGTTCTTACCTCTACCATCCTTGATGTTGTGGTTCCTACTTTGACTTTGACTTTTGTCTGTTTTATGCTAGTTTTATGCTAGCTTCAATAAGATGTACTGTTTTCCTTGGGACATGGAAACGCTTCAATATTTCGGTTATGCTAGTTCTATCTGCACTGTCACACGCTTTTAGGTAAATTGATTATCATTGTATTATATTATGTCGGGCGCGAAATAACGTTTTATCATTTTGTCTACTATAACGCGTTTCGTTCGAGTTTAATTTAGTTCAGCGTATACATACGTATACAAATAATTAAAATATTTTTAACACGAATTAATGGTACGTTGGTATGTACTCGTACAATAGCGATTGAGAGAGAGGTCGGTGTGAAATATAATAAATAATACTACTTGTACGCATGGTGATATTCGGTCCTTTCCAATATTATATTTCAGGAATAGTCGTGTTTCTATACAATTAATTGTATACCGCGGTTCGGAATTGTTATTACGCGTATACAATAATGTACACTCGTAATACCGCGGAATATTAAACATATTTTATTATTATATTATATTTGTGTACAATATATGTTTGAATAATTATATAATATTATTACAATATATTATTTAATACGCCACGAGTCATTAATTATGCAGGGGTTAAAACATACCATGGCCGAAACAATGTATCACAATATTACGTATAATACGAGCTCACTTGTATTATTCAGCCGTGTAGATTATATAGTGTTGTAAACTTGTAACGTACCCGTTTTGTCTTAAAACAATATTCACCAGTAATATTATGTCTTAACGACGAATTTGCATTTATAATATTTCGATATATTATTACTATACCAACCCAATAATAATGTTACACTCTTTTTCTTTTTTTTTCATTTCCTACGCTTTCGTCCCAACTACTCGGGGTCGGCCATTCCCGTAATTAACTTCTACATTACACGGTTTTCCCGTCCCGCATCGCCGGACGTCCCTATATCATTTTCAATCGCATCTGGCCACCACTTTTTCGGTCTTCCTCGACCCTTCTTCATGTCAACGTTTATTTTTTTATTGGAATTCTGCTTCTGATTCTTCTATTTCCGTGACGTGCCCAAACCATCTCAATATATTTTTTCTCGTTTTGTCTACTATCAAATAAGCTACCAGTTATGTACTCGTTCCTTATTCTATCTCCTTGTCACTTAACTCATCCACTTAAGCATTTTTATCTCTATTACACTCTTTCTCTGTCATTTTTTTCTCTCTACAGCCCGACACTCCGAATCATAACTATAGTCGGTTTCACCACATTTTTGTAGAACTCGCTTTTAAGTCTCATTGTAGTAATCTTATCTCATAAAACACATTATGTTCCTTTTGATTTGATCCACTTGAACCACATTTAATTTTATATTTTACATCCTCATGAAATCCACCGTTATTTTTTACAAAAGCTCCTAGCTACTTAAAACTCTCAATTTCGTTTATTCCATCAACGCTTATTGCCATTACTCGTATTTTATCGGACTTTTTTTGATATTACTAATATTCCTGATATCGTTATATCGCAAGCCCACAAATACCTAACACGTATACAGCCTGTGTTAAACAAATAAAAGTGTATAAAGATGTTAGTTGGCGGAATTTGATTGAAAATACTGGAAAATGAACTAAAAAGAAAAATATGACTTAAAAACTATTTTTAGGGGAATACGGACAAATAAAAACAAAATAACGGACATACTTAGCACGATAGGTGAACCCACTGTTGTTGGTGAGAAATTTGGGAATGCAGGATACATAGAGTGGAAATTAATTTGTATCCGTAAACAACGATAAACCATTGCTAACAAAAAAACGATTTTGAGCGGAGTTCAGTTGATTGTGATGTTTTGTCAACAACATGTATGCCATATTATGGTAAAACAATTAAATATGCATTATGTATTTTCTTTAATAATATTTGTTTAATATCATACCGATTTTCCTGTTTGTTCTACATTTTTCTCGATTTTTCCATGTTTTTTCCGGTTTTTCGCATTTGCTGGGGAAACCCTTGGGAAAATCGAAAAATGATCACCCTAAAGTACCTCCTCAGTCCGATTTTTCACAGAAAAGTGCTACGTTTAAAAATCAGAGCAAGGTTTCTAGTAGAAAAGTTGTTTACAAAAAAAAAAATAATAAATATTAATCTAATACGAACAAATTGAAAATAATAAAAGCGAAAATTCACAAAACTAATTTTCCTAAATTGTCCGCTCTTTCAATATTTATGTTCGGTTTTTGCTAACTATTTCGAAAATGCTTGAAAAATCGAAAAATAACTTTGTCACTCACCAACAAATTTAAAAATGCAACAAAAAAGGTGTCTTGTTATTTTTCTTTTAGAGCAATATTTCTGGTAGAAATTATTCTACGTACAAATTTAAAATAATAAAATCGTTCGCCGTAAATTTTTTTTCTTTTTTAATTTTTCATCTTTTTCCGGTTTTCCAATTATTTTAAAAGCTACATGAAAAATCAAAAAAATGACTACCTCCGTGAACATCAAGTATCAAAATGCAACAACATTTTTTTACAAATACTATTCCGACCTCCCATCTACAACAGTGGTCTACTCATGATCAAAGTACGTTCGGCTTTTTAATAATTCTTACATGTTTCCGGAACTATAAAACGATTATTATACTTCTGTAAATGTTTTATTACGATGTGTGTTTTTCGCTTATTTGTGTGTAAATAAATTTCACTTTAAAGAATCACGTTTCGTTAGAAATGATGCGTACAGCTGCACACAGATATAAATTAAATAACTTTGTGTATCGTATACCATACCCACTTACATGTTTGTTTTTAATTACCTACCGTGTTTTAAACGGGTCATACAATTACTAAATATTTGTAGCCATGTGTATGTATAGTTTACAAACTCGGTAGAGTATTGTGAGAGAGGATTCAATATATTTTATATCCCTTTTATACAATTATTCATGCTCTCCTTGAGTACACCCTGTATACTACAAGATAGACGTAGTCGTAACACTAGCAGTAGCCGGACTACGTCACTAAAGGCTGCAAAAGCGTAACCTTCGTCACCTTTCAATCTATATGCAAACTAGGTATCCCGCTATTTTATGGGGAACACATCGAGTAGGTATGTACCTAGTGTTTATAGGTGGTTAGAATGAAAGAAATTTACATCGTGCAAAAGGAAATTTAGGATTATTTAGGTTAGGTGAGCAGTGAGCGCGGCGGGACACCAAAAAATACACGGGGTCTTAACTCGAGAAATATATCATCAGGGAACGTCTTTGGAATTTTTAATGATAATAAAATGTAAAACAATAATAATAACTTTTCAGATATTACACTATACGGAGATGAGTTGATAACATTTTTTTTTTTTTTTTTTAAATAAATATACTGCAGTATTTACATTTTAATATTTTGTCTTTTTTATTGTACATTCTACGAGACGTTAATTTTACATAATAATATGATTTAATATTATAGTCACGTTATTGATAGTGTGTTCATAACATAATTGTTAATCAGTTGTTAATTAATAAACGATCGGTGGGTGAAAATTTTATAATCGTTAACAAAAGCAAACATTATTTTTAAAAATCTCTGGAAGTTTCCAAAATTAATATGTATGCATATTGTATACTAATAGCATGTTTCGGTTACTTTTTCATAAACTATTATTATATAGGCGTACCTATTACGCTTTTTTTTTTTTCAAAAAACTTTTTAAAACAAATGGGGATAATTTCATCGAGTAATTATATCAGTTTGTTAGCGTTAAATCGCGAAGACCTGCGCTGATTAGATTATTAATGTTTAATGCTTGTGTAGGTACCTACCTACTCTGTTTTTTTTTTCGTTGGGTGATTACGAGTATATTTTTTTAGTTTAAACTTGTCGTGTCCTAAACAGATAATCCGAGATACTACCAAATGTATTTATTTCATTTCGTGTTAAATTGCAGTATAACGTGATGGTTTTATTATTATTATTATTATTACTACCGTGCGCTGTACTAAAGTAATTTATACTTTATTTTTTCTAATTAGTTAATTCGTTGCTCTATATAAGAATATAAGAACAATAAACTCAAATAAAATAAAAACGTCCCAGATATATATATATAAAAAAAAAAAAACAATGTGCGTTCGTTGTCTTTGAAAAAAAAAAATATTTATACCGTACAGTATACAACTTACAAGTATTCGTAGTTGCAACGATATCTAATCAAAATTCAGGGTTAAAAACTTTTCTCTTAACGACGACTTGAATCTAAAACCACCTGGATTCAATCTCCCTCGATCATTACATTGATTTTTATGGACATCACTTATACAAGATAAGAAGCCGATATGGATCTAAAGCAAATGGCTCTGGAGGGGGGCAATAATTTCGTTATAACACAAATAACAATATAGGTATAACTTTCTTATAAATGCTAAAGGTATTAATTAATTTACTATTGATTATATTTTGAATATTTTTAAATATATGTTACGTTTTTTTTTTTAATTAATAGGATTCAGGAATTCTAAAAAAAAAAAAATTGAGAAATTATGTATCTGTAGGAGACATGACCGCTTGCTCGATTAGTCCCTGATAAGAATTGACCAAAGCAAACATAAATATTTGCCGTTTAATTGAACACTTTCCGAACGGAAATCATTTGTATTTATACAATTTATTAAATAGTATAACAAATACGAGTTTTGGAGAATACCTTCAGATCAAAGCCGATGGTGGAATATAGGAATTTTTCTTAATGTAGAATTTGTTTTTTTTTGATATCAAATGTTGACGAAAATCATACAAATTTCGGCTTTTCAAAAAAATATACAACTGAACTTCGCTGCAAATCGTTTTTCGTTTGCAATAATTTATGGTTGGTTAAAAGTATAAATTAAATAACTTTACCAAGCCCACCTTCTCAACTACCCACCTACAACAGCGACTACACCCGTCCCCAGTGTCAGAGCTCTTTTTTTTTAATTTCTTTGTTTTGGTTAGGTTAGCCTATTTATGGCCATGTAAAATTGTCTAGTTTTAAAAATTTGTATTTTTTTTTTTTTTTTTGATGGTTAATTTTTTGGCTGCATAAAAATGTTCAACATTTTGGGATGAAAAACTTCGAACAATTGTAATTTATTTTGTACGAACAAAGGAATACAATTTTAAATTAAAATTGATGAAAATATGTAAAACCGTACTTTGCACAGAATCGTTTTTCCTTTTATCATGATTTATCGTTTCATTTGTGTACTGATAAAAGTTAAATTACCCTATGCGCCCTACTTTCTTCACTTCTTATATTCCTATCTACAAAACTCGGATCCAACCGCGGTGTGAAGTATGTTTGATTATTATTATTTTTATTTATTGTTTCGAAATAGAGAAATTTCATATTCACAACAGCCACCGTCGCCGCCGCCGTCACATCTGGACCGATTGTATCTTATAAATTATTTACTATCAAAATATTTAAGCAAAAATCACCCGAAAATTTTTCCTAGTCAAAATATCGCAACATAAATAACACTGTGGTGTTTCGGGTGTATCGTGTAACAATGTAATATAATATATATTTTATCAAGATCAACTAAGAAATAATGGATAAATGTCAGACATTGTTTCCGCTGTACCAGATTTCATTTTCCCCTATAGATGTTTTGACACGCGGATATAATAATATAGTAATATATTTACTCATCACTTTGATACATATATAAACAAATCCATTGTCCAATATATTTAAGAAGCCTGTCAAATAATATAGACACACAATAATGTTATATATATATATATATGTATTAAGTTCATATGTGATCCTATATATATATATATATATATATTGTACAACTTTATCTCTTTATTTGTGGACCTTTTAGAGTTTTCCGAAAGATGACAATTTAAGGTTAGCGATAAACAAAACCTAAGCGCTAAAACTTGTGGGGCGACAAAATCGGTTTTTTTTTTTTTTTATAATGTAGAAAAGTATGATTCGCCGCTGCAAAGTCCGAGAGAGGACCCAGTCATAAACAGTCGTGAAAACTCTTCGAGGAAAGTTTTTTTTTGTCCCGAGGGTCGAAGAGTCGCCGACCACCCCCGTTGCCAATAAACTTCAGTTGATTTCCCACCCGCCCGACCGCGGCTAAAAAATATATATTTCTTCATTTTCACTTGGAATGTTTCCCAAACAACTGGCACTGGCACTTGTGGTAGGAGGGAGAAGGGTGTTCGTATAATGCAACTGAACCTGATGCAATGTTGTGTTTGTACATTTTCTAGGTTTAAAATAAAAATGTAAAATTTCATCGTGAAAAAATAATCTTAATTTAAATATAACAAAAGGATATTTTTACATGGCAATGTAGTTGTTAAAGTCGGTAATTTACATTTACTCCCGTTATAAAAACATTATCTCAACTCATCAATTCCTATTCCTTGTAGCAGTGCTTTCACACGAGCAATCGATAGGCCGCAATTATTTAATTGATTCGGCAACACGATAATATTATTTATATATAGGTTTACACTATGTTCGCGTTTTTATTGGTAACACTAAATATTTCGGCAGGACGACATTAAATTTAAATTCTGTGTTTACGGAGAGATAGGGAATACTAAAATCAGAAAAACACACATTGGGTTAAATTTTAAGCCTCTAACCTTTTTGGTGTACACATGCAAAATACAATTTACTTTTTTTTTAATAGTAAAACTATTTTCGTAACCAAGCTCGAACAGTTGTATTATACAACTTTATATCTCAAAAAATACCTGAAATATTAATATCTAAAATTAATTAAAAATATGATTTTTATAGATTTTTCAAACGATTTATAATGTCTGACTTCAAAAGCAAAAAAAAAAAATGATTACTGTTTTCTTCGGAAAAATGATTTATAGAATCATTTTTCCGAAGATAATCTTAAAATAGTACATCCGTAATAACATGTTTTATATATTTTTTTTTTTAAAATTAATAAAAATCATACTTTTAACCTATTATCTTAGATAAATTTTGAATAAAAAAAAAAATAAATAGGACTATTTGATTCTGTGTTAAAAATAAGAGTTGCTATATGAAAAAAAAACAGCTGTACAGCGCAGCGCATATGCGCATTGAAAGGAATACAATTTTAATTTATCCTAAAGTGTTTCTTTTAGTTTGTAATCCCCATCACTTCTCGAAACCAGAATTGAAATCTATGGTCGTCCATCCGAAATAATAAATGTTACTTGGAAATGCGAACACGTGTGTACAGATACTTTAATTTCATCGAACCTATGCAAAATGAATTACTTCAACCGAACGCGTTTTCAGATTCACGATACCTAAACAGTGATTTAAAAAAAAAAAAAAAAAAAAAAAATATTTTTTTCATAACTTTGTGTGTATTGCAAAAACGTTTGTGACAGCGTCATCGCATATTGTTGCACTAAGTAAAGTTGCCGCAGAAGTATTCTTGTTTGTTAGCACCAATAGAGGAGACGACACAAGACATGTTATACGGCGGAGAAGCATGCCTAGTCAGCTCGAATTCATTACGAGAAAATAATATTATTATTGTCAACGTCGCCGTCGTCATCGTTGTTTGCCGTCCATCGGAACAAAAACCAAGCAGAGGCAGAGATTGTGTGAGAGAGAGAGAGAGAGAGAGAGAGAGAAACCAGATAGAAGCGCACGAGACAGAGAGTCGTTTGTTGATGATACGACCCCGTGTGCTGGTACGATTTTTACCCGAACAAACTTGGGTCATTATAATAATTTTATGTATAGTTATATACCTACGAGTATGTAGTGTATCCGTAATAATGATGTCGTCTCCGTTGAGTTTTTCCATATCAATGCCCGTGTCCTCTTTTTACCGGAACAATGAATACGTCACACTGTGGCATGACTATAATGTATATTATTATTTGTGTACGAAGAGTATAAAATATATTTTCGGCGGTATAGTAAAAAAAAGACGCGAGATTTTCTTTGCCGTAGTATTATTCTTATATGTTCTGGACTGAGAAATAATATACCATATTGAAGTCTGTATTTAAAAATACAGCCCAAGGATGTGCGTCCTTTTTCTGGACGTGGTTTTGTTTTTTTTTTCCCGGAAAACATTTTTCAGTTAATAAAAACGCTCTAAATTATTTTTTCCGTTGACTTTAAAAAAACGCGGCTTTTCACCCGCACGGCGGTATACTTTATTCGAAAACATGTCTACGCTCTCAACAGTTTTTCTGTACAATTTAAAACGGTGAAAAAAAAATAAATAAAAGACTCGTTATATCGGTCTTATTTTCGTCGATTTCCGAGTTCCCACGGCCACACAGGGAAGACACGACTAAAATCTACTAACGTCACCCCACTCAAAACGGGTTTTTTTTTTTTGATTTTCACGATCTATCGTTGTTTGCAATATTAAAAATTGAAACACCCTATATTCTCCTGTCTCTCCGCTATCTCATTCTGGATCCCGCCACCAGTTACTGTTGTCAACCGTTAACACTGTCCCGAATAACTCGAACCCGTAGTAAAACGTCATTTGCGTTTTATTTCAATTTTACAGTTCGTTTAACGATAACGTCAACCCGCCAATACTGACAATTAAATGACATCAAACCCGGAAAGTTATAGCGCTAAACGCTGTGTTTCAATACACTGTACAGACGTGTTCACGAAAAATTAACAACATGCGAACCGTTCGGATTCACGTCGCCGCGTCCGTCCAATGATTAATATACAACGGCAACACTTATAGATCGCGGGCGTATTTTTTTTTCGGTTTGCGCTTTTTTCGCTGAACAACGCGACGGGCGTGCACGCGCGATTCGGGCGAGCGTACCCGGGGAACACTCGGATGCAATAATAATAATATTGGGCGCGCACGCTGAAAATGTTACTTGTTTCTCGCGGACCGCGTTACAAAAAACTAATTACGCTGTGATCACATGTTTGTTGTTTCGTGTACGGATTGCGGGACCGAAATCAATGCGGTGTAATACGAATAAAAATTTACGATACGCGTCCGTAGCACACTCGTTCAAAATTTTAATTATATTCCGCCACGCGTCTCCCGTGCACCTAGTCGCCCGCCCGCGATGCGCGGCATCCACACCGAATCCATTAGGATGGCTAGGATTTTTTATACGTATATTTTCCACCTCCCGGGACGCTTTTAAGTAATTATCTTTTGACGTGACGTTTTTATTCAATGAATCTATTCCCATGGCGTTTGATTATATGTACATACGCACATACATATATTATATATTTATATATATATATATATAAAAAAAAAAGGTTTATTTTTCAGTGTACACATATGTATTTTTCGGATTAATTAGTTTTGACACGGGGAGAACGAAAAATACGATGTATTTCGACAAATATTCCGCTGAAATATTAATTAATTTTTTGTTTACTAACTATGGTAATATTACTTGTATATTAATATGCTTGGGATACGATAAAATTATAATTTCGATTATGTACTGCAGTGAATGGTGGCGGTATAGACGGCAACCTATGGACAGCATCTTTGCGATGGCAACTCATTTTTTATTTAGTTCGTACACATTGTAATTTTGTAATTTGATAAGCCGGACTATTGTCTAATGTTGTGTCATCTACACAAGTTAATATACTGATAGGAAATAATTTTTTCCAATTTTGTACAACTTAAAATTTTTTTTTATATTTAGATGACCATTTATAAAAATTGATAAAAATTGTTCAACAATCTACTGTTTGAGAAAGAAATCGTTTTTACAGAAAAATAGTCTAAGAAGCTCCGCTAAGAACTAGTAAATTAATATACACAAAATATCATAGTTAAGAACCTAAAGAATCATTTTAGATTTTGGGAATATTAAGAGAATCTTAAGGGAATATTGACTAGATGATACTTTAGGGAAGTAATTTATTGATTTACCAAGCGGTTTTCATAATATCTCGGAAAAAACATGATAAAACGTAAGAAAAACGGAAAATGTACAAAAATAATGCTTTTATTATTTTTCAATTTAATTGTAATTCAGTAATTAAATCGATCTTTTGACATCTTTCAATTGGAGCAAGATTTCTGGTAGAAAACATCGTTTTTAAAATAAAAATAATTGATCGAGACGCCACGTTACCGTTAATATTAATCGATTTTAATTTTTTTGTTTTTTCAATTATTATAAAAACTTCTTGGAAAATCAAAAAAAACCTAACCTCGCTAATGCACCGACTAGACACAGTTTCCTTCCAGAAAAAGTACTACACTTTTTACACTTGGTGGAAACTTTGTTTACAGATACAAAAAAAAAAAAAAAAAAACATATCAACAGTAGATCCCTCGCTACTCTCTGAATCTAATAGATAGATATAAATATTAGCTAGTACCATTATTGTTTGATTTTTTCGTAAACTATTAATAATTATTGAACGGTGTTGAACAAGTTGTGATTGGGTGATGTTGCAGACGAAACTCTCACGGGTTAGTTTGGTCAGTTATTTCAAGGGACGATAATTTGTCTACCGGGCCCTCTTCTTTTATTTTTCCAGTTCGAGTACAGTACGCAGGTATCATGGTCATCATTGATGGTGATTTTATCAGTTAAATATAACTAGCATAGAAATCAAGTGGTTTAAATAAATGCCAGCTGAGTTTCTTTATACATATTTATTCAGCCGTGATATATTATAATATGAAGATGTATTTTATACAAATATTATTTAAGTTATTTAAGTATTTAGTAGTTTTATAGATTTATAGCTGATTTTGTTTATTTATTGCGAAATTCGTCCGATATCTACATTCGAACTCAACTAATTATATGGTAAAATTTTCACATATCATTGATTTTGAAAAAAAAATGTATAATTTTTGAGCATAAATTATTGTTGTATATACGTGAATTTTAAACTAAATGTTTCCTAAAATCTTTGTAAATCTGCAGGTGAAATCTTGTTTGACACGTAATCATTTATCGCATGATATAATAAGCTATTTCAAAAAAAAAAAAAAAAAAAAAACAAAAAACAAAACAAAACCTATTTTGACAATTTTTATTTAGGCATACACCTGATTTTGAAAATACACGTCTCATATTATACAGAATCACTGGTACACGAAATAATAATGTAATAATTTTCTTGTATTTCGTAAATCGTATTCCTATACAGAACGTTTACTAATATATATTTTTTTATATGCCATTAAACGATAAATGCATTAGTTATTTTTATTCGATTTAGCTTGACACTAGGTAAAGTTCTCGAATCGCTTAGCCGCTTAGGCGTATATACCGACCGTTAGAAAGTTTTTCGATTTCTTTGTCCAACAGCGTATTATCGTAATTTACCTTGCACCCTCACCCAGAAAACGTATTCAATTTATGTATCTGAGATATCATCGACGAAAACGAGAAAATAATTTCATCGCGCCAAAATCCGCTCGAAGATTTAATGGCATTTATAGATGGTGCGAGTTGAATGATTTAATGTGGCCAATTTTAAAAGTTCGAAAAACAAATATAATACACTTTTATATTTTATATATATATATGTATGTATACATGAGATATTTCGGCGCGCCACTCTTTCCATTATATATGATACTATATTCCGTACACAAGCGGAATCGCATTAATATTATACAGGGAACCGGTATAGGGGTTAACTGAAAAACAAACATTTTTTTTTCTTTCAAAAACATTATTATTCGTGCATATCGTGATTAAATCAGTTTTTTATTTGTAAAATTATTATGCTGTCCAAATATCTAGTTTTGGAATATTTGTACAAGCCTTACGTATTGTATAAAATAATAAGTCGCATAAGTCGAAACGTGTTTCGATCGTACGATTTTTACTAATATTTTTGTTCCCCTGTTGAGATCGTGTTCAGCGGGGTCAAATATATTTTCGAAGAAATAAACAATAATAATACACAGCACGTCATCTTAACTACGTGGTCAAGCAAAATTTCGTAAGTTTGATAAAATATCGGTTATCAAATCACACGACGTTGTTTCATAGATGAAATGTCTGTACCTAATATTTAACGTATGAGAAAAAAATTATGTTTGGCGTTAAAAGTTGACAGTTCTTTCTAAGCTATACGCTTAAGTGTTTCGCGAAAAAAAAGTGTTTCGTTAACCTGTTATATATACATACATAAAACTATACGCCGATTCCCTTAGCGGTAAACGGTTTAAATAACTCGGAAACTAACTTAAATAGGTCCCAAAAGTAATGCAATAAGCAGATCGATCTGTCGTTAAATTACTTCGAATTACCTTCGGACGACATTGCGGTCCCAGTTGGCGTACAGTTTAAAATAATAATGGGCCATAACGCGTTTTAAGGGATTAAAAAACGGTTTGTTGTATCGAAACGTTTTACTGAAGAGGTTATAACGTTAGGAATATTGCGAGTAAGTACATTTTTTTTTTTTGAAACGGAAAAAGCATGGACAAGCAAGTATCGTTTATACGTTATACAGTCGGCACAATGTTACGTTATTGATTTTGTTTATTTAATAATTCATGCGTGTCTCACTGATTACAAATCATTTCAGTCTCTATGGACTAGAATGAAAAAAAAAAAAATCGAGTCTTGATTATATTATATAATTGCATGAATCGTATAAAATGTTGATACCGAGGTTCATAAAATCTGAATTCGGTTCGACGAAAATTTACGCAGTAGAATTTATAACTTAGTCTCTAACGATGTCTAGATTTCTAAAAAAAAAAAATTAGTTTTTTAAAAATCTATACGAGTATTTAACCTTGTTAATTTACTAAAATTATTTACAAGTATTAAATACAAATTAAAAATATATAGTAGTATTTTCATTGTGATTCCGCGCGCACAGAATATAAAATAAATTGAATTAAACTAATAGATGATGCCAATATGATGTTCTACCAACCATATTTATGGGATTGTCTATTGGTAATTTTCTCTATATTTTTGAAAAAATTAAATTTTACCTACACTAAAAATTTCCCTGATAATATCCGAGTATTTGTTGTATAATCGTGAAACTAACAAAAATGTCTACGAAAAACCGTTTAGTGAGAGCGAAAACTACCCGTGCTATAAATTTATTTAAGAAATCAAACGTTCACCGTAAAACAAAGAAAACTTGCGTTGCGTAACGTTCGTTTTAGATTTCCCCGGTATCTCTATTGCTAAAAGCTTTTGAACAATTTTAAATTATCAGATTTTTAAGCGCTAATAACATTTTTGAATTCGTAATCCAACGTTGCACAGCGTGAGTTCTGGCGGATATTTGGTTTCTCAAACAAGTGACGCTCTATATGACGTGTAGTCATAGAGTGGTTTTTTTCGCGCGGAAATTCGAATTACGGACGGTGGCGCGAACTCGACAAGAGGTCGGTGACAGTGGAATTCTCGAGGTCTTTAAAATCGACGGTTAAATGTCGAGCGTTCGCGTACCTCGAGTACACCCTGCGCCCGTGCGCGAACGTTTTCGGGACAAACGTGAGCAATCCGAACCGCGTACGGTCACCGCGGAACGACGCCGCGTCGTCCGGACGTCGCGGCGTCCTCCCGCCGTCCGAGCGAAACCCAATCGCCGAGATGCGACGCGGCGGACCGCCGGTCGGGCACCGGCGCTGCGACGGTTCCGCCCGCGGCTCCGGCCCGTGGCCCGCCGACGGACGGCCGCTGTTTTCCGGGCGGGGCGGGGCGGGGCGGGGGGGTTCTCGCCGGCGTACGCGGCGACGGCCCGCGCGCGTTCGTCCCGAACGGGGACGCCGCACGCCCGGGTTCGATCCCGAACGGGAAACTATTTCGGCCGTTACATACAACAACAGCGCCGGATCGGCCGCGACGCGCGCAGTGGCCGCGCGGAGAGCGAATAGGTATTTTACCCGCCGTCACGGGAACAGGCTGCCGCCGCGACATCAATAAACTGCACTCGCGCGTACGCGCGCGCCGGGGTACGAGTTGTGCGTGTTATACGTCATGTACGCGCGTTGTATATTATAAAACGTTGTGCGGCGCGCGATGGAATTTTCCGTGTGCATACCTTCGACCGCGCGCACACGTGCGTTCGGACGGGTTAACGGCGGCGGCGGCGGCAGACGCTTGCCAACCGCCATCGCCTGTATACCTATATACGCACGCATAATAATAATAATAATAATGATAATAATAATAACGATGATAATGTAACGCGCGATACGAGCTCACCGCGGCAGACGGCCGGTGTACACACAATGTTATTATGACAGTGATGTACGAGGTAATAATAATATTATTAACATTATTATCGCCGCGGCGCGACGCGTGCGAAACGCACGCACGAGGACACGGCGCGTGCCGGCGGCCCGTCCGGGTTTACGTCTTCGTATCGTCACCCCCCCCCCCCCCCCCCCNCCCCCCCCATCCCGGCCATCGCCCCGCCGGGGCCGGGGCCGCGTGTCGCGCGGGGCGGATTGAATACGAATAATAATCGCATGTTCGCACGGTGACGTTATCGATAATTCCGACGGTACGATATTAACCCGCGGTGCCCCCCGAACGTGGGACGGAACCGACGGCAAATAAAAAAACACGACGGCACCACTCGTCTAATCGGTCGTAACCGCATAACCGTCGAGCTATTTTCGTTTCGATACATAATTTCGAACGCGCGATTAGTGAAGGAATAATGTTGTCGGTGGGTAACGCACAGGTATTGCCGTTGATATTATAAATAATCGCGTGAATCAAATCGCGTCAGGGCGATTTGTGACGTGAATATTATGGCTTGAAAAAAAAAAAAAAAAAACAATTCGCTCGTTTTTAACTGAGTATAGTTCGTTTTATTTTCCAACTCAACTGTAAACTTATCGAGTTAAATTTTTTCTTCGTTAACTTTTAACCGGAGGCAATTCAATTGAATCATCTTAACTTTCAACGCTTAATTATTTTGCCCACCTTTGGCAATTTGTAACTTATAAGTTGTTTTAAGTTACTCGAAAAATAAATTCGGCAAAATGATAAAGCGGCGAAATGAGAGCTGACCTTCTAATCTAACCGGTCGGACATACCGAGCGGATGTAAAAGTCCCCTTCCGCACGTTCGTATGTTCGAGTTATTTTCAATACCAATCTTTTTTCGTTGAGAAATCATTTGACGTGTATCCTAAGATGAGTGCGCGTCTCCGTATGTTCAGTGGCGAAACAATAAATAGAGGTGGCTGGACGGATCCCGTCTGTAAACTTCTTCCAGAATCTTTTTACGAGTTTACGGGTTGACGACCACTACTGGCTTATACGTAAACGCGTCGTTTAAATTTCGATTTTAGATCCAGTACATCGTATACGATCTGTACCGGTTTATGTTTCCGGTGAAAAGTGAAAAAAACCGTAAGTGCTAAGACACAATAAACCACGAAGAATGGTAGGATATACTGCCGATGGATAAACAGACCATTGTTTTAGATGGAAAATTGGGAAGGTAATTTAATATAAAGGGTGTGCAATTTAATATTTATACGCGTTATACTCTACGCAACGATAAATCATACTGCTGGGTAATGAAAAACGAAATTCGCGCGGAGTTTAGTTCAACTCTTTTGGATAAATTTATATCAAAAAGTTGTTTACGGACGAACAAAACGGCGCAACATCGTAGTAAAACAATGATACGGTGTTATTTCAATAGTGGAGTTGCAGGACGTATAAGACCAACATTAACCTCGGTTGGAAAAATGCACGTAAGACGAGTATAAGACCAATTGTGGCGGCGAGGTTAGTGGAAATAGAACAAGTTACAGACCGGTCTAATAGGTAATACAACTAATCACCAGAGATCCGTGGAATACGTAAAGTAGACAGCAAGCAGATAAACGAGGAACAAAACGTAACGGGAAATGTGAGCGTGGCGGTTGGAAGCGAATCACATTCCCGTAAATACCTAACATCAACGGCGTGCCGAAGTACGTTTTTTTTTTTTTTTTGAGGCGATTTCCTCGCGACTATATCGGGCGAGTGGGCGGCTAACCAAGTAAGTCGAAGTTCGATTGAGATTGGCTAGTTCGGAGATCACGTACGCCTTGAGTCCGTGCGCCGTAATTACGTGCGGTTCACGTAAACACCCGCGTTTTGATTGGCGGGTCCGAACCGTACGGGTTTGCCTCGGGTATGAATAGTTTTCTGCACGCCACCGCCTGATAATTCCTGGCCGTTTATCGCTTGTCGGGAAACGGAGGGGACGGTCGCGCACGACCGCGGAAGACCGACACGAAAAGTAGAAGAGAATCGGTTGTATAAAACCAATAACGGCGTCTTGCCGTTGTTTTTTTTTTTTAAAAAAATAGGTATTATAATATTTTACGTAGGTGTGCGCGTATATATTTATTATGTATAGCTGTGTGTGTGTGTGTGTGTGCATATTATATACGCGGGATACCGGAAGGATGGGAAATGCGACAAAACGCGTATTGCGGGTAAAACCCGAATGGGCGTACCGCGCGTCGTTTTTATCGCCACCTCAGCCGCCGCCGCCGGTGAACACGCGACGACGGCGACGACGGACCGGGTGCTCTTTACGGGAGGCGACCGCCGGTCGTAAACGGGAAAAGCGACACCGCCGCGTGGCCGCTACGCGTGTTTACACCGTACGCGCCCGCGACATTATTATAATATTAATATTATTGCCGTTACTGTACGAGCGCATATAAATGTTTGTATAAATATAATATTATTGCACTTGTACGATATTATTGTGTCGATGTGCCGTTAAAAGTAACACGGGCACGGAGTCACGTCGACGCGAGAGAGAGAGAGAGATAGACGGAGAGAGAGAGAGAGACCGGAGAGAGAGAGAGAGAGAGAGAGATTCGTATTCCGGAAAACACTCGGGCGGACCTTATATATTATTATTATTATATATATTATATGTTTTTTTTTTTTTTCCATTAATATTTATTCGCGTTGTATACGCTCCTCTGGGCCGGATACACGGCGGAATAAAGTGTACTCCGTCGTTCGGTGAAAGAGAGTGTTGGTGTGGGGTGGAAACGGCTATACGTATACGTGCACATCGGTACCCATATACATACACCAGTGGTTACCAACCGGCGGCCGGTGGTCCGAGGCGCCAATGATTTTTCCTCTCCGCTGTTTCGGATTCCGAGCGTATGGCGGCGTCGTTGGTTTTACTATGATGTGCGCGGTGCGTTTTGCAACTTTCCTTCCAGAAATCACGGTGTTCCTATAATCAGAATCCGTTTTTAATTTTTTTTTTTTTTTTTTTTTCATTTCCTTTGCAGTTTTTCCTAATAACCGGAACAATCGACGCGATTACGGTGTTCCAGCGCTTTCCAGACGTGGAACTATTTTCAATTATACATTATGGTGATTTTCAATGTCATTCATACACATTTTTTTTTTTTTTTTTTTTTTTTTTTTTTTTACTTGGTTTTATGCGGAATAAATTGAGATTGATTTGGCCCAGCCACAATGCTCGAAAATTGAATACGAGGTTCAGTAGAAGTTCAGCGTAGTATCTAATAATTTTTGTTTTTTTTTATAGTTTTCATACTCTTTGGGCCAGCAAGAATTTTCGAATTTGCTCGTAAACAAATAATAACCAGAGTAATCTGTTAACGTAATTATGACAGCGTACGCGTGTAGCACTGAACAACAGTATGCAGCCCAGCAATTGTTCAAACCATTGTTACAAAGAAAAGGCAAGCTCAACGATTAAATTACCGTTATTGAATTAATATAATAGTAAAGTGTAACAATACAGTAATCTAGTAAATATGTGAAAAATGTAGTGACTCTTAATTGTTTTTGTGCGAAAAACATGTCCTACAAATCAAAATGGTCCAGGAAAAGAGACCTCATAGTTCCCTATGTGAGTTCCGTAACAGCTATCAGTTATGTATATTGAAGGTTATACGGGTGTATACGGCGTATATCTAAAAGGCTATCTATTTTCTCGTACAGCGCGTATAAATTGTAAAAAAAAAAAAAAAAAAAATGACGATACACGTGTATACGTGCGTAATGCGTATAAACGAACGATTTTTACGACACAGAGAATATTTGGGATTTTGCTTAATGAATAACAGTAGGTACCGAATTCCGAGCAAGATTAACAACTAAACACATTTCGGTTTTTGTTTTCATTTATATAAATAGTACTCTCCAGATGGAATCCGGAAAATAACGCGAAATCGTGAAAAGTCGGTTATTTCATTGCTGACCGACTGACAGTGCAAGGTCTAAAATAACACAAAACAGAAGCCAAACAAGTGCGGAAAGTAAATTGAATTTTGGCAATACATTATCGACATTCATTATTAATTTATTTTTTAATTGAATTTATATGGTAAAACATATAATGATATTATATTTGAATAACAAAATGGACCGCTGTAAAGTATGTGTATAAATTGTTACACATCATTTAATAATTTATTTATGTACTCGAACCTTTATTAAAAAAAAAAAAAAAAAGAAGAAAAAGAAACATACCGGTTCGGCTCGCCCCTTAATCTGAGTTTAGGCGTATAGGTTAGAATTTATTCATAGGTACTTCGCTGCCAAAAAGGTTGGGAAACACTGATAATATATACGAATACTGCACAGCGGCGATATATGTAAATATGTTTTTTTTATTTTTTTTTATTTTAACTCGAGACTCGCCGCCGCCGCCGCCGCACGAGTGACGGTATATTATTCCGCCGGCTTTTGTTATATAACGCGTATACGAGTAGGTGGGTATATATAAGAAGATTGCGAAGAAAAAACTTTTCAACGTGTTAACGCGCGCCTTTGGTTTTTTTTTTTTTTTATCCCTTATACGGGCATTTTTTTTTTCCTTTTCTATTTCAATTATTTATATTTTGTTTCACTTCGTTAGTTTCGCGCTTTACAGCAGTGCGCGCACGTGTGTGTGTGTGTGTGTTTCATTTGATTTATTGAATTCTGTTCATACATATTACAACGCTCTGGGCGTCGCAGTGATTCGAGGACCCGCACGCCCGCGTAATATCATGATGACGTGTCGTACATAAATAATAATAACATACAAATACATATAGACACGCGTGTTTACCGCAAACAGAAAACAAATATTGGCGAAATTCACACGCTGCCGCTGCGCTGCGCCGGGCCGGTAGTTTATCGGTTTTATCATTTTCTACATAATATACCATTATTTGAATATACGTTAATATTCCGAGTAAAGTATTTATTTATTATTTCGACGAACGTCATACGACCCGGGAGAGAGAGAGAGAGAGAGACAGAGAGACAAAGGGGTTGTTTTAGAAAA
Source organism: Cinara cedri (assembly GCA_902439185.1). Taxonomy (NCBI): domain Eukaryota; kingdom Metazoa; phylum Arthropoda; class Insecta; order Hemiptera; family Aphididae; genus Cinara; species Cinara cedri. Next base: position 692,894 of record CABPRJ010001906.1, on the reverse strand, counting down.
GTGAAACTGAACGAAATGAGATGAAATACCGACCCTTTTTAATGATTTTATCAAGTGAAATGTGCGAGATGACCGAGACAAATTTGACGAGAAATTTTAAGTGTTCCGGAAAAGTGAAATTATGAATGAAATCCATGAGATTTCACTGAAATTGCGTAAAAGAAGTTTCCGAAAATATCGCATTCGATAAAAGTCGAACTTGGTTATCTCGAACTTCTTCAATTCAAAATCGTCGATACTTCGAACTTTTTCCTCGGTTCCTAGAATTACCTATTAAAACAATACAAAATAATCTTGTTTAACTCGAATATTTTCGTGCATAACTCAAAGTTTCAATTTTTATAATTATAAAATTATGATACGTATTTCCCTCGTGTATGTAAATTTACTATTGGAAATATAAGGTTATTAGTGTAATAGTTCCCGATAAGTGGTTTATCTAACTGGCTTACTACACGAAGATTCATTATCTACTAACATACATAACGTACACCTCAATGTTCAGTAATCCGTTACGTTTCAACTTGATCGTACGTTATTTTTCGTATTTTTCTTTTTTAATTTGGATAACTCGGACTTTTTTCCATTCCCTTCAACTTCGAGTTAACCGAATTCGACTATAGTTCCGAATGTGTCTAATATGGATCAACAAAGAGTACTCTGCAGTTTATCATCTACAATTAGATACACATTGTCTATTCGTATTTTGTGGTCGTTTTCGAAGATTTTTATTGGATTGTTAAGATGGAATAAATTTTACAAATGGACTAGATAAAATAATGAAATGTATGAAATCAATAATAGTTTGTATGAAAATCACCAAGAGATAAACCTGTTTGAATATATGAGATATAAAACTTGTAGGGTCGTATTATTTTTCAGAACAACTCCCCTGTTATTGTCCTCCCTTTTATTATACTAATTTTACAATTACCGCAGGAACGTAAGTATAGGTGTACAAAAACTTGTAAGACATACTTTTTAAAAGTATTTTTGTAGTACAAATACAAATTTAAAAATACGAATTTGAGTAATTAACTATACAAATATTTAAACGTGAATACAGATACTTATGAAAAGTATTTACAAATACTTTCAAACAATTTTGTTTTATCCATAGATTTGTTAATATTCGATATTTTACAGAATACTGATTTAATAGCAGTACAACTATAGTACAAATAAAAATGTAAAATTAATTTTAACTTTCAACGTGTCCAGATGCGTTGTGTTTTGATTTAATATAATATGTAAAAAAGTTTTATAAATTATAAATGTAAAATTAAAATAAGTAAATTTCGAATACAAATATTTTCGCAAAATATTTCAAACACAATACCGACATCGGGTAATTTTCTTAGACGAAGTCAAAATACGAATATTTTTATTTAAATATGTTTTTAATCGGACACTTTACAAGTTTGGCTCTATACATCAAAATAATATCGTTGTGTTTTGCATTTCGAATATTAATTAATTTATACTATTATAATAATTATTTTCAAGGAAGTTATCGAATCGATACATCGTTGCACGCGCGAATAATTTAAATGCTCCTCACGGCCCCCCTCCCAAAGTTCTCTATAATGGTTATAATATGGTTTCCGTGAGATACGCTCGATCCGCTCAATCGTAGGTCTTTATTGACTCGATGTCTAGACTCTGCGTTCGTTTGAAAGATTATATTTCTTCGATTTTTTTTTTTTAATTATTATCGACCTACTCGTCTGTTCGACGAACGTATTATAGCTACCTATATATATATATATATATAGTATAACATAGCGGGAGAAGAGCTTTCAAAAAGCCCCCTCCCTAGTCTCTACCTCCCTTCGATTCGGTCGTTGTCGTCGTCGACCGGACGGGAACTTAATTTATTATACATATTATTGTCGGATCCCAAGTCCATTATTGAGTATACCTGTATCTATACACTTGGGCCTATAACCGTCATACAGCTGCTTACGGCTCGTTACGGTATCTGCATAATAATATTATTTACGTATAAATATACCGGTATGCGTCGATTAACGAGCATGGAATATGAAAAATTAAAAACACTATACGTGGACGGTACACCTGCGGCATTTAGTACGTACCGGACATCCGGGAGGCCGCGACCGGGACCGTGGAGACGTCGTAAAAACCTTTAGTATTTCGTTATTATACTATGTTACAGGTCCGGGGATCTTTTACAAACTCTGTACGTGAAAAGGTCGATCCGGTTGAGTAGAGCTATTAATTAAACGGTCCACATCTGTTGTATATATACCGGCCCGTCTGGTGCCTTTGGTCGGTGAAAAACTCGTTAAAACGCTATCGACGTCCTCGTAAAATTGGCCGGTATGTTTACCTTCGTGGCGTCAACCGTCTAACGATCGTTTTCGTCGTGGCTAATTTTAACGATACCGCCGTACGAGACGTACATTTATTATGAAATTATCATTCGATTTTAAATTAGAGTGATTTTATTACCAACATAAAAAAGATTCGCACGATGGATAAGAGACTTATCTGTTGGTGGGTAATTGGGAAGGAATTTCTCTCGTGGTTAAAGTTTAATAACAGATAAATTAACAAAAGAGAACCTATATTTGAGGTGACTTGTTGAAAATTTAAATGAATGTTTCAAATATAGAATTGAGAATTCCGTATATTTTAATAGTTACAACGTGGGAAATTGGAGTATTCTTCTTTATACTTAAAATCTAAAAAAAAAAAAAAAAAAATGCAAAAGAAAAGCAAAAATCTGGATTTCACTATAAGGTTTGGAATTTTGTTTTTTGAACTTTAGGCGATTCTGATTTTTGAATTCAAAAATTATTCTGTGATCATCGAACTCAACAACAATGGCTTACGATCGCCCTGTTGATGGATACTACTATCAGTCGTATTTTCGCGATCGTGAATATTGACATAAACTGTAATAAAACTAATGATAAAAGGCCATCGGATAAATGCTATGACTCTCGTAGAAAATCGATGTTCTCATTTCTTCAAAAAAGCACGTGACTCACAATGAAATCACTATAGGCGTTTCCCATCTATTTATTTATGAATTATATTCTGCATATGCACGTTTAAAATGTATCAACCACAAACGACGGTGCTGAAACGGATACCGGGATGCTTATAAATGCTACCTGGTGACGCAGAGGTAATTTAAAAATATATTAAATAATATATTATTACGAACGTATTATTATAATTTTCGAGTCCAACAACAACGATCGAGCTAACGTTCAAACTTTACAACATTATATACAACACCCGTGAATGGTCGTAAATATCTATGTACTCATAGTACCAATGTATAATATTGTAACGAGGTACACGTGGCATAAATACCATTGTACGTCGTAAATCATTGGGTCGTTTATATCGGCGCTAGTCTGCAATTGGAATCTCGATTGAATGTATACCGCACGTTATAAACGATCCTTGAGGCTTTTGCGTGATCCAAACATTATATTCACGTTTATTTTTTCTTTTTTTCAAAACTGATATCAGACTCGATATTTATAGAAAAAATATCTGTGATGTCTTTGGAATGTGAAAAAACCATTAAAATTGTCGTTTTTTCAACCGACGTATCGGTTAATTACATTATCAATTCATTGTTATCGATTTCAAATACCGGATTTGATAACGATATCAAATATCGGAATATGGAATACCGAGAAAGAGTCATATCGATTGAACACCAATTCATAATATTCTTTAGCATAATTTTATTGGTTGATCGAAAAAATAGTTGATGCCAAAACGTAGTGTTACATCACTATGCATGCCCTATAATAATTATCGGTATACTATTATTGCATTTGCAGTGTTCTAGAGACCGATTTCTCATTCCCGGCCAGTCAAGTGCCAGTCGATAATAATATTATGCTGTTGCGTATCTACAATAATATATTATAACGTGGTCAAAATAATATGTATGCACATGTGTAGGCCGTGTGCCTGTGCGGTGGTTTTGCTGTATCGTTATGAATATCCAGCGAGGCGTGTCTGCCGAGAAAGTTCGAGATAAAAATTTCTAGGAAAAAAATGTTCAATATTATGTACAAAACGAGTTCCTACATTCCGAATTGTTCAGGAGAACAACTGTCACGGTTGGTGATGATATTATTCAAGACACAGGAAATATTTCGCATTCAAAATAGCAAATAGTATCTATATTTAACATTATTTGATAATTAAATGTATTACAAATTGCAATTATTTAGTGTATTAAGTACTTAATTCACAAATTTTCGTGAAAAAATAAATTCAGTATTATATATAGGTGTTGGTTTGTATCGTAAATACATTTTTAGAAATAACTTAAATTAAGTTAAAATTATTTATTAAAAGAAATAGCTAAGTCGCTTTCTAACATTCTATATTTTCCTTTTACTAGTTCAATTAAAACTGTTAAAAGTTAGCAAGAAAAGCACCTTATAGGTTAAATTTTTAACTAAGCTTTCTAGTTACTGCCCAATTTCGGTTTACACGATACAAAGATAAACTAAACACAGATAACCATACATTTGTTTAGATTCTGCCGATTTTTTTCCAAACCTAAATTTATACTGGATTTTTGTAAATTATTATAATATATTACTACAATACTTGGGAATGAAATAATTATTCGAAAAACGGCTAATGTGAATAAATATGGTATACTAAAATATTATTGACAATGTTCTATATTTTTCTAACAATGATTAATTGAAATACACATTGGCACGAAAATACATACTCCTTTTTAAAAACCATTTAATGCCATTAGAATAAAACCGTTTTAACTCACTATTTAACTGGTTGGACAAAATACGTGTTTATCATTTAATATTTTAGAGTTTTTAAACAAATTGTTTTTTTTTTTTTAACATGTAATCTTGACATTTGTATTTTATTTATGATTTATTTTGTTAACTCGTATTAATACAGTTATGATTTACAAAATTGATGTTCGCAATTGATATAATATATTATTTTATCCATGGACATCGATGTGATATATCAATTTCGTTTATGTTATATAAATCTATAAAACTGTTAAACGACCAGGTCTAAGTAAAGGTTAGATGTGAAAAATATATACATTTGAAAAATATTTGTATGTTGCATACGATATTCATTCTCAAAATCCATGGTATTATTATTATCGATTATCAACAATACATGTTTAATGTCTCTGATATGAATTGTGGTCTTGGCTCGTGCTTAGTGTTTAGGGGTTTTTTCGTGTGCGTGTCGCATTTTTAAAAGCCATTATTTTAAAATACAGAGTATGAACACTGTACATACTCTATACACTTTATAAGAAGGTAAGTAGGTAGGTATGGTACTTAAAAACAATGAAGTCGCGTACAAATTAATTTCGATCTGCTATTTCAGAATACACATTTTGATTGTGACTTCTACAAAATTAAAACCTATGTAAAGTGTACTTGTATACTTGTATACTTGTAAACAAACACATATAATTTTACAGCATGCATTACATTTTTAGGAATTGTAATAAAGAATAGCCGTACCTGTAAATATTAGCTTTATCAGCCCACGAACTCAATTGACTATAATATAATATTGTTATTAGTGTTTGTTCAGCTACAGCGAACTCCTAAATAAGTGTTGATAGTAAGTTAAAAAATTACCAATAAATTGCATTATAACATAATTTTGGTAAACATACATAAGTCGTCATTCATCGTTAAAACGCATAATGTCAAAGGTACGTAAAACGACTCTCAAAAATAAAAACGATACGCATGAGTAGAAAATAACAAGAACGTAGACGGTTCAGATGAACCTTCATCGAAAATAATAAGTGACTTGGTTTTATGTTTAGATGCTCGTCATAGCCCTTTTCTACTGGCTGCACCTGAATTGGGTCCCGGATCAAAGTGGTTTTGGTAGGTAGTACAATATTTGGGTCCCAATGAATTTTGGGTACTATACTAGTCGGGTCCAAACGTTTACAAGCAATACAAACATTTATTTTCCTTCTCATTTTTACAGATAAGGACTGTAAGTGATTTTTAGTTTAAAATAAAATACAGGTTTTGTAAAAAAAAATTGTTTGTTTTGCCAGATGAATTAATATTTCGGTAAACATTCAGAAGGCGGTCTCCGGTCGTTCAATGAATATCTACTTATCTGATATACTTAACATAAAAAAAAAAAAAAATTTAAAAAACATGTGTGTATTCGATTTAATTCAATATTAATGTACTAAATGTACTTGGGTAAACATTTATAAGAAAGCGTTTTGAAAAAATCAAGTTTTATTTTTCTAAACATATTAGTTACATTAGTTTATTACTAATAACTAATAAGTTATTACGTTAATATGGCTCTATTAACTCAGGACCTAACTAGTGTACAACCAGTGGAAGTCCGGGACCCAACTAGCATAGTACCCGCGAGAACCCGGGACCCAATTAGTCTAGAATCTGCATTAATCCAGGACCCAACTGGAGTAAATTTTTGAACGCGGGACCCAACTCGGATGCGCTGTTTTTACTCCATTGCTCTGTGCTTTGCTAAACATACAGTCGTAGTACATGCCACTGAATTAAAAGGCATATTACAAATGTGTCGTTCTGTTTGTTCGATACCACATTCGCGTTCTGTAGATTTTATATTATACCCCTCCCCCTTTGTACAAGGTATTTTTTGTCCGAACAATATTCACTCTTTAACTGTTACGTGAAAGGAGGCATGGGACATCTAGAGCATGGTATGAGCCTGAATGTAAAATAGCTAATTACTCTAATGAGACATATAGCCAACAAATCTTATCACCACCGGACTAATTGATGCTTATTAAAAATGACACTTCTCAGGGTCACCCAGTGCCCCTAGTGCAAAACTATTGAGAAAATTATCTCCCTATTACATTGTATTTAGATATTTTCGGGTGACGTCTATGGGATTTGTCGTTATTTTAGTTTTTTAAACTTGACCTACAGCCAAATTTTCAACATTTCCCAAATTATATATTTTAAAATACTACCGTTTATTTTTTTTTCCACTCTACATCATTATAATTAGTTTTCCGTACATAAGCGGTAAACAAAAAAATTTAAAATAGCTGTATAAGCCAATTATGCAATCGTCATTATTGAAATAATCGTAATACATCGTAATATAAAAATTAAAGTCCTAAATAAATAAATAAATAAATATATTTTACAGTTCATGTTTTTTTCTAAAATAACGATTCGGCTTTTTTAAAAATATGTTTAAATTATTAAACGCCACTGCGTGTAACGATTGGATATTCTATATTGTTATTAAAACTGTAACGAACCGTTAAAATATTCATTTGTCTATTAAATCGAACATTACAAGTACCGCCCGGACAGTCATTAATTAATCGATCAGAATTTAGGCGTATATAAATAATTAAACATCTTATTAATTATCGTAAAACAATAATTATCGACAACCGGCGATTTAACACTGAACAAAAAATAAAAATAACAATTGATTACTTAGCAATAAAGTATTACAACACATTAACCAAATAAGAAAATTAAATATCATTGCGAGTTACTCTAAAGCAACCTAGTAATTTTCATGTTTTCTATTTACAATTTGAGTAATGAGTATGTATAGCGGTGAAGAAGTAATTATAGTTTTATTAAGTTGTGTTGTTTTTTTCTAATCATTTTTTTGACTAGAAAAAAACTTAATAATTTTTACGCAGTACCTAACTAAAAAACGTGGAATTTTCGCGGTACTTCATTTGATTTGTTACGAAATTTAAAAACAGACTAATCAAACGACGATTTATCAGTTTTATATTTGTTGATTTCCCGGGCTATCGTGGTAACACGAGAAAAACAAACATTTATTATCTTATATAAATAACCTTATTTCCATTTTATCGAACTCCACGTTTCGAATCATTTTGCGATTTCATTTATTTGTTGATCGATTTCAGTACTAATATTGTCATATTTATTATGCTACTTACAACCTAATCTTCCCGTGACTTCCCATCTAAAAAAATTGCGTTCCAATAACTTGGTGTAAAGCTTGTTAAGCTTATTATTTTTTTTTTTTTTTGTTATTCGAACACTGTATTACAACGCTACGGTTGTATTACAATGGAAAATAAAATATTTCAAGTCGTAATAATTGTTGCATAATATTTTATTCAGTTTCACCGGGTCAGGTTTTACTACTCGCCGTTCCTTCACGGAGATGATTATTCCCGTGTAAATATAGGTATATTTCGAACTTTTGCTTATACTTGTGTACAGAAATTATGTCTTATTCATTATTAATTTTAAAATAATCGCTGCCGCTCACTCAAAGTCTCATCGCTACACCGTTCCATTGTGATTTTTAATCATTCGCTCGGATATATTTTTCATAACACTTCAAGTAGTAAGCTGTAAGTCTTTATCTTTTCGTAATATATTCTGATTTCTCAAGTATTTATAGGTACGTACCTACTTGCATCATTAATATCGTCTCGCTGTCGGTTTGATTTAATCCAAAATATAATTATTTGTGTTTGGTTTTTGGCCTTTCGTTTTTTTTTTTTTCACAGTGTAAGTATTATAATATAGCATATTTTATTTATGGCGAACTCTATTAGTACTTTTTGTAACAATACGGCGGCGTCCTCCTTATCACGGATTATTTTTAATATAGGTATTATTGAAACATTCCGAAATGTCAGCTAACATTGTCCATTTCTGGCACTTTTAGAGGCTTGTGGCCATTTTCATGGCATGCGATTTAAAAAATTATTCTAAAATATATCTCGAGATAAAATAGTTTCAAGTAACAAAGCCGTCGATGCGCAATGACGGTAATAGCCGATTACGTCGTTACATATTATATTTTTTAATATATGAAGTTTTACTATACTTAGTACATTCACCTTGGTCGTTTTACAAGTAAATTATCCTTAAGCATTACTATATCTATAATACTAACGTTGATTTATTACAAATCTGGAGTTCCGCGGGTAAAAACAGTAAAATTACAATATTTCTCCAAATAATCTGAATAAATGTAAATTCACGCATATTATTATTAGATATGTTTGTAGTAAAATGTTTTAAAACATCAATTATTATAAATATAAGTGGCTTTAGTTTTTCGCATATTGCGTGTGATTTATTGTATGGAAGTAGAAAAAAAAAGACAGATATACTTCGCACGATACCTCGTTCACTGTTGTAGGTAGAAGTATAAGGGAATTTAATGTACATCTATATGCAAAGATTAATCATAGCTAACGAAAAAACTATTCTGAGCAGATTTCAGTTATACATGTTTTGAAAGGTCGTAATATTGATGATTTTTATCAAAATCTGATATTAAAATTCTTATGCAAAACAAATTCTACGTCATTTTTTTTTTTTTTACTACAAAGAATGACTTATAATGAACTTCTAGTTAAATTTTTAAACATTTATGTTTGGTCTAACAATGGTATTCAGAGAGCACTTACCGAATTAAAATTATATGAAAAACTCACAGAATTAAAATGTCTATTAATTCGTTTAAATACTTTAAAACAGCTCAAAAATGGTTAAAATATTTTGAAAATTTTATAATTTCTAGAGGAATTTTTTTTATATACATTTTAAGTCTAAGAATATTTTCAACTTAATAACGACAAAAAAACAAAATTGGAAATAATAAAAACATTATTTTCGTAAACTGACCAGTACTTTCTTGGTTTTTTTTTTTTTTAGGTTTTACTTATTTATTAAAAAAACTACACGGAAAATCAAAAAGCGAATTTCTTGCATACCAAGTAGATTAAAAATTCAACGATAATGATCACTTGTCGTTTTTTATTGGAGCAATGTTTCTGGTAGAAAATTTGTTCACAGATAAAAAAATAAAAAAAAAAAAAACATCATTGTAAAACCAATAAATTATCTGCTTTGCCCAGATTCTAAAAATGATACATTTTTTTTTGTCTTTTATAATATTATTTTCGTTTGAGTTCTGTTCAACTTCAAATACAAAATGATTTGCCGAGAGTCTCGTTATAGCTCATATTATTATTATTATTATTATTATTATTATACTTTGACAACAATTTACTAAAGACTCGTATCATACATTTATATATATATACATATACGTAGTCCATTCAAGTTCCAAAGTGGTAAACAATTTCTAAGTCATAGAGTTCTGAAGAGATACAGAACTCGTATTATTATTATTATTACTATTTTGGTCCTCTGTGTACGTGAATTGTTCAACGTTATAATTAAAATATTAATGAAAATTATTGTCAATCTATTTGTCTATGGATTTTCAATATATGTACACCTACGTACCATATTACAGTCGTATTACAGCTTACGAGTTATTTTAATTAAACCGTTGTATTATTACCAAGTAATAGTGGGTGTATAATTGAATTTATAATATTTGTAGGTACCTATTGCGAACGATATACTGTAATCGTGTATAATATATTGTTTTGAAATTAATTTAGATAACAATATGATATCGTTGTAATAATTACTTAGCTATTGACATCCGAACTGTGTTAAACGAGGTAACAGTTGACGGAGGTATGAAATACGAGTATGAGCCCAGAAGATGGTGGAAATGTCAAACATCGGTAATGTAGTTCAATATCTTCAATTATAACGGATCGGTATTTCAAATACATATTGTTAAAGCTAGCGTATTCACCTTTTATACTATTATTCGATCGTTACGAGTTCACACGTATCACCAACAACGCACATCTATAATTTAATACGAAAAATAATGTACACCATCGTGCCAGTTACCAGAGACGTGTATTCACATAAACAGCAGGAAAACTCAAAAAAAATAAATAAAACAAATAAAACAAAATAGACGCCAAAGGATATTTATTATGTGGGTTCTTTTTCTTCTTACGTATAGTACAACGGTCATTTGTTGGGAGAGAATATAATGACAAATGAACAAGAACCCAATGCTGCGGGATGAAATCTCGTTGTCGTTTTACCATGTGTCACGAACGTTCAAGTTGATGTCTCGTTAGCGATTTTTCTTAAAGGAGCGGAAAAAATTGCTGTCGATTTCGAGGGTGCCTTTTTTTTGCTTACTTATCTTGTTGGACTCTATGCCATATTCTGGTCGTATATAATATAATATATATTGCACTGTCGTGTAAAAATGACAAAGAAAATGTTTTAATTTGATTGAGATTGCGTACCTATGCCACGTGGTTAAAATATAGTCATGGGCACAAATAAGTCAAATTTGTTTTATATTTTTTTAGTTGAATATTCTAGTCGATCATTTGTAATACTCATGATTTCCAAAAAATTAAAAATAAGAATAATACACCTTTACCCAGTTTAGTATTCACTTATATATTAAAAATATTTGGTTTATTATAAATATTAATTCACATAAAAAAAACTAGGACATGCAAAAAAGTTCTATTGGTAGGTCACTATTATTGATGAAAAGTTGAAAAGTTCGAATATACATTAACAAGGGTAATTTAGTTTATAAACTATACGTAATAATCAATCATTGCAAATGAAAACCATTCTGAGCTGATTATTCATGTGTTTCCCCTAGTTATCAAACTGACCAGAAGTCGTCCGATCATTTTGGAAATTCCACCAATTATTCCACCAAAATTAGACCAATATAAGTATTGTTACCAAGTTTCAAGTCTCTACGTGTATTTATAACCGAATTACAATAGAAAAAATTAAAATTCCTTAAAAAGTGACTCAAAAGTTTAACGATAATACCGTAAGAAAGTAAATCAAAAAGATGTTATGTGATTTTTCGATTAAATAATTTTTTTTTGATAGAAATCGTCGTCCGTGTTTTTAAAAAAAAATAAAACCGTGAAATTGTACGGTCTCTTATGTTTTTTCCCACTTAAGTGCTTCTATTTAAAAAATGACAACAAAAATCAAAAAACGATTTGTTGAGCTTTCAGAAAAGTTGCTACGCGTAAAAATCAGAGCAAGTATACTAAGGAAAAACATGTCCACAGTCTAGAACAAAGAAATAAAAGAAGAAATAAGCATTCCAGAACCAATAGCTCCTCGCTACGCTCAGAGTCTGAAAATAAACATTATCATAAAGCTAATATATTGCTCGCTCCGTTCAAAATCTAAAACGATCAAAAAGTATTAAAGGGAGAATTTTCGAAAATGTCGATACATATTTAAAATAAAGTCGTATTTTTACCACTTATATAAGTACCGCGAATATTTTATATATTTTATTAAAATGTTGCGTGAAAAAACCGCAGTATTTTTGAAAATCAACAAAGTGCAAAGTGTTTTCCCAGAAAAAAATATATCCATGTAAAACGAATGATTTGTTCGTTATATTCTAAATGTGAAATATTATTCCAGTGAATAATGTGCTATTAATAGTATAATAGTTATTATACTATTGAACAATTCGAAGTTATATTTTAAAAGGACTGACATTGTTGAAAAATAAATAGACTTTACATCGGAAAGCTAGACAAAATGTTTGGGTTTGACGGGCCTTAATTGTGAACGGTTGATTAACAATTTTATACATTTTTGATGGATAAATATTCCGAAAACTAAAGGTTGATACTAGTTATATGATGAATCGGATGAAAAATATAATATTCTGTCCATCAATATTACAGCTGAACAAAATAGATATAAAAAATCACCTACGTTATAATTTAGTCAACTTCAGCGAAGAAGAACGAAACTCACATTTTTGATTTTTTTTCCCGGTATTTTTTCATATTTTCTCCTATATTTCCCCTTCGGAAACAGCAGTATCTAAAATCAGATTCGTATCCAGGAAGCGTCTAAAATTTAGATTATTGGATTTAGACTCTAAATCCAATAATTTGTATAAGTCTAATATAACAATTCCCATGGAAAAGACATTTTGTCTAATTTAATTAGCTCCCCTGAACCATTACATAAAGTGAGTTGCTTTCTTCTTTGTCGATAACGTCTTACCTGCTACTGGAATTTATATATATTTTTGTTTGGTTTTTCGGTCTAAAACGGCAATACCCCCTTTTCTTAAACCAGTGCTGCAACACTAGGTTGTAGATTAGTGAAAAAGTCATATTATGAAGGTGGCTGACGTCAGAATTATTTTTTAAAATTTAACAGAATTGGACACTATTTTGAAAATCAACCTCCTTAATATAAACAAAATGTCCTGTCTCCGTTATCATATAAAACAATCATAAACTTGGAAAATAATTGTCCGAGGTTATTGTTGTTTTCTTTCAATCGGTACCCATACATTAATATACTTGCAGTATATTCGAATAGATTTTTATTCTTTTTTGAAAAAAGAAGCAATTTATGTATTTCAGGGAGCTTAACTCTCCTGGTTGCACCTATGATTTAAGCGAAATATTATAATCCAATAAACAAATATTCTCTCCTGAGCACGACACGGGATAACAATATCATCGTGTTGCAGGAGCCGTTCAAATCAATAATTAATTAATTTAGGATTATAATATTATTATTATTATTATTCGATGATGTACTATCGCATAATAATATACCTATACAATAATGTACCGCCAACCATTGACCAATACCACGTTCCTGCCACCGCAGGTTTTAAAATTAATCCGAAGGTAAAACCGAATGCATACACATCATAAAGATTCAGATTTACTATACTGTAGCCCCTCGTTATTTTTTAATTACGGCGGCGGTAGCTAACGCGTTTGGCCTTCAGTATATTATATCAATAAAATATAAAATCCTCTGGATAGTGATAAACGAACAGATTACGGCTTTATATACTCGTAGATATCCGGCAATCAATTAAATGGATTGAGTCAAGAATTTTACAGGTATATACACACATATATGTTTTATGTACATAAGTTACCATGCATTTAATTATATAAAATACATAGGAATATAGCTTTTTGGGAAAAATGTCTATGATTAACATTAGAAATAAATATCGCATATTCTTTATTAATAGCCAATTTACTCACATACACACATACTAAATTAATGCAATTTATAAAATATTTATTATTTTTTTCAAAAAATATTATGTTATTTTATTTTTGTAGAAAATTGCAGTAGCGTCCACGTAATTTTTATCGAATTCCCCTCGAGTATAGAGGCTCTTGTATTGTATTGTGTCTCGGATAAATAATATATATATACAGAATGATTCACTAGGCATGTTCACCTTCATTTTTTTAGTTAAATTTTGCGTATATTTAAATTCCGATTTTTGGATTTTCCAAGTGTAATTAAACCGATATTTCCGAATACTCAGTTTTTTAAAAAGTAAGAAGTTTTTAGAAGTATCCTGTGGTGATACCAATTTTGGATTTCCAAATGAAAATCTACATTAAATATTCCACAAATAGATAGACTATTACTTTAAATACATTTTGGCGTTAAAATTGTTGATTTCTGTCAACGCGTTGACGAGATATTTCACTTTCAAGTATAGTTAAGGGTAGAGTAGTATGGAGCATACACCGTACACCGTAGTTGGTGAACTTGACTCGGGATGCTACAAAAAAAGTGTTGTTTGTCTTGTTTTCTATTTTGATTGAATTAAGATTTCGGATAGAAAAGTTATAAACACGCACAAAAAAAAAAAAATAATAATAATAATAATCATAATAAAAATCTCAACCATCACAATAAAACCAATTCGTTCCTCGCTGTGTTCAGAATCTAATAGTTAAATATTTTAATGGTAACAAATCAACCGGGGAAAACACTACCAAAGCGACGGAATCTGCTGTGAATGGGTGTTTTTTTTATTACGATTACAACCACTGCGTTTGAACTATAACACTTATATGTACCTATACAATATGCCTATAATATTATATAAACTCCTTTACCGCACGTTTGAAGTACCTACCTACGCAAAATTAAAATATTACAATGTTATTTTAAAAAAAGTCCAACGCAAAACCTACCATACAAAAATATTTTCATTATTACACATTAATAATGCTTTACCCCGTAAAAGTGCAATGGCATAAATTCGTATTCTTTACTGTTGTAACGTGTAAATACATTCATATTTTTATTAGTACTTTCTTAGAGAAGTATGTGTTCGCAGATTATAATTTTATAATTTCTATTTTAATTGAACTTATTTCGCCTGGTTAAAAAAGAAAAAAAAGAGAAAAAGACAGACACACTTTGCACAATTGGTGGGCTACTGTTGTAGGTGAAAAGTTGAAAGGGTAGGATATAGAGGGAGATTTAATCTATATCTGTACGTAACAATTAATCATTGCTAACGAAAAACGATTCTGGGTGAAGCTCGGTTAATAGTATTGCTTCTTCAGAATTATTTGTGTCATAATATAGTTATAATATAACAGTAATATAATTGTATAAATTTAAATAGTTATATATCATAATACATAATTTTTTACTAAAACGATTTTCGTCCAACTTTGTTACTAAAATCCTTATATTTATAAAAAAAATATACTACATTAAATTAATTATTTTGTTGACCTCAAATAACCATCATTGTAAATCCAATACATTTCTGCTTCGCTCTAAAACATTAAAGTTAGTAAATTATAGAATAAAATTATATACAGTGTGTTTACTGATTACGTTTACTGGTAAGACTTACTCTAAATATTTTGATCAGATTATTTTAGATTTAAATACTGAAATACAAACTTTAGGGTGGATTTTAGTTTTTTAATCATTTCGGTGCGAGCGTGCGCAATATAAATCACTTTTTCATCTCTAAAATTACTCGAGATACAGCCATCTAAAGTTGGTTAGCAAGTATGATTTTTTATTGATGATTTTTCAAAAAAATTAAACTCATGTCATTATGTGTACATAATTTTATGACTATTTGAATACAAATAACTTTGTCCCGTAAAACAGTAGTCTTAATTATTCACTTTTAAAATCGTGTATTTTAAATATTTCGACAAATCGATAATAAATAATATTTTTAATATTTTTAATTTATATTGAACAATATGAAAGGTTTAATAACAGAAATGACCAAAATTAGAGATGTGGTACAGGATAATTCATAAAATAAGTCGGATAAAAATCATTTAATTATTAACAAACGAAGTCGCGTTTTCCGTTGAGAAGAATGTTTCCAAAATGCTTTGAAAAATCTAAGACCTATAATACATATTACCTATAATATCAAATACACTTCAACACAACAATAAAGTAAGAAGAATATTAGAGGAATCCAAGGGAGGAAAAAAAATCCATGGAACTCTCGAAGATATTAGTCAAGTAATTAAAATTATAGCTTGTGGTACACATTACGAATTGAAAATAAAAAAAAATGGAGGATAAATGCTAACCAGAAATAATACTAACAAGAGAAAGGTCTAGTGTGACACCAACAAAACGAACTATAGATTCAAAGTCAAAAATTAAAGTGTGAGCCCTTATTATTTAAGGATTAAATTATCGGGTTAAAAATAACCCACATCCTATTCAGGGATATTATACTTAACCTGAAATTATACCGAATATCATTCGAACCCGACAATCCACGCGTTGAGCCGCTTTGACATAATTCAATAACAAACATCCGTACACGCATAAACTTTCACATTTATATTATATTATTATAATTAATTTTTTTTTTTTTTTTTTTTTTGTACCGGTACCTCACCATTTTGGGCGTGGTGAGCTGTATATACTAATGGATCCGTCGAACGGCAAAACGATTTCTACTGGTGTTCGGTAAATATTTGCATTGCAGAATGACATTTCTACTTGTTCGCTTTTAATAATAGGGTTATGATGAAAAATACTGTTATTGTAAAACGTATTTATGACGTGATTTTAAATTGCATTTTGCGTTTTTTTTTTTTTTACAGATCTGCATAATATTGGTATAGTATATAATTTCCGACAGCACATCACTCA
The DNA here is from genome assembly GCA_902439185.1 of Cinara cedri. Lineage (NCBI taxonomy): Eukaryota > Metazoa > Arthropoda > Insecta > Hemiptera > Aphididae > Cinara > Cinara cedri. The sequence goes on along the minus strand of CABPRJ010001906.1, from coordinate 676,011 downwards.
ACTACTGTACCTATCAGTTAAATTAATTTATGTACAACATTCATATGCCCGTATTACTAATTCAAAATTCATTCAGTATACGATTGTTCGTTTGTTCGTTTGTTTGTTTGTTTGTTTTTTTTAATAAATAGGCCATTTATTCATTTGTATTCAGTTTACTCTTATAAGTTATTTCTAACCTCTAACCATTAGAGGTACCTTTTTCCGACCTACCGCATAACTGTTACTTCACCCCTAATGATGACCTCCTCAAGCTTAACAGTCTAAAAAATGTGTTTTCTACAGGACCCGATGTAATATCAGGTGGTTTCCTTTACAGTACTAAGTATTTTATTAGGTTATTTTATTATTAGTATTATTATCCTATTCTCGAATATGGATCTGTTGTTTGGGATCCTCATAGCTGATGCCTGTTTACAAATCGAACGAGTTCAGCGTAAATTCTATTGCTTCATGAAGCATACCTTGAATGTTAATTGCACCCCTCATGATTATACGCCCTTTCTCCGTCTTCTTAACTTATCCTCCTTAGCTGATCGTCGCTGTTCCCGTAATCTTGTTTTTCTTAATAAGCACTTATTACTAGCCCTGTTGACTCCTCTTTTGATCTTGCTCTAATTAATTTTAAAGTTCCTGTTAGGTGAACTCACAACTCATATACCTTTTCTGTTCCACTTTGTCCTACTAATTATTTAAAAAACGAGGCCATTAACCGTATGATGAAGTTAACCAATGAGGATCCGTTATTTTTTCTATAAAACTATGTTACCATATTATCTTATTTTTGTTCTTTGTTTATTTGTTTGTTTGTTTTGTTTTTTTTTTTTATGTTTATTTTTGTTGTCTTTTACAACTTTTGTCAACTTACACCATAATTTTAACCTGGGCTCACACCCGTTTATCTTTAATAAATAAATAAATAAAAACATCGATAGAACAAATCTGACGGTACGTCAATAGATATAATCTACACATTGTTTTTATTTTTTTATTGTTTGGATCAGATGGTAATTATTTGACGTTCAATGCGTTAATGAATCTGCAATAATGAACATATTAAAAAAACAAAAAAAAAATAAAAATTCCATAAAAAATTGTTTCGGGATCTCTTTAATCACGAAATTGTTAAAGTTTATTAAAAAACTTCGATAAATTTGTGTTTACTGTTTTCATTAGGTTACATAATTATAATGACGTTTTGCGAGAAACGATTTTTTTCAAGCTCATTGTTGTTAGACACAGTATTCTTATTATAAAGTCTAAATTATGTTTCAGTGAACACAATAAGTTTTGGCACTTTTATTTTGTAGATTGGATTCGTTTTACTTTTTTAATACATTTCACCGTAACCTATTTCAAAGAATCGTTTTGAAAACAAATTTTACGTTGTTTGCGTTTCGGTATCGAGAGCCGACAGATCGCATCGTGACGTGTTTAATTGTCTATCGTGTGCCGTACGCGATAGTTGTGAAATACTGAAAGAGAAAAATATTCGACAAAATCATTCGGTACCCCCACACAGTGTACGACCGAAAAGAAAAAAGCCAATATCTAATTTGCTCGGAATCTTCGGCACAGTGGATAACGATCGCTACAGCGCCGGTGGCGCGTGACGAGATATTTTAATAATCGCCCTGTACGCAATCGTATACCGTGCACACCGTGGCATTGGCAACGGCGCAGACCGGGGTCCGGCGCGATGGCTATTCCGTCGAGTAGAAACTTGTCGTGGGTATATCGTTAACAATCCGAAGTATACGGCGGCGTACGGCGGGCGCGCCGCTGTTGTGAAGCCGAATCGAATCGTCGTGAATACCACTCGGTTAGCGGAAAGAAACAAATAAAGAAAAACGGCGGGCGGGTCGGACGGTGGGGGGGGGGGGGGGGGGGGGGGGGGGGGGGGTTAGGGAACCGCCAGTGAGGAATCGACACAAACGGCCGGGTCTCGTCGACAAAACCCATTCTCCGTTATCGCGTTCGGCGAGAATTCGTCTTTCCGACACGGCGAGCATCGCGCACAATAATAATTAACAATAATACTCCACCGGAGACCCGCGAGTGTTGATCGCGTCCGCGCGCCCCTTTTTTATCACCGCGTTTTACCCCGTACAATAACAATAACACAATAATATGTTAATCCGACGTATACGTTTTTTGTTTACACAACACCCGGAGTAGTGTTTGGTGTGCATGTAGGCGCACGTTGTGTTATTCGTTTTTTTTTTTCGTTTCTATTTATTTTTTCAGTCGGTACAAAATCGTTGTTAAAATAAAAAAATAAAAACAAAACCGCTGTTCCGTAGGAACCACTGAGTGACGACATTGTTATAATAATAAAGTCAACGTGTTCCGGTCTGTATAGCATTAAATGTTTCGTGGTTCTGCACGGTGTACCGTAATCCTCATTTTGGAAATTTGGGCTCGCACCAATTCAGCGTCGCGAAACTGTGTGGTTATAAAGAAGTAAGGGGGGTCGGGTGTCATTTTTATAACGACTTTAGAATTCGCATTAAAAATTTCGGATTTAATTTTTGTTTTGAACAAATTTTAATCAAAATAATTGGAAATACGCAGTGGCGTACTCTCGACAAGATAAAGTGAATCGCTTAATGTTTATAATTTATAATATTATTTCAAAATTGTATATTTTTATCGGAAATAACATACCATTTGCATAGAATTTATTGGTTTGGAGGAACAGTGAATTTTAGTGGAATATTTAACAATCAGTGCCGTAGACTGGAATTTAATATGGCGGAAGGGGTCTATTTACAGTAATTGAATTAAGTTGATTAAAATAAAAATAAAATCGAATAGATTATATTACTATACCTACTATAAAAAGAATAAACTACATCCCAACACATTTTCCTCAGTTTGTATGTTTTGTACATTGGGTTTAAAAGAAGTCAAGAAATGTTATTTGTATAAAAAAACCACGTAAAAATACAATAGTAGTACTACCTGGAATATAAATGTAAAAACTGTTAACGAACTGAAAATTTATATGTTTATTTCGTCACACTTTTACTCGTATTATAACTTCTAAATTCAAAACTCACATATTATTAACTCAACATTTATTATTTTATTGCATTTGCTACCGAACCATCATGAACTGTTGTTAATGTTATTTTAATACCATGTGATTTGGGATTCAACCGTTTCAAACCTAAACCAATATAAATAAAATATAATATTTAATATAATATATATATAATTTAATATGATGCATAACCATTTTTTTAAGTGACTATGAAGATAATTTTGTTTTTAATGCATCAGCTTTATTAGGATGTGTGCTTTTTGGTTTATATGACACCTATTTTTTTCAAAACATTTATCTATCGACATTTTACTTGGTCCATTTTTGGAAGTTTTTATTTTTGGATTATCCTGACAATAAGGGAAAAACACGACTTATATTCATCCACTCAGGACCGTTTTTCATTTGCAATGTTTTATAGTAACGATGTAAGTATGTCCTACTTTTTTATCATTACAATTTAAATAACGATTCTTACAGATAAGATATATTTTTATTATTTTTTTTTTTTTGAAGCTTACTCATATTCAAATAAAGATGTTATAAAAATTACCTTCTTAGTACTTATAATATATTACAAAGTATTTTGTTTTTATGTTCAATTACTTCTCGATATAACCTTCAAAAACATATACCTAGCCATATAATAGCTAAACGAAACTCTCTCTTTGATCATTTGTATTGCCCTAAATAAAAGTGTTGATCGTATAATAAAAGGCGAAAAACACATCGATATAGAACCAACAGCGCTCATACGTCCACAGGGAATTCAAAATTCTTTTGACTTTCAAAAATATGCGTATATTTTAACTCGAAATAAGTATTTTTTGATTATTGTTTTGACAAAGTTCGTATTCATATTTGGTGTTCGATGATATTTTAGTCGTTCAGACTATTGGGGAGGATTATTGAAAATTGTATAATATTACGTTTTCGTTATAAATGTATAGTATGTAATGTAATATAGTAATGTAAGTAGGTATTAAAAAATTATTCCTAGATATTTATTTATCTACGTTTTTACATTAAACAATAAAATAAATAGTTTTTAAATTTTAATTTTAAATGACATACTAACAGATCTAACGTTAATATAAATCTATATAATATATTAAGCAATAAATATAATAATATTATTATGTGCAACGTTTACATACCGATTTTTGTTAAATACTTGCTATTTCGTACACTGGAGCTGAATATATTACCCGGGAACTATTTTGGTGAACATCTGCTGCGTGGCCACTCTGCTCCTTCCTAGAAAAAACTCCAGGAGCAGATTGATCAAACTTTTTTTTAAAATTTTTTTTACATAGTTACGCATCTAGATAAGTTGTTCACAGATAAAAAATAATAATAATAAACACCATTGAAAAACCAATGCATTCCTCACTACTCCACGAATCTAAAATATAATATGTACATCAAGTAATTTTTAACGATATCGAATTAATAAAACACATCACGTACATTGTGAAGTAAGTGTACTAAAAAATTATATCACAATGTATCAACCGTTAAGTCACAGTTATTTTGATTTGTATATTAAATAAAACAATAGCAACAGATTATAATTTATAGGTATATCACTTTCCTTTAAACTATAAAAGAAAAAACCGAAAGACAATCATTTCACGTTCATCGGACCATTCCGATAAACACGTATGATGCCTATATATTTTAACTGTTCTTTGATGGAATCTCCGCTAAAAAACTTTATACTCGTTTTATTTGTTTACTTTTCGGCGTTTCAGATGACTAGGATTATAAGTAGAGGCCGGATTTGTATGAAAGTACATGATTTTACTGAGAAAATTTGTTTATAATATTTATGCGGTTCCAGTTGGATCAGTTAATATCTGACGATTAATTTGTTATAATGAACTGACATATATAAACATGTTTAATGTTTATTGCATACAAATTATATTTCGGATAGTATTATATGTTTTCAGAATATAAGACTACTGTAATTTTAAAATATTTTGTAAACAAAATTAATTTTATTAATTGTTATTAAATAAAAAAAAAAAATATTCAAAAATATTTCGTTACCTATTCTATACTAATTTTTACTTATAGGTATACATTAAATTCCCATCTATATCCTACCTTCCAACCTACAACATTGGCTGCACCAGTCCCCATTATCTTAGGACAGCTTTTTAAAAGTAAATATTATGTATTATGCATATTGTTATACACGAAAATTTCGCTGAAATCTCAGAATTTAAAAATACATTTTATTCTTTGTATTTTAAACTTATTACAAGTGCCTATAATATTACAATTATTTTCGAAGTTCAAGACAACGTTTTTAAATAATTTAATATATTGCACCGTGTTTTTTTCACACACTATGTAATTAATATTATTGTAGTCACACGACGAACTCTAATGATTCTTCCTTCTCCCTCAGACCAAACCGTTGTCTACGGGATCAAAAATTTGCATATTCACAGACAAGTGTTTTTATAAAAAAAATTGTATGGAATAATATTATACGACGTACTCGTATATCCAATTATATTCAATTAATTTCGTCGTATCGTGTTCAAATTGCGGGCGGTCTCCTGTACGAGTACCTATGGATATAAGTAGGTTTTATTTTTCACCCTTTCCGTTCGGTCACTGATAGCGTCCGATAAGACTGCGTTTGCGGAAATATACGAAAGGGTTTTTGAGAAGGCCGCTGCGGTTCTATTTTCTTTCTCTCTCTACCTATACGTATATTATAATAGTTATGGCGTATGATTTGCATAAAACTCCAATCAGACGACGGTAGCGGCGGTGGCAGCGGCAGCGGTGGTAACGCGAGGCAAAAACACGACGGCGTGGTTTTAAGTGCGGAAAAAGGGGGCGCGAGAGAAGTTTAAACGCAATAATTATTATGCGCGCAAAAGTGTGTCGGACGTCTGCTAATGTCTGTGAACAATATATATTACGATAGCGTTTCGACAAAATATTATTATCGTGTTATTTTAATGATTATCATCCGCTTTGACTGTCATACTATAGCTATACCTGCCGCCACCACACCGTATTATTTACTTTCGCGACCGTGTATAATAATAATATAGTGCCGTTCGGATGGTCTCCGGCCCGTTATGTATGCATAAAAACCGCTAAACCTGCAGACAAATCTCAAAGGACGACTTGATGGAGAGGATTAGCGGAGGGGGGGGGTGGGGTAAACTAGGGACGGCTAACTCTCGTAGTGTCTATACATACTGTAAATTATACAGCGAGCAAAAGTCTTGCACACAGAATTAGGGCTCCATAAATTAAGAGAATACCCATAAGGTGTCGGTCGAATTAACGATTTTAATTTTCATAACTAAAATGTAAACATAATTTGTATCATTATTTAGTAAGAAGCGTGGTTATCTTTTAATTTTATAACAAAACCATTTCAATAGACACTTATGTCATTAGTTTCACCTATATTTTTACATAATATCTTTCCCTCATTTTCGGACGCCTTCCCTTGTCGGGACCAAAATATAATTCCGCATGCGGTAGTGAGCTTTCCCTATTCGCGTTGTGCTCAGACGGGGGAGGAGGTAGAAAAGAACGGTTAAGTAATAAATAAATTACAAACACACAAATTAATTGATGGTAAGTATAAGTGAAACAAGTGTACTGCAAACAAAATAAAATAAATTTAATAATTCAAATATAGTAAATAATTTTTTTACAATGAATCTTACACACTATACAATTGAGAATACACAAAATAAATAATAATACGGTAAACAATAATTTTAACAATGAATGAATTAAGACAGTGTGGGTGCCCAACGTGTTAGAAAAAAGTGACTCTCTTCTTATCACCATTCTGGATATAATCTCGAGTGTTTCTATAGTGAACTAATCTATTATTAGTTCTATCGCAGTATAACAAATTAATTTGGTAATAAAAAAATATTTAGGTCAACAAAATACTCAAAAAATTTGATACGTGGTGTCGTTAACTATATTTAATGGTAAAATAAAATGAGTGTTCTGTCGTAATCTACTCCACCACTTTATTGTTACAGACTTTTTCTGGAGTCTGCTCAGAATCGTTAATCGTTTGCAACTGAGATTAGATGATAAACGGGCTTTTAGCAAAATAAATTTCCACTTAAAATATGTACATATTTGCCTATAACACTATGCTGAGTTCGTTTTCCAATTCCTGTCCGTCCACATATTCTTCAATTGATTCAATTACGTCGCTCACCTTTTCCCGTTTATTACCCTCGTCATTTCTTTTTTTTTTTTTGATAACACCAGTAGATCAAGTAACACACGTATTCAACTCATTAAATATTCACACTTACATTAGGCCGTATATCTTTTATTTTTTTTCATACTTGGTCCGGTCGCAAAAAATCTCGAATAAAGGATTTCTATATATTATATAATAATACAATATTTTATACGTATAATATATGTAGGTAGGTAAAAAAAAAACAACGAACACACACACGCACGCACAAACGTGTCCATCGCCTGACTAGCAGCAGTTGAGTGAAATAAATAACAAAAAAAAGGGAAATTTGTTGTGCCATCTATTTTTTTCATGTTTAAAAAAACCGCAAACGCACCCCTTGTTGCCTCGTCATCGTTCGGCGGTGGTCACATTAACGTTATATTGTTCCTAATTACGGTCGTAAACGTTCCGAACGATTACACCCAAATGATATGTCACGTGGAACGAGATTTCCGCGTACATGGCGTAGGCGGAGACACAACGACGACGTGCATACATGTTTCAAATATTATTATTTTTTACATGAGTGCATGCGTGAGTTGCTAACTGCAGAAAGAGGAGAAGTCCCCTTTTTCTACTTGTTTAGAGTTAAAAAAATAAATAAATCGTGGAGCATGGCCTCCACTGACGTATCCATAATAATGAAAAAGAGCTGATACCAGGGACAGGTGTGCTATTGTTGTAGGCGGATAGTCAGGAAAGTAGGATAGCTAAAGTTATTTAATTTGTATCTGTAAGTAACGATAAACCATTACTAGTGAAAAACTATTCGGAGTGAAGTTCGGTTATATATTAGAAAGATCGTAATATTTAAGATCCTCGTCAAAATTAGATATTAAATCTCGTAAAAGAAAAACACTCAAATTTTTTTTTTTGGACAACAAATTATGACTTATTATGAAATTCCTGTCGAATTCTGAAGTATTTTTGTTTAGACAAATAATTTTATCCACAGTGTTCCTACCAAACAAAAATTAGGTGAAAAAACTAGCAAAATTAAAATATCTATAAATAACTTAAAAATTGTATACTAAAAATACTACGTCAAGGAAAATTTGATATTAGTTTTTTTTATTAAAATTTCAAGTCTTTACGATTATTTTTAACTGAATGGCAATAAAAACAAAATTGAAAATAATAAAAGAATTATTTCCGTACATTTTCTCGTTCTTTCTACGTTTTTTTTGGTTTCCCTCAGTTATTTAAAAAACAACAAAGAAAATCAAAAACTATCATCACTGTAGTCGTTCCGCTACTGTCATTTTATTTTCGATTTGTACCTAAACGTATCCTTAAATCGTGTTTTATGTGGATTTATAGGACTTCGTGAAAAATTCGTATTATACCCAGACTCAGTCGTAATAATTTTCTAATAATAAAATAAAAAATGTTATCATTTTTTAATGAACAAAATTATTACTATAAGACCTATAACGTCGTATTTATAATAGGTAATACTAGTAATATTATTTTTTATACTATTGATATTCAGTTTAGATTATATTACATTGGTATATTATCCGACTGGTGCTGTCGTCTCTCAGTTACAAAAATCCTCAATTCGGAGTAAATTCATCATCACTTTTCTCTAACGGTTTTATCTACCACAATTTCCAAGAATTTCTTTTCCCTCTATAATCCATGTCTGTGGCAAACATTCTTTTTTTATTTCCTCTCGTTTCAACACGACATTTCTCTCGTTCGCGTTCTAATCTACACGTGACGTGGTTCTCTCCGGACCATCTGTCGGTTTTGTTTCCCACATACCCTATACAGTATACATACATGACAATAACTTTCTACAAAGTTTTCCCCCATTTATTACCATTGCATCACGCCCTTTACATCGAAATTTTACGCCGTTACAAAGTATTACTGCGCTCTTGTCCCACCGTATATTATTATGACAGGCTCACCGCATCCGTTTCTACTTTTCTTTTGTAATACTATTCAATTTTTCATCTTCGTATATGAAATCGATCACACTATCCAATGATTACTAATATTTTTAATATCACTTTCTAATAAGACCGAAATTTCCAACGCTATAAAATCTCTTTCTGCGGGTACGACCTTAACTTCACACGTGGCTCGCCTTACCACTACATATATTTCAAAAACTCCTTTAAGACAGTCTTTAAGAAATTAATGATGCTATACCGTCTATACTGTGACTCATGCCCTTTTATTACGCATACGCCTTGGTTTTACGGCGGTAGATTAAACAAGACGGAGCCAAGTATATTGGGTGGATAAATATTATTATACAGTCTGTTTTACGAGGCCAAGCACGGACCATGACTTCCTTCCTGCCTCCATTGTTCTAAATTGAATTTCAATTATTGCCTAGGTTACATAACCCTCCCCTAAAACTCTAGCCTTATAACCACCATGAGTTATACCACATCTTCAAATATTTAATTAACAATACAAATAACCGTTAATTGTCGACAATCTTGACGTAGCGCAATATCATATAAACAAACAAGTATTCGCATATTTTACAATTATTTACCCATCCTAAATAATTTATATTATTATCATTATTCAACTTGTTTTTCATGTATCTTTCGTTAGTAATAAATTATAACTGATTATTATGAGTCTGTTTCTTCTTCTTTATACGTTTAATTCAATAGTAAATCAGAAATTCTCAGAAATTAAAATTATTTTTATCGATTAATGGTTTTCGTTCGTTTATAATTGTTTTCGGTTTAATTATCCGGTTAATTTTTTTCTTTAAAAATATAACTTAAAAAAATGAAATTTATTGGAAAAATCAACATTTAAAACTTTAGAGACAAAAATGTATAACATTATATATTTAATAATAGCATCGATGATAACATAGTTTACTCCTATTATTATTTCTCAGACAAGAAACAATGTCGCCCATAAAATGTATCAAAATACACTTAAAAACAAGTTTGCGAAATTTGAAATTAGAATTAATTAATACAATATTAATTTTTTCGATTATTATAATTTGAATCATTGTTATTATTTATTCATCTGCGTGTCGTATTTAACGAAAGGTCAATATAATTTATCTTTGGTTGCGTATAAGCAAAGCGTACATTGTTAGAGAACTCTATAAAAATCCTGTTCTCCGATTGCCTCTAGTTCCAACGAGATAACAATTTCATTATCAGTATCTATCTATCAGTTATGTTTTTAAAATATTTTAGTTTATAAAAACTAAAATATGATTTGTTTTATTAAAATTTAAAATAACCTTCACATGACTATTATTAAAATACCATTCACGTTGCATCAATTATTATACCATGTATGGACGAAATACATTTTTAGGTAGATAGGTTAGGTACATATTAAATTTAGAATGAAACTATTATTTGAAGATAAAATATTGCTTCATAACTAAATACACAATTCCATATGTTACGTACAAAATTTAAACACGAGAACACTCATTAGATGAAATAAATAAATTACAAAATTTGAAATGCACATAACATTCATTCATAATCATTTTTCCCCTCACAATCTATCTTGTATGTATAAATCACAGTACTTGGTTTTCATTGTCTGTTACAATTAAAAAAAAAAAAAAAAAATATATAATATAATTAATTGTTATTCACGTCAGCAAATAATACCTATAATTTAGTGTTGCTAACTAGTTATTAACATTTAAAATATTAATCGCATCTAAATAAAATAACAATAATAATATAAATTAAAAACCCAAGTCTCAATAGGTATCCTACAAAAACAAAAATAATAATATGAATAAAACACAAAATACTTTTTACAAACTGATAATCGAATTGTTATCTCGTTGGGATTATAGCTGACCGGAGAACAGGATTTTCATAGGGTTCTCAATGTGCGTTTAGCTTATATGCGTCGCGTCCACAGTAATATGATAAAACCGATTGTCAAGTGATAAAACGATTGACAAAAACCGATCAGTTTTGATTAGTCCGATTGGCCAACTGGTAACTAGTATGCGCATGCGCACCGTTCGTGTGTTATTACCAATGACAATACATGCATAGTATGTAATGTACGTTTGCAACGCACGCCGATGAGTCAGGGTATTATTTTCGACGAAATACGCGGCCTCCGTAGTTCCGGCCCAATGCATTATGAACCGTTTGGTGTGATAACATTTGTTTTCAAGCGATATCGTGGTAATAACAAAAATTCACGAACGGAACGGTAACGCTCGTTCACGACTCGTTTGCGGAAAAAAATGACTGAACCCTGATTTTCAGGCATTCATTTTTTTTTTTTTTTTTTTTTTTTTCAATTATCCACCGACCCAAACATGTTATAACGATTGTTATAACGACAAGCCGTAGTAAGCCGTTGTCGTAAAATTTATCCTGTAACAATAATAATAATAATAATAATAATAATAATTTCAATTTAAAATCGGTTTAGTTTCCAAATCACGTTTACCCGCTATCGCAACTTAATCAATAACTTAATATATTATTTTATCGTACGTGGGTTAAGAAACGACCGCGCACACGTATTCGTTTTAAGATATTATATTACGGTAATTAATAATCTATATACTGCATATAATGCGCGTACGTATATTGCGTGGCAGTAAACCGATATTTGTATCGCTGTGTACAGGTATACGGCGCGAAGTGTTCATTAATCATAATACATTTTAATATACAACACGGTGAAATCGATTTTAGAGTTGCACCGTAAACCTGGAATACGACACTATATTATAATATCATAATGTAATCATTTTATTCCCGACATAATATTATTGTTATCCAACGGAGCTACGTCCGTTGAATTTGAATAAGTCATCATATAAAGTTATTATTATTATTATTATTATTATTTTTTTTTTTTAATATATTATTGTATTCGATCGGTTATTGTTATTCAAATCGAAATATTGATTTTTGGAAATCGAAAACGGACTTTTTAACGTTCAGAAGAAGAAAAAAAAAGATACCTGTTCGTTTTGAAAACACGTTCCCCGTTAGGTATAAAGAATAACAAAAAAAAATATTTACCTACGGAGATACTTCCGAATACTTCTCCGTATAGAATGTAACATGCACACAGATAAAGAACATATTTTTTTAAAATGAAATTTTATTTTTGAAGAAAATATTCTATCGCAGTCGTGTTATTATAATAATAATAATAATTATTTTTTTTTTTTTTAAGAATACAAAAGGTTCTATTAAAAAAAAAAAAAAAAAAAAAAAA
>CABPRJ010001905.1:1436548-1542506 GCA_902439185.1 Cinara cedri | reverse complement strand
CATAGTGTTAAAAAAACATTTTTGTTATAAACTTCCATGTACAGGTACATAATCAGAAAAAAAAAACTAGTTTTTCTCTATTATTATAAAATCAGGATCCAAAATGCAACAAAATACATTTGTATCATATTATATAATTTGGTCAAAAGATAATAATGAAAGAGAGAAAACACCATGGAGAACTAATAGATCCTTCGCTAGGCTCAGAATCAAAAAATAAAATATATGGATGTAAGTACTAACCTATATTAAGGTATTATACCTTTAAACGATTGTAAACTATGAACTATTAGTTCACCATACGATATCCAAGTGTAAAAAAAAAATTGTCTGCATTAAAATAAAGTGTTGATACATAACGTTAAAACCTTAATTAATTGCTTTGATTAAAAAATGTTTCAAATTAATATTTGAATACAATTTGATAGAAACAAGATGAATTATATGAAATTATTGAAGCTATTAATTTTACTTTAAAATGTTGTTTGCACAAAAATGTATTTTACATAAGCATTTTACCAAAATGTGCTCAGAATCTAATATAACAATTAATTGTAATAACTCCGCGAAATTATAATATTATAATGTTTATTTTTCTGCATAAGTATGTAATACATAGCTATAATTAAAACTTACCTAAGTGAATTTAAGAAAAATTTTTCCGTAATGTAATATGCACAGTTTGCGTTTTCAAAAGCTAAGTAAAATTTATAATCTTCATTCAACATCTTGAAACATTCGTCTTCATTAGATCTGAGACATTGTAGAGTACCACAAAGACCATATATATCAACCGAAATATATTTTGAAAGTTCANACCTAAGTGAATTTAAGAAAAATTTTTCCGTAATATAATATGCACAGTTTGCGTTTTCAAAAGCTAAGTAAAATTTATAATCTTCATTCAACATCTTGAAACATTCTTCTTCATTAGATCTGAGACATTGTAGAGTACCACAAAGACCATATATATCAACCGAAATATATTTTGAAAGTTCAGCAGCATATTCGTTACGTTTGTTATTGGGATTACAATTTGACACGAACCAAGCAACTTGTTTAGTTTTACCTTCTGCATAATTTTTAACAATACTTGGCAAGGGTTGTTCAGGTTCATATTTTTTAAAATACCCATAAGGTCGCGGTATGTCACTATCCCAACGATAGTTAGCTGTCCAATTAAAATCACCGTTATCATTTATATGCGATGTTGCATAAGGTGCTTCAGTATGTTCAATAATCCAAATCTAAAATAAAATGGCATCCATGTTTATAATAAAAATTATATAGTATGATCAATAATTAGTAATACTTAATGTTTATGATATAATTAATAATATATAATTTTTATACTGAAATTAAAAATCCACGAACTTAATTTCTACTAAATTTAACTCATAAACTGGAAATACCGTGAAGTTATATTTCTGGTGGTGAAACGCATATACCTAAGAATATAAAATTAAAAGCTGTGAAGACAAATTAATAACATTATAAAAAGATAATCAATTACTTCACGTAGTCAAAATAATGATTTGAGTGAATATTTATATCATTATTAATATTTAAAACGTTCAAAATGACATTAGTGATAACAACTAACTTCATATCGTAAGAATATTAAAATTTAAAAACCTAATTTCTCTATAAAATTATTGAATATATTATCAAGTCCTCGGTAATGCTATAAAAAAAATTTTAACAAAAAGAAATTTACGATGATTATAAAAACTTGATAACAGGGCCTGCCTGATTAATTAATATACTGACAAAGCTGAAGCTCTGGGCCCCAAAAAGGGCGCCACAAATGTACCTATACATATATATTTTTTTCAATAAACTTTTTTTTGTTATCATTATTTTTGGGGATGAAACGACAACCTACTATTGATTTTCAAATGGCAATCTATATAATAAATTTCATAAATTGATGGAGTATTAGCTTGAATACATGTACATTACATAAAATTTTGTGAAAATATCAAAATTGGTTTTTCTTATGAGAACCACTCCAACTTATGAGAATAAATATAACTGCACGGTTCAAAACAAGTAATTATCCATACACATGAAACAGTTATTATCCAACTCCTGTCAGATGTTATCATTATTATCTTTAGTATTTAAAGCGGAATATCTTAGAAACATTTCTTTCAAAATTTCATAAAAAATGCATTCATCTGCATAATTTCCATCATAACATTCGTTCTCATTTGAAAAACCAATGTTATTATCACCAAAGGATATTCCTTAAACCTCCACAATAATTAATGTTGTAAAAAATCTAAGTATGCAAACATATTGACGTTCACTGCACTTAAAAATTCATAAAATCAGAATTTAAATTTATTTATTTTTGCATAAATTAATCATACAAAAAGCCTGAGTGTGCTTAAAATAAAAATAAAAAAAAAATAAGAAAATGATAATAGTTCTTAAAAATAATCCTCCCCCTCCTTCATTATGACGAAATCTCTTCACCAATTTAATACATTTATTTTTTTTACAAAAAGGTTTTACTTTTAGATATAAGTAATCCATTTTATTTTACTGTACACATAGAGATAATTTTACAAATTATGAAAATTAAATAATTATAAACAATACATTAAATTATTATAGTTGTGTAAATAAATAATATTAATAAGTAAATAGGTACTTTATTATAAAAGTTACATTTACAATTATGATTATATATGCAGTGATTAGGTATTTATAATAGTTGTAATTTAAATAACTATTAAATATATTTGAAATATTGTCTTATAATTTATTATTGTTTATATGNCTTCTGGCCATACCAATCTTTTACTTTTATATGATGGAGCTGTATTTAAATTAGAAAATATTAAATAGTTTTTAAAAATTATTATTAAAACAATTTTTGAAATACTTACCATTATTGGTGTCAGTTAGTACTAAAATGGACTGGGAAATAAGAACACAATTTTCAATTAATATAATTTTATAAAATAATTAAATTGTTATATTATAATAACAGTTCACTGTATAAAAAATCATTACTCATCATTAATAATGATAACTTATGATTTTGGAATATGCATTTTTTAAATTTAAAATATTAACAATCTTATATGTTTGTAAGTTATTATTGACTGTTATTGTATTCTAATTAGTTAAAGATTATATGTTGGAATATTTTTAAAAATATTAAAATATTTTTTGAGTACTAATATTATGTATAGTTTTATAAGTAGGTACTAATATTTTTTTTTATAGTTAATGTTAGTTTTCAGAACAACTGTTCAGTAGAAATCTCGAATAAATATAATAATTAAATTCTCCGTTCATAATTTATCATGTGTTCATACTCACGAAAAACCATGAATTGAGATAAAAGAAATATTCTAGAAATCATTTGATATCAAAATATTTTGTCTGAGAACAATAATAACTAAGGATTTATCATAATCAAATCAGTGCAGAGTATTTTTAACTTTGGAAATATGACAATCCTACTTATCCTACCAATATTATAACTGTGAAAGTTTGTAAGGATGTATGGATGTTTGTACTCTTTCACGCAAATACGATTGGCTATCTTAGTAACGTGAATGAAAATAAAAACAAGAATTATGCGATGTACTGAATCATTAAGTGAAAAGTGAAAACATGTAAAACGTCATCTCTGAGTCTTTCTTTTTTTTGGTAAAGTAACAACACTAAAGGACCATTATATCCTCATAATTTTAAGGTTATTATAATGGTTGATATCTAATTTAATCCCTGTGTTGTGCGGGTATCTATGGTAACACGAATGAATAAATTTATGATACACTAAAATACTATTAGTTCGTAGACTATCCACTTTTAACTTATTTTTTTTAGTTCGATATACTAATACGGACAAAGCAAAACGGAAATAAAGGTAAAATGGATAAAAAATAACATGGGCAACGCCGAGAGCGGGGCAGCTAGAAAGTTATAAAAATGTAAAAACATTAAGATATCTCTCATAATATGCGTATAAATTCTGTTAAGAAATGAGTTTAACAATTCAAAACATTATAATGATAGGTATGTCATACTTTTTTTCGAAGATCAAACAAATATAACCCAATTATTATTAATGTCGAGAAAAATATTAATACACTGAAGATCGATATTATACGATTTTTACGAACAGTAATGTTGTATGTATTCATTATGGTATTTTATTCAGTTATTTATCACAACACAAATATTAAAGATTCAATTAAAAAAAATAACGCGTTTAAATTTATTTACTAATAAAATAATTTTATAAATATCCACTTTCAACTGTTTAAAAAATTTTATTCACACTAAAATTATATTGTAAATACTGTTTTTACATGGATCAATTTTTTAATACACGCGGTACTAATATTCGTATATTTAGGCAATAGGTGAATGTATATATGGTATACATAACCAGATGTTTAAACATATGTTAATAGTTTACATTTTTTAAATCATAAATACATAAATATATAAGTATAAAATTGTTCAATGATTATTTTATAAAAGTTATTGTATTAATATATAATTCATCACGGATGGTCAGTTTCAATAAACCAATGTTTGACTTCTGAGTTTTTCCAGGCTGACACGATGGAACAAAGAAAAAAATGGTTTAAACAAATAACAATGTATGTTGCCTATTAATTTGTATAAAACATACATTGTTAAACCTAATTATTTTATTTCAAAAATAAAAACATCTTTCGTTTAAAATAATTTATATTATGTTTATTAGTTCCTGTATAAATGTTGGGATTTTTGAGGTTTGGTTTTCACGATTCTCATAAACGCGATAAGAATCGTAAATATCCCTGATATACATTAAAAGTCAAAATCATGCAAGTGTAACTATTTAGTTTAATATTTTAACATGAATATACTTGGCATAAAATGTATATTATAGGCACTATGATAAATTGAAATGGACTCTTACATATTACATTTGGTAAATTCATTAATTTTAAACAGGAAAATGTAAATCCTTTTTTTATTTTACAAAATCAAAAATGTCTATATTCTATAGAACAATTTTAAAAAAATAATAATTTAAGACAAGCTTCATTTATATAGATACCTTAGTATAACTTATTTTAATATTAATATAAAATTACGAATATTAAAAAACTAATGAAATTTATAATAGTATCTAAAAGAGTAAGAGATAGTCCACAACTCAAATTGTATTGTTTTTAGGGATGACAAACATCAGGACCACTCCACCATTTCGAGAGATTTGTATAGTGTTTTGGTGGATGATCTTTATCGTGAAGCATTGCACAAATCCGACAATACAATATGGTATTTATCATAAGTGTACCGGTGTCTTTCCATTTAAAATATTCGTTGTATAACTCATCATTTTTGTCCAATTTGTGTAAATACATAGCTAAATCCTCTGCAGATTTAAAATCATCAACGTGTATGAACGAATGGTTAGGCGCAACTAATTCATATTCCCTCCGAGATGCTCCCATGACAATTGGCAACACATTATGACTGTAAATAACTCATAGTGTTAAAAAAACATTTTTGTTATAAACTTCCATGTACAGGTACATAATCAGAAAAAAAAAACTAGTTTTTCTCTATTATTATAAAATCAGGATCCAAAATGCAACAAAATACATTTGTATCATATTATATAATTTGGTCAAAAGATAATAATGAAAGAGAGAAAACACCATGGAGAACTAATAGATCCTTCGCTAGGCTCAGAATCAAAAAATAAAATATACGGATGTAAGTACTAACCTATATTAAGGTATTATACCTTTAAACGATTGTAAACTATGAACTATTAGTTCACCATACGATATCCAAGTGTAAAAAAAAAATTGTCTGCATTAAAATAAAGTGTTGATACATAACGTTAAAACCTTAATTAATTGCTTTGATTAAAAAATGTTTCAAATTAATATTTGAATACAATTTGATANACTTATATTACAGTAATAGTAACTGTTAACCAGTTATTTAGGAAAAATGTAACATGTAACTTGTATCCAGTTACACTATGTACTGTAACTTGCCCATCCCTGGTAATACATATGTATAATTAAAACTTACCTAAGTGAATTTAAGAAAAATTTTTCCGTAATGTAATATGCACAGTTTGCGTTTTCAAAAGCTAAGTAAAATTTATAATCTTCATTCAACATCTTGAAACATTCTTCTTCATTAGATCTGAGACATTGTAGAGTACCACAAAGACCATATATATCAACCGAAATATATTTTGAAAGTTCAGCAGCATATTCGTTACGTTTGTTATTGGGATTACAATTTGACACGAACCAAGCAACTTGTTTAGTTTTACCTTCTGCATAATTTTTAACAATACTTGGCAAGGGTTGTTCAGGTTCATATTTTTTAAAATACCCATAAGGTCGCGGTATGTCACTATCCCAACGATAGTTAACTGTCCAATTAAAATCACCGTTATCATTTATATGCGATGTTGCATAAGGTGATTCAGTATGTTCAATAATCCAAATCTAAAATAAAATGGCATCCGTGTTTATAATAAAAATTATATAGTATGATCAATAATTAGTAATACTTAATGTTTATGATATAATTAATAATATATAATTTTTATACTGAAATTAAAAATCCACGAACTTAATTTCTACTAAATTTAACTCATAAACTGGAAATACCGTGAAGTTATATTTCTGGTGGTGAAATGCATATACCTAAGAATATAAAATTAAAAGCTGTGAAGACAAATTAATAACATTATAAAAAGATAATCAATTACTTCACGTAGTCAAAATAATGATTTGAGTGAATAGTTATATCATTATTAATATTTAAATCGTTCAAAATGACATTAGTGATAACAACATCACATTGTAATAATATTGAAATTTAAAAAATTAATTTCTCCATAAGAATGAATATTGAATATATATTCTCGAGTTCTCGGAAATGTTATTAAAAAGCTTTTAACAAAAAAAAAATATACGATGTTTATAAAATCTTGGTTACAGGAACTGATTAAGCAATATGTCGAAAAAGCTGAAACCTACCACAATTGTACCTATACATATATTTTTTTTCAATACTCTATTTTTTTTTATCATTATTTTTGGGAATGAAACGACAACCTACTATTGATTTTCAAATGGCAATCTATATAATAAATTTCATAATTTGATGGAGTATTAGCTTAAATACATGTTGGTGTAAAAAATTTTTGATTTCTGTAAACCTGTAAATGAGATATTCCTTTTTTTAGTTTTGGTAGGGCGAGAGTAGTGTAGCATTTTAATAAAGCTCCACTACTTTCCGAGTAAATGATGGTACCTACTCACTTCAAAGAATTACCAGGTATATCAGTGACGTAATGTGCATGTACAACATACTACACACCAAATAAAGGTAAAATATTTTTTTTCACATTGTTACATAGTATTTTATAATAGATAAAATCATACATGGATTATAAGCTGAATTCTAATAAAAAAAAAAAAACCATATCACGAAATAAAAATATACTTCTAGATTATCTAATTTAATCGACAAAAATTCGCAGTTTTTTACAGCTACTATATTAAAACAAGGAATTCCATTAGTCTAATATTTATAATAAATTTGAAATAAAATTGATTACGCGTATACTATATACTGTGCGTTTTTGCCATTATTCCGAACATAATGCTCAGTACATCGTTCAGAAATAACGTCAATTCCGATATTTTAAAATGACTGTAATTGTGAACAAAATAAATTTTAATTTTTAAAACGTAGCATGGTATCTCCCTTAATATCGTCCTCATTTACTTATATAATAGGTGAGGGCTATAAAAGGAAAATTTAAAAATAATTATGTGGAACGGTGTATAATTTAGATTCAGGAATTTTCGACAGAAGGAATAATGATGATACACAAAGCTTATTAAATTAACCAAATATTTACCAATTTCCGGAAAGCAAAATACTAAAATGGGCAAGACATGTGTGGCGTGCAGAATATCATCACATAAACAAAGTTATGGTTGGAGTACCGAGTAATTTATTATTGTTTATATAATTGATCAAGCAAAAAAAAAAAAATAATATTTTTAATATTCATACCTGATTTGGTGGTCTTTTATAAGACGGACGATTGAAAATATGCCTGAATAAGACAGCATCAGCTTCTGGGGCTAATGAAGTGTTCACCGTTAACATGCATTGACTTACAGGACAACCAAAAAAAAGGCCTTGGCCAAGTAGTGGTCTTTCCCAAGGGGAACCCATTCCGGTATAAATTAAAATCGTTTTAACAGGTGTCTTCTCATAATTGTAGCCTTTTGGTATATAATTTAATTGATTTTTAATTCTATCGCCAATTGGTAATTCTTCTGGCCATACCAATCTTTTACTTTTATATGATGGAGCTGTATTTAAATAAGAAAATATTAAATAGTTTTTAAAAATAATTATTAAAACAATTTTTTAAATTCTTACCATTATTGATGTCAGTTAGTACTAAAATGGACTGGGAAATAAGAACACAATTTTCAATTAATATAATTTTATGAAATAATTAAATTGTTATATTATAATANTATTAAATAGTTTTTAAAAATAATTATTAAAACAATTTTTGAAATACTTACCATTATTGGTGTCAGTTAGTACTAAAATGGACTGGGAAATAAGAACACAATTTTCAATTAATATAATTTTATAAAATAATTAAATTGTTATATTATAATAACAGTTCACTGTATAAAAAATCATTACTCATCATTAATAATGATAAGTTATGATTTTGAAATATGCATTTTTTAAATTTAAAATATTAACAATCTTATATGTTTGTAAGTTATTGTTGACTGTTATTGTATTCTAATTAGTTAAAGATTATATGTTGGAATATTTTTAAAAATATTAAAATATTTTTTGAGTACTAATATTATGTATAGTTTTATAAGTAGGTACTAATATTTTTTTTTATAGTTAATGTTAGTTTTCAGAACAACTGTTCAGTAGAAATCTCGATTAAACATAATAATTAAATTCTCCGTTCATAATTTATTATGTGTTCATACTCACGAAAAACCATGAATTGAGATAAAAGAAATATTCTAGAAATCATTTGATATCAAAATAACATTATTAATTAATGATGCCATACATATTACAATATATTTATGAGTTGTAAAGTTGTTGCTATTTTTATAAATTAATTAGAAAAATATTTTACCTGAGAACAATAATTATTGAGGATTTATCATAATTAAATCAGTGCAAAGTATTTTAAACTTTGGAAATATGATCTTTCTACTTATTCTACTAATATTATAAATGTAAAAGACTATGAAAATGAATGGAAATTTGTACTTTTTCACCTTAATACTACCGAAAGTTTTTGATTAATTTTGGTAAGGAGATAGATGTGACCTTGGTGAAAAACATAGGCTACTTTTGTCACAAATAAAAAACTTGAAGGGGATGAAAAGTTTTTAAATATTTTTGGTACAAAAATTAAATTATTTTTGTTGAATTATGGATTCCCATAGCAACACAAATGAAATGAAAAATAATTAAAAACAAAAAAATATATAATAAACAGATACAATAATGTCATAACAACTTTATCGATTTAAAATAAAGGGTCTATCTATCCGTCTGCTGGTCTTTTATTGGATTGAAATAACATTGGCTACCTTGGAAACATGAATGAATATAAAAACAATATAACTATGCGTTGTACTGAGTCATTAAGTGAAAAGTGAAAACATGTAAAACGTCATCTCTGAATCTTTCTTTTTTTTGGTAAAGTAACAACACTAAAGGACCATTATATCCTCATAATTTTAAGGTTATTATAATGGTTAGTATCTAATTTAATCCCTGTGTTGTGCGGGTATCTATGGTAACACGAATGAATAAATTTATGATACACTAAAATATTATTAGTCCGTAGACTATCAACTTTTCACTTATTTTTTTTAGTTCGATATACTAATACGGACAAAGCAAAACGGAAATAAAGGTAAAATGGATAAAAATTAACATGGGCAACGCCGAGAGCGGGGCAGCTAGAAAGTTATAAAAATGTAAAAACATTAAGATATTTCTCATATCTTGGGTATAAATTCTCTTAAGAAATGAGTTTAACAATTCAAAACATTATAATGATAGGTATGTCATACTTTTTTTTGAAGATCAAACAAATATAACCCAATTATCATTGTCGAGAAAAATATTAATGCACTATATAGTAACGTTATACGATTTTTACGAATAGTAATGTTGCATATATTCATTGTTGTGTTTTATTTAGATATGTTCACAACACAAATATTAAAGATTTAGTTAATAAACAAATGCGATTAAATTTTTTTCATAATAAAATAATTTAATAAATATCCACTTTTAACTGTTTAAATTGTTTAATTCATTCACTTTACATCAAAATTATATTGTACTTACTGTTTAGTTTTACACAAATTTTTATTCATGTGACACTAATTCTCGTATATATTAGGTAGTGGAGGAATATATATTTATGTTATATATATATATCCAGTTGTTTAAACATATGTTAATAGTTTACATTTTTTTGAACTATAGGTACATAAATATATGAATATAAATTGTTCAAAATGATGATTATTTTTTAAAAGTTATTGTAAACTACATTCATATAATTCATCAGGTATGGCTAACTTTAATAGACTTGTGATTGACTTCTGAGGCTGTCACTATGGAACAAAGAAAAAATAGGTTGTCAACAAATAACAATGTATGTTACCTATTTATTTTTATAAAACATACATCGTTAAACCTTCTTATATTATTTCAAATTTAAAGAACTCTTTTCTTTACAGTTTTACACAACAAACATTCTAATAAATTTAATTAAAAATGATTTATTTTAATAAGACAAAAATAATTTATATTATATTTATAGGTACCTATATAATTGTTGTGATCGTTGTGGACCGTTTTGGTTTTAAGGATTTTCATAAATGTGATAAGAGTCGTAATTAACTCTGATATTTATTAAACAACAAAAATCATGTAAATGTAAATATGTAATTTAATTTTTTAACAGCTCCCATGACAATTCGCAACACATCATTACTATAAATGAATAAAAAATATTTAAAAAATAAACACCTACTATTTTGTAATAGATTTTCGTGGATAATAATAATAATTCCTAAATTTATAAAAGATATTGAAAAAAAATGAGCAAATATGACGAATAAAACTATGTATGTATGCGTGATTTACTAGCCTAAATGCATTTAGGAAAAATGTCTTCGTTATAAATTATAGACAATTTGCGTTTTCAAAAGCAAAATAAAATTTATAATCTGTATTTAATATGTGGATTTAACATAGATTTTTATTGAATCTGGGACATTTTAAAATATCACAATCACCATATAGGAAACAACTAGTGAACTTTTTGTAGCATTTTAAATCTAGTTGATGGATTCGGTGTTTCCGAATTGCGTGCGGAAATTAGAATATAGCCATTAAAAATAGGTTGAGATGTGTACGCGAGGTCAAGTTGCGTACTCGAATTTTTTTTAAATTTTAGATTTTGCGAAAATTGTTCTCCTAGGAATTTAAAATTTAAAAAATTAAAAAATATCTACTTTTAACTAAACTAAGTGATAGCATTTTTAAGTAAATAATATTTGCGCGTTATTTTCATGCAGGCTTATCTCTCAAATTTACTGTCACCAAAAAACCGCGCACGTAACTCAGTTGTCGACCAACACTGCTCTCATTTTGTTTCACAATTCGGATGTAGTCGTTGCATTAAGTGAGTCATTTCTTTGATTTTCCAAGTAGCTAGTTGTTAAATTAATAACCGGAAAAATGGATAAATTTACGGCAATTTAATTTTCATTATTTTTATTTTATTTTGCTGTAAGAAATCTTTCTCCAAATTTCAAGTAACATCTTAAGAAAACTTATCTGGTGGATGCACAAAGTTAATTTTTTATTTTATAAGTAGTTTTCAGAATAATTGGAAAAAAAATGTAGGATAAACAGGAAACACATAATAAAATAATCAAATAGTTTTTAAATTCGAAGCGTAGCAAGGGATTAATTGATTTTATCAATGTGTGTTTTTTTTCTATCTGTTAATAACTTTTCTACAAGACATTTTACTCTGTAAGTATCACGTGTAGTACCTATTTGTATATTTTCAATATCATTGTTTTTGTTAATGATTTATAAGTTATAAGTAGATAATAATATTTTTTATTGGTATTATAAATAATTTGTACCACTTTCTTTTGAATTATTTAGTTGGATATTATGTAGTATCATTCAATATAAATAATATATAATATAAATTATTGTAAAACACGTAAATTTAATAAGATATTGAAGTGTAACATTAAAATATCCTAAGTATTTGTCTGTTTCTACAACTATTATACTCTAAACATGAACAATGAATATGTTAAATTTTACCTACATTATGTTTAAAAGTTTTAATCAGTTGTAAATTTTTAACTGTTGCTGATAAAAATTGAATACACCGATTGTTGGGAATTTATTTATTAAACAATTTGGTAAAACTGCTTCATATATAAATGTAAAATCACACAAAAAAATAAAAATATATACTTACTTAGATAAAGGAAATTATGGAAACTATATTATATTTAATCTCACAATACTAGGTATTATTAATTTATTAGGCTTTATTAATACTTAGATACATAATAATATACAATATGTTGTATGTTGTACTGTTTTATGATATTAATATTATAAGCCATGTAAATAAATAAAAATATACATACATATTGCAAAAAAAATAAATGCATAAAATGTCAAAATACATTAGAATTTAATTTATATTAATTTTTTAAACAAATTATAATTTTACCAATTAATTCCATTATGGAATGAGTAAAATAATTAAAAATCTCAATCCTAATTTGTATAGTAATATAATGTTATACTACTATTTTGTACCGTACAATTATTAAAGATATAAAAATAAATGTAATATTTTAATAAATATCGACTTCCAACTAGTTATATAAATTGTTAAATACATTTATATTATACTAAAATTATATTGTACTATTTGAACTGATAGGTACATTATCTAAACTGCACAGCAAAAAAGATACACACAACATATAACATATAGGTATGTCCATATGTTTAAACATAATTTAATTGTTAACATTTTTGATTTATAGGCATAATATATACTCGCAGAAGTATCTGATCATTTATATACAGTTATTTTATTTAATATTTTATACAAAAGTGTTGTATAGTGTATAGACATTTGTAAATCATTTTGTAGATTCTTAGTTGAGCGAAGAAGCTCATGGTTTTACGATGTTTTTTTTTTTCTGTGGACAACTTTTCTACTAGAGATCTTGCTCAGGTTATTAGGTGTAGCGCCTTTTCTAAAAGGAAATTGGACAGGGGTGGTTTTGATTTTCCCAGATGTTTTCATACTAAATGGAAAAAAACCGAAAAAAAGTGTAAACAAAACAGGAAAATAGGTACAATATCAAACAAATATTATCAAAAAAAATATATATAATGAACTCCTCTCAGAATCAATTTTGGTTAGCAATGGTTAATCGTTGTGTACAGATATACATAAAATGTTGTCCAATCATGCGAAATATTTCCATCTTTTTTTCTGTCTTTAAACAACTTTTTGACCAGAATAGTGGCTACAATCGAAAAATGAGAAGAGACCTGCGTGTGGGTGTGCGGAGTTTTTTTGTATAATATATTCAATTTTATAAAATATTTTTGAACTTTAGGTCATATTGTAGAATTTTATTCACTTTTAGATCATATTAATTAAAAATGCTATACATTTTTAAAACACTTTAAACTCAACGAATCCAGACTCGCTCAAAATAAATTAAATTTTTAATATTATGATAACATTTCAAAAATATTTTATTTTGAAATATCTACATTAGGTCATCTAGTAGAATTCACAATCTAAGATTTGGTGAATTAAAAATACATACATTCAAAACACTATTATTCATAATATATGTACAAAAATCTCTTAACGGACAAAATAGTTGGTGGTTGTGGTTGAAAACCTACTCATACCATTAAATGTATAATGCAATACATATGGTAGGAATTATTATTTTTATTATTCATTAAAATGTATAGTGTTTTATCATTAGATATTGAAAATTCGAACATTTTCGTTTATCATATTATCGTAGTAAGTATCAAATAAGATTTAATTAAGAAACTAAAATATATCTAATCAAACATTTATCAATGCATGCTATCTACCCTTTAGATATTAATCTTAACATCACTACAGATATGTATTCAATCATATAATATAATCAGAAGTCAGTATGTAGGTCGACAAAATATTAGAGTTCAATTATTACAAACTGAATACCCATATGAATTAATTAATATGAGTGAACAGTCGTGGTTTTCAACCAGTGTGCCGTGTGCGTGATTGAAGTGTGCCGCGTTAAATCAGTTCTATCTTTTTATCACTATTTTTATATATTATACTATGAGAATATTTTACTGGTGATCTTTTTTTTATGTGCTCTATAGGTTAATCTATGGTATAACATGGATTGGTGTGCCACGAAAATTGTGTTGGAGTTGAAGTTTGCCACATCGTTAAAAAGTTTGAAAACCACTGCTGTAGAACCTAACAAAGGAGTACAAATAGTACAATATATATTTAAGATCATTGATGAAAATAATAATCTAGTCATATTATGACTTAACCTTGAGTAATAGTGATAAGTGTAATCACGTCCTAGGATCCCATATGACTAGGAGCACAAATTAATATAGTAACTATAGGTGCATTTATATTATTTTAACTTGTAATACCTAGTACTATTATTTACTATCTAGCTAGAACAACAATTTATAAAATATTGAAAATTTCAATAATTTTACCTATTCATTAATAAAGTCTACAGGTAACTTTAATAAGAAACATATCAAATAAGTATTAGATAGGTTCAACGATAGAAATTTATGAATAATGCAAGAGAATTAACATATTTTTTTATAATTTTCTTTATTTAAACTTAAATTTCAAAGCTTTAGCTATATGAATAGTTAGGTAGATATGTTATTTTTTTCAAGTTAATAGGTTAGGTAATCTTTAAGTGTGGAATTTTATTTGATTTAAAAATGTCGAGGATTTTTCAGTAAATTTAACTTCATTCGTTTGTTCACACATCAATTGTTTTGGAAATTAAATTTTCCACCTCACCTAATTGGAAAATAGAATGTATGCTCAGTGGCGTGCCTAAAAATGATCAATGGGAGGGGATATAACAAATAAAATTCGTGAAAAAATAGTAAAATTGTCTTCTCTACCCAACTCGGCTATGCGAATTGATAATTTAAGAGCCGGATCCTAAAAAAAGCTAATTTCTAATCAATACATCAAGCTTTTTTTCGGAAATCGTCCAAAATGAATGAGTTTTGATATTAGATTACTCATATTTTGTTGTATTTTTAAGTCAACGGGAGGGATATAACCTCTAATTCCCCTCCCATCTGGGCACGCCACTGTGTATGCTACTGCGATTTACGTAATCAATTTTAATATCTGTAGTAGATATTACAGATAAATAATATAAATTAATAATTTTTTTTTGATTATTTGGTATCTATGGTATATACTGAATATTGTTTGTTAATTCAGCTAGAAAAAATAAATATAATAATAATAAAATCTAGCAATAGCAAAATATTGCCGGGACAGCTATATTATATAAATATGAACGTTTATCTATATGTCTCTTATGTCTTCCTAAACAAAACATAATATTTTATTTGTAACGATACAGGATGATACTCAATAGTTAACATACAAATAGGACTAACTAGCATTAAATAATTTCAAACATACTTAAACAACAAGACTAAATTAAAAAGAATAACACGAAGAAAAGGTGAGTTGTACATTAGCAACACGCATCATTCTTGTAAGAGGCCTTTAGCATTACAGTTTGTCGAACATAGATGAACATAAAAAGGATAAACATTACGGGAAGAAAAATTAGATATCTTATGGTT
Source organism: Cinara cedri (assembly GCA_902439185.1). NCBI lineage: Eukaryota > Metazoa > Arthropoda > Insecta > Hemiptera > Aphididae > Cinara > Cinara cedri. The sequence goes on along the minus strand of CABPRJ010001905.1, from coordinate 1,526,465 downwards.
AACGCATCGAAGAAGGAGTGTCTATAAGCCCTGAGAGGAGTTTATTTAAAAACATTTAATTTGCTTGATCTCTTCTGTTGCTAGCGAGAACAATAAATTGCAAGGAAGCAAAAACTGGAAAATAGTTATGTGACATGTGTCCCATTTTTAACATGTACCCAGTAAAGGACAAGAACTTCCGCTGCACTTACTCCAAAGCATATCAACTATAACTGATGGTATGTGGATTCCACTTAATAGACGCATAGGTACTTCAAAATAGAGCGTTCTAGAGCAGTGTAAGTATAGAGACTTAATGAACGTAACTAATTTAAATTGAACACAGACACGCTAAACAAAACTGAGCATTTCAAGTGCTTTACAACAAGGTGCTTCAATATGTGATTGGAACATTATGTACGTATCAAAAAATATGCCCGAGTCATTGACTATATTTTATGCACAAACGAGCTTAGACCCACAGATATCGTAGTCAAAGACAAACGGACATCGAAACCAGAAAAACGATAAGAAAATGCATTTTAAAATGTTGAGATTTAGATCTAAGATCGAAGCCCAAAGAACAATCGCTTTCAACAATTTTATTGTATTTAAAATAAATAAAGTAATATATAATGAATAAAATAAAGTAAAAATGGCATGGTTATAAACTCATAAATACAAAAAAAAACGGAGTGCATTTATTCAAGGTTAATTGTTAGGTACCATAGTAAAAAAAGTCTAAACTACAATAATCATTTTCGGATTTGATCAAAATATTTTTTATATCCTATACATAAGTTTTACCAAAAATCAATAGGTGAGAAGCCCCGGGATTCGTTTTTTTCCCATGTAATATACCATATGAATAGTCATATAAGCACAACTATGGAGATACTAGAAGGTTTTAAGCACCTCCAAAAAAACCTAATAAGGTTTTTCATAGTAACAACTTAATATTTTATCCATGAATTTCATAACTCACGAACAGAACAAAATACAGATTTCCTACAATGTATTTGCGATATTATCTATATGTATGAAAAATGTTAAAATACCTTCTATTCAATTTGTGTGTATACCTAGCTATATAAAATTGTAAATAAAATGTGTAATTGCTTATTGTGAGAGTCGTGTAAAGGGGATTATGGGAGCATAGTTCCCATGGGTCTTTAATGTGTCCATAATGTTAGCACTCCCAAAGTTAGTGTTCTATATCTGCGCCTACGCAAATAGCAAAACATAATTTAAATTATCTACACTTGATAAATAATAAATAACCTGTATAAGTATATAGTAAATACTTTTATGTGTGATATATCTAGGTACATAATAATAATATCCCAAAAAAAATCCTCCGTCAACTACGCGGTAAAACCTTTGCTAAGAAAAAACAAAAACTCAAGTTAGAAAAGTTGTGATATTAAAAAAGGGCTAAGTAATTTCTTAAGTTCATTAGTATAGAAATTGTTTATAATTGTTTATTTTTAATGACGTGAGGAGTATAATAATGTGTATAAATGTATAGTATTATTGAATATACGGTGAGAACAGTACTTACCTGTGCCCAAAGATAATATATATTATCAATGCCTGTACCTTTTTTTATTCTTCAAAAATGAAATTAATCGTGAAAAAAAAACTGCTTACACTATAGGTAGGTATTATATTATTCTTTGATGATAACGGTATATTATTTTAAACATTGTTGATAAATTAAAAACAATTAAAAATACAACCGCACATTATTTTTGGTAAATTATACACATTGGATTCGGGAATTACATTACGTACGAAAACCGGACGGGCTAAGCCTACCCAAGTTCCCTCCTCCCACTATTGGCTCTTTTGAGTGAATATCAAAGTCCTCGTAAAAATATATAGCTGGGGGAACCTGTTTAACAAATAATTGGACACACGCCAAAAACGTTCGAAATTAGAAGCCGTGTGGGGGTAGTAATCTATCCGTAGCTATATGTCTATTGTAAAATCAACGGTAGGTACCTATACCAGGTATAAATTGTGGCTGCTATATATATTTTCTTAATTAATAATTTTATATTAGGTGTAATAATATATTATGTATTCATATCCGATATGTCGGTGTACTTACCGATTTGTGTAGTGGATATTCGATAAAAGGTCGTATCCAGTATTACTGCAACAAACGCCGCTGGAACGCACTTCGAATACGCGCGCGCACTAGTCGCCGAGTGCTTTATACTTGTATTAAATTTGTACAGCTGACACGGACGAAAGCGTAAATGCATTTATTGTGTTGAATGGCGCCGCGAAGGGGTCAAAGAAAAAATATAATTTTTTTTTTTCTGTTGTAATTAATTCTAATTCATTAACATTATTTATTTATGGTGTTTATTCTTCCTGGCTCGCAGTGTAACCGAGTACAATTTAGCCGACAGTCCGACACAGTCGGGGTTAATTGTTCGCATTTTTCAATTAACATTTTTAATTCGTAATTGTTCATTTCTAATTGTATGGCGAGTGTAACGAAAATTCTGTCCAACTACCGGTAACATACAAAAACAATGCTTACCCAGAATGAGTAAAACTAGCTTAATTTTAATGTTAGAGTAAAACCGCCCATTATGAAATTTATTAAGGACAATAAGAGGGAATGTAATCGGTGTTTTTTGAATTATGAACTGTTAAAAAAGTTACCTACAGTTGTTTAAAAAAACAAAAAAATAAACGTTTTTGTATCTTTTATACCTTAAACCTAACCTTATACCTTAAATAAGTACTTACTTTTGATTTTCAAATAGGTACCCCCATCTCTTGAACACAGATTTGAGCAGAAAATATCTTTCCAGAAATTTTGATATGCATAACGCTAATATCAGATTTACCGTTTATGAGTTAACAGTTTAGACCGAAGAAAGCAATTTATTACCTATCTTATTAGCTGTAAGCATTATCTAAGGTATATGAAGTAGGGATAAAAAATTAAAAAGATTATTTGTAAATAAAGCTTAAACAATTCCATAAAGATTAGAAAAAACAGAAATCAAATTCACTTAAAATCCTCTGGGATAATTGCTGGTTATAACAATTTATGTTATACATATTGTTAATTCAATTAATATGCTATAATATACAGTCAAATTCGCTTATAACGATCTTCTAGGGACCTAGGGAATCTGATCGTTATAACCGAACTTCGTTATATCCGGATCATAAAAAGTTACATGATTTTTTTGAAAAATTGATTTATTAAACATATATTTGTCAAAACGGCAACTAAACGACCAAGAAACGTAGGTATTCTGTACACAATACGGTCGTACAAGACACATTATCTGTTACAGATACGATTAAGAATTATCGATTTGGACGATATCAAATTTACTACACAATGTACAATGCACATGCATATTATTAATCGCTATGGATGATTATAAAAACCAATTTTCGTTTTAAAATAACATCGCTATATCCGGATTATCGTTATAACCGATATCGTTATATACGAATAAAAGTATTATACATAACATATAAAACCAACCAAATACATCGATTGGAATCGTTTTACCCGGAATATCGTTATATACGGCATCGTTATACGCGAATTTGACTGTATATCATTAAAAAATATAACGTAAAATCGTAATTAACTGAAAAAATTGACTTGGGGGGCAACAAGGTACACTTGCAGGTTGCCTCGATGCCCCCCTTCCCAGATATGAGCTGCTACATAATAACTTTCCCAGGCCGCTCTAAAGTTCCAATCCGTCCCTGGTAGTATTATTCCACTCAACACTATTGTTACCGTGACATTGCCCTGACAATTAATGATTACTAAAAAAACAAATTGTAACATTAATTAATTGCATTGCACCATGATAATAGTCGAAATTGAATAGTTTTCCTGTTTTTTTAAAAAAAAAATACCTATAATTATAAATATTTTTCTTATTTCTAATAAAATATTTTATTCTTATTTATTCTAACTCAACAACTTCCCCATTTTTTTCGCTCTGAATGAGAATTCGCTGCAAAGTGAATTTGTAACTAATGTCTAACGTCTAATTAACTGACTTCCGAATACCTTTATCTTTTCTGTTTCTATTCTATTATGAAGGTTAATATCTACATGGACCTTTTAATATAAAAATATAAAATTATACTAAGTATAATTGTCTGGAAATTAAAGGGTCACGATGTTACTTCACTATTACAGATTTACTAGCATGGTTCTGTACATACTAAAATTAAATGTACATAAAATACCTACCTAAACAAAATATTTTTAATCCATTTTTCAATTATTATTATTACTGTAATGCTTTTAAATTCAACGAGAAGTTAAATATTTTTTTTTTCAAAACCATGTGCATGATTCAAAGAGAGATTTGTTCAGGTATTTCACTATCAATACCAATTAAGTAGATATTGTAATACATATACATATCTACTATAAATCATTCTATTTTTTTTTCAAAATAACATTGTAGGTATTATAGCATAATACCTAAATAAATTTATCACAAATATATTTAGTGATCAATGTTTTTTTTTTTTTTTGTATTTCATTTTCATAGATATAAAAATCATATTATTAGATGGTAGCATATGATACGAAAATTTAATATAAAAAAAAAAAAACATTTAATACATGCATACTGTATTTAGTCAGAATCATATATAATGTATACAATTAATGTGAATTAAGTGAATTATTTATAGCACTGTTGAGGGTAACTGTACATTTATATGTCGTTTATATGTTATTTTAATATATCTAAAAAATATTATCTTGATAATCTTACAAATATTCTCATAATATTCTCATAAAAATTATAAAAATATGCAAAAAAAAAATTATAGATAATATTGAGCTCCTGTTGATAATTATGTTTATTTAATGTGATATGTTCAAGTCTATAGAATATTGAATTAAAAAATTATATTTTTTGAGAATAAGGGTAATTAGAATGATTTGTTATTATAGCATTAGTTTGTATAGATTTCCAGTAAATACTAAAATAAAATCTATTTTTTATTATGGAAACAATAAGATCTAAGAAATTTAATTTAGGCGACACATTCATTTATTTATTTATTTACGAGTATTAACCATTTAATAATTTTGTTTTTACTTTATTATTTTCTAGACATTTCTCGAATCTCTTCGTATCTTAATTTCTTCTGTATTCTGCCCGTTATACTGCATCCAGTCTGTCGTCTGTCGAAGGCTGTTCTATAAAACAAATTCTGAAAAAAATGTATACTTTCTGAGATATGGGTGCCTTAGGGTATATTGATTGTATAATGTACTAATACAAGTTCAATTTGAATGCATATTTAAATTTCAGAAAAAAAATTGTAATATCTTCGACCTACCTATTTGGTATTAACTAGAAGTTTATGAAAAATTAACTGTAAAATGATGAGTTTATGCAATGTAAAAATGAATTAACTACCTATCTATGTAGATAAATACTAAAAATATAATTTTAACTAGACAAGTTAAAAAGAAAAAACAAATAATAATAATATTCACCGCTGGTAATCAATAATTATGAAATTAAATAATAGGTAATATTTCATTTTATCTATAATAATAATTATATAATATATTTTAAATATCAATCTAAAACTAAAAAATATATAAATAACATCTTTGTAAAACCAGAAGCTTCTTTGTTCCACTCAGAATTTAAAATTACAAAACTTATATTAGTCAATTCAACCATATTACAAAGTTTAATAATATATTAAAAATGTATGGAGTGTAAAATAAAACATCCTAAATAAATATAAATATATATATGTATATATAAATGTGGCCAATCTGTTACTTTTATAAAAAAAAAAAAATATTAATTATCATTTCACATTGAAAATTGAAATAGATAGGCAACTATTCCAAATTAGCTTAGTAGACCACATACCTATGAAATGATAAATTACAAAATAAACAAAAATTATTTGTCTGTAATTTACTAATTATTCTTCTAAAAATGCATATTTATGCATTAACTATTGTGTATAGTGTAAATACCTCAAAACATGGTTGGCAGTATCTTAAACACATATTGAGTATGATGATACAGTTCTGAAAAGTATCAAATATCTAGATTTTAGATATTAATTTTGAAGTGTCTTCCTCGTACCTACCTAATAATATTTTAGTGTAATGTAAAAATGTAAAATGGATTAATATAATATACCTACTTTGAAACTTTATGATTTAAAGAATAAAATATTTTAAATACAAATCGAATCAAGTATAAGATAATATTAATATCTTTAATTACAATAATAAACACTAGCTATATATCTATGACTTAGTCCATGCACAGTAATGAATGGAAAAAAATTAATTCGTGTTTCCACATGAAAAAAACACAATTGATTATAAAATGTTTTTTTCCTCGTGTAACCAATGAAACTAGAAATAAACAAAACAGAATTTAATTTTTGTATTTTAAGAACAAATTTTCTATATGAACACCACTTTATGGATCAGATTCAAACAACATTCTAACTATTCCTAAAATTAACAAGAATAAACTGTGTGATTTCCAGCAAAATCAGTTTAGTAGTTTTTGAGTCCATAAACCATAACCATAGATAAATGGGTCTTAAAATAGATAGATTTAATACACGTAGATAATGAATTTTAATATTAACCGTAAGCTCAGTTTCCAAATAATATGAGTACAATAGTAATTAAATAGTTTAAAATTTAAATTTTGTAAATTATATTATTATTAGGAATATAGTTTTAATACTTTATCTTTACCGTTTCTAATACTATTATAATCAGTACCATATTAAACCATTAAAAAATGATGCACATAATAATAATTTTAAATTTTTATTTGATAATATATCACACAATATATTAAATTAAAGCCATAGTTTTTTTTTTTTTCTAGCATTAGGCAGTATTACACAGCAGTTAAGAAAAAACAATTAAATCAATATTCATGTTAAAATAATTTTTTTTATTACATATTATAGGTACACTAACGGTCTGTGCCAAAATGTTCTCGATACTTAGATAAATGATGGAATGTTTATTACATAAAAATATTAAAACATTATACCATAATAAATCTATGACAGACATAAATTCTAATTTAATATAAACCAATTAAATAATATCTAATAAAATACCTATTGCATATCCTAAAATCGCTTAAAATTATTTTTGAAATATAACAATTTACCAACTTTTAGGGTCCATACTTTTGGCTATATTAAAAATCAATTTGAGTTTAGTTACATTAATTGTTGGATTCATTATTCTACATTTAATGAGGATGAATGGGCATATTACATGGTAACTGAAAATGATGATTTAGTATTGTGTACAATATAACCCTTAATTTGATTTTATATTAATTGCTAAGAGAATGAAATACAAAAACATTTCAGTTTTTAATAAGAAAACAAATACTTAATATCCTCGCAGTACCTAATTTGTGTTTATTCAAGGACATCATTGATATCATTTCAATTAAAATAACAAATCTTCATCGCCTTCATCCAACATGTTACTATACTCGGCCTCTTTTCTGTCTTGCTTAAGTTGTTCTTTCTTCTTATTTGCAATTTTCTTCTTATCTTGAATTTTCTTTAACCTTAATAACATAAATCAATATGTAACAACATATTTAAGTAATATTAAATTTCTGAAAAATCAACTATAAATCATAGCAAAAGTTATACTTCTATTGTTATATACCTGTAAAATTCTTCTCGCTCTAATTCATCAAGTTCAGATATTATATATGCAAGGGTTTTTTCAATTCTGGGTATGATTACTAGAAAATGAATTATTATATATCAATTTTTAAATAGGTACATAAAACATGATGAAACAAATGTACTTCATTATAAATACATACCGTGTTCAATAGCATTCACTCTCCTATTTGTTATTTTAATAACATCATCTAATGTAACAAAAGATGTTTGCAATGAAGCCAATTCGACCAAAAGTTTAATTGCTGTTTGATAATTTTTTTTAAGTTTTGCCAACTGTTGACCACCTCGAGCTAAACCGGCTAATTCATAAGTATCTGTACCATCCTGGTAACTTTCGAAAACAGGCAATGTCACTCCTAAATTAAAACTATTTATTATGATTATATTCTAACATGAAAAATATTTTTATTTACCAGCAACATTATCTTTTTTAGTGCGAATTTTTATTTGAGCTTTTGTTACATTTTGCAAGACAACTTGATTAAAATCTCCAGTTGTGAATTTCGCTTCAGCTAAAGAGAATGCTGCTTCTTTCATGACCTCACCCATCAATGTTTTTGTCTATAAATAAAAAAAATAAGTTATTATAAAATATTAAGCATTTGATAAAGAATTATCAACGATTGAAGAAATATAACAACTCACCTGAATAATTTTACCAAGAATCATACGAAATCTCATTTGCAAGGCATCTGCTTTTTTCTTTAATAAACTATGGCCTTTTTGTGCTCCCATAAGACGCCCTTTCATCATTGTCTGTGCCCTTAAATATAATTAAAATTACAATAAAATGATACATTTTAACCAATTTACATCCTGTACGATTTATGTATATATTTTGTATTGGCTTTTGTTTGAAAAACATCAACTTAACATACATTTTATGTAAAATATAAAATTGTTTTATTTAAATTTGTTAGCATAATTCCTACATAATAACTAAAATAGTTTGTTTCAATTAATATAGACAACGCCCAAATTTTGTCTATCTTATTACAGATGTTTTTACTTACCCACGAGATGGAAAGATTGGTAATTTGTCTTTGCCCGACATGATTAATAACTGTTGCAATAAATAATGTTATACTTGATCAAATTATAAAACCAATGAAATCTAGTAACTATAAAATAACATGACGGACTACAAAAACTCGCCCAGTCAGAGCACCTTAATATTTTGGATAACTAGTTGGTTTTGTTGAAATGAGCATAATTTGGGTTGGGTTAAATAGATAACTTGGAAGTAAAACAGCTGATATGATAAGGGAATTTAAATAAGAATAACCAAATTATAGGTGACTAGGAAAGTTAAGCCAAAGTTTTTTATAAGGCAAGGAGGTTTAAAACTAATGGGCGGGAATTTAAAAAAAATTAGAAATTGATAACAAGTTAGATAATAAACTTCAAAATATCAATAGGTAATTCAAGTGATCTTTTTTAATTAATTTTTATAAATTAGTGTTTTTTTTTTTTAATTTTATTAAAATATACCGTATTGTTTAATAAATTGTTTTCTATGTAATTTACGTTTTATAAAATATTTCATAATGAAATTTCGTGGTAAAATTATTGATCCCAATTGTATGAAACAATTTTACAGTAAGTAAAAAATATAACTTATATATAGGTAGTTCTATATTTTTAATGTAGGTAATAATTTTTACATACTTTTTTGTTATATTATTTTTAAATTTAGGTATTGTCATTATTTTATCTAAGTTATGCAAAAGTGTAGTTTTAAGATTGAGTTCTACTAAATTATACTTAATTGCCTTAAATGAATCGAATAACAATCAAATCAGTGTTTGGTCTGTGTTAGACCAACAGTCGTTTTTTAAAGAATATAACATTATTGGTGAGACGGAATCCAATGAAATTTTTTTCAGTTTACCAATTGGTATGTATTATTGTAAAATGTTTAATTATAAAAATTTAATGGACAAAATGTGTTTTTTTTCAGATATGTTTGCATCTTCACTGAGCTCTGCAAAACAATCAAATTTAAAAACACTGAAGATGAAATTGACTGATAAATTATCACCATGTTTAACCATTGAATTAGAACTCGTAAAATAATTATGAACATACATTTTATATTATGTATTATATAATTTTTTTTTCCAGGAATCTCAAGTATCTAGTAAACAGTTGTGTGTTCATGATATTCCAGTTAGTGTTATATTACCAAAAGACTGGTCAGAGTATAATGAGCCATCAATACCTTCTCATAATGTAACAATATGTTAATATGTTAAGTTTTTAATATAGTTATTAAATATTTTATGTATAAAATTAAATAATATAGTTTTACAATTTCAAGGGGTTCAAAAAATTATTTCTATAAACTACAAACATATTTTTCCATTTTGCGGTGGGATTTGAATAATAGACTACATTATAACAGCGTCACAGCGTAACCTCACGACTGTAAAAACCAAATTAATATATAAATAACAGCTGTGTAATCAATGGGGACTGGATATATATTTAAAAAGAAATGAGAATTATTTATAGATTTCAAATGTTCGCATGTTTGTCTGTTTCCGTAGGTCTATATGCTCAATTGTTAGAGTTAGACTTTAGTTAAATACACTATTAGATTCAGTGATTAATAATATAATATACTTTTTTTTCACTGAATTTTAACCCCTAAAAATACTACTGCTCTTATAATATGAAAATCTAATATAATTTTTTTTCGGTTTCTATTTATTACATGGGTGTTATAGCTAATTAGCTAATATTGTTATACTTATTTATATTAATAAAAATAAAAACTATTGTGTATATTTTATTTTAGATTAGTGTTGTTATGCCTTCAATACGAATAGTACGACATATTGTTGACAAAATGAAACGTATTTGTCCGAAACTAATAGTAACATTGGGCTCTACGGGGAAAATGGTTTTAGGAGTATCAAATTTTTCAGCTACCGTAGACACTCATTTTACTGGTCTTGAAATAATTGGTTTACAAAATACAACAGGTTAGTTATTTTGTTTGAAATTATCGTTATCACAATATAAATGTACACATATTATTACTATTTTAGAAGTTTTTCGTTTTAAGTATTACATTCCACAAACAAATGACAGTATATTTATTATATTTTCCTTTTATAAGCACAGATATAGGCAATTCATATTTTTTTTAAATATAAATTTAAAAATTTATCAGTTTAGTCAATTTAGGTAAAATGAAGTATAATTACTTGATAGGTTGATTGATTGACTTTTGCGATTATTTATTATTCACTTTGATATTTGATAATAAACAATATAATATTTAGATGGTTTAGAGACCAGATTTATATTCTTTCATAATCCACAAAAAGTTACTTTAAAACACCAAAAAAGCACTAAAAGACATTTAAAAAGTAAAAATGATAAAGGGTTTTTAAGTCCCCCTCTAATGGCTCTAAATTATTAAATTAAATTTCATTATACTATAAAAATGATTTACACAAATTACTTTTTATTAACCCTTTTTTGGTGTTAAAAAATGTATTTTTGTAAAAATAAATTAAATTCGTTAGAGGGGAAACTATTAAAGCCCTCTATTATTTTTTTTGCTTTTATACATTTTTTTTTGGTGGATTTTAAGAATATATTAATCTGGTTTCTAATCATACCAAATGGGTTATATAGGATACTATCAGGCATAGATACTATTTTTGCATTAAGAAATTATTAAATATGACCCCTCTATAAACATTCTTCGAGTATCAACCTACCTATTTAAGAAATCTCAAAACTACAAAACGTAATTTAAGGAAATAGGAATAGTAAAACGTGTATAAATCAAGAACCCACCAGGAAATTCCCGATACCCTGGCGACCCAGTATGCACCTGGACACTATTTTTAAGTTAGATTATTGATCTCCATTATTATTTTAGTTTTAATTAAATACAAATAACAAAAACATGTATACATTTTATTGTCATGTATATTAATTATTTATTTAATAATTTTTTACAGATGATGAAAAAAATTATTCTACAACCGTTGATATCAAAAAATTTTCACAATTTTTAAATTGTGAGACATTAAATTTGTCCAAAATATTATGCCATGTAGTGGAAGACCTGCTTTTACATTGTTCAATAGAAGAAGATGAATATGTATTACATTATTTTTTAAGTGGAATTGAGGATTAAAATTTGTTAACTTACAACTGAACTATATTTAATGTCTCTTATTGTATATTTATAAATTATTAAGTTTTTTAATTTTAAAAATTAAAATATATGTATCATATAGATACAGATTTATCATTCCAAAAATGTATTATCTAGTGTGTATTACAGTATAATTTAAAACCATAAAATATTATTTATAATAGGTTTATTTTACTATTTTTTTTTTTTTTAAGATTAAACATATAAACAAAATATAATATGGGGTGATCAGTCTATCATAATACACTCATTACCTCAGAAATTATTTACTTTTTCGAAATGTGTTTTAATGAACATTTAAGAAATAAGCTGTTCTAAAAATTAACATTTACATTATTTTTTGTCACCTTAATTTTCGGGAGTAAAACAACTACTTACTTTTGATTCTCTAATAACAACCTATATTAAAAATTCCATAAATAGATGGAGTATTAGCTAAAATACATTTTGGTGTTGAAATTTTAAATAACCGTCAATCCGTTGACGAGAAATTCCAGTTTTAAGTTTTGGTTGGGGGAAAGTAGTGGAGCATCATTTGTGTGGTGGTACAGCACAGTGTTAAGAATGTACCACTACTCTCCCCAGACTAAAACATAAAAGTGGAATATCTTGTCAATGAATTGATGCAAATTAAAAATTTAAACACCGACATTTATTTTAACTATTGTGATCGTTTTCTATGTATAAAAACATTCTGTCAGACAATAAGATCATTTTCACTACTGAAAATCTTGCAAAATACATGGAAATTAATTTTAAAATTTGTTTTATTCAATTGTACAACTAATTCATATTAATTTTTGTTTCTATTTTCTTCTAAAAAATAAATATGCGTCACATTTGCTTTTTTAAAACAATTGTGTGCTTTTTTTGTTATTTATTATGCAATCCGAGCCCTAATCATAATTACATTTTAACATTGTATTACTTACATCATATTATATTCAATAGATTTTATATTTGTTTATAGTTAAAATATTATGTACATCACTTAGGTCTCATCGACTTAAGAATTAAATTGAAATATATATTCGTTTTTGTACCTATACGATAATGTTGTAGATTTACTCGTTTAATTTGTTTTTTTTTTTTTTAAAGATTATTTTAGATTAGTATCTTTCAATAATCACTCTTTATTTTCAAAACAATTTAAAAATCAATCATTTTTTAATTATACAGTTACCATCTATTACCTATTATGATTTCCCCTCCCTTCATGTAAAAAATGCACATCACTGTATGGACAAGTAAGTGTATGGGTAGATAGGTACTTAATTCAAACCAAATACCATAAACAATGTTAAATAGTGTTTCAAAAATATTGTCATCATTAATTTCTAAGGGCCAAGCATTGTCGGTTAAATCACTTTCTATCCCTTACAAACACTATCTCATGAACAACCAGTAATTCATTGAATCTTGTATTACATGTTTCAAAGTATATTTTTCTTGGTCTTCCTCAAGTTTACTTTCCTAGTATTTTTCTTTCGAATATGTTATTGATGAAGTTATCATGTTATCAGTGTCAGTTTATGTGACCTATTAGTTTGATTTTTCTGGCTGTTATCAATTTCATTAATTGCTTTCTTTTTTTAATTTCTCCCAACACTCATTATTCTTCTTCTTTATCCATCTTGTCTTGGTTATTCTTCTCCACATCCACATTTAGATGTGGGTACTTCCTAAACATATTGTAGAGGTTATTAAATTTACCTAAGTAATAGTTATACTATTAGATTTTAAAGATCTTAATAGGACATGTTTGCGATCAAATGTCTTTCCTTCCTATTCGGTGAAAAAAAGTTTCAGTCTAATAATATTGAAGCAAAAGTAACAAATTGGATGTAGGTAAATGTAGTCTTTTGATTATACTGGTTAAAAAAGAAGTTGTAGTCCATACGACTGTAGAGAAGTTTTGCTATGATGAATATTGGAGGCAGTTGTTGTTAGAATTTCACCATTTAAAATGCATTGAATGTCTCGTGACTCTTATACTCATTAGTCATTACACATTGGTACACAGTATTTACCTATTTGCACGAACTACCCTTCTAACCCTGTGCGGTTGTGCCTTAGATACAATCTAGATGTGTAATTAAATAAATACTTACTTTTGTTTTTCTCAGGTAGGTACCTACTCATATTGAGAATTGATATTTTTGTCTCCTATTATACCTACGTCCTAGACTTACAAAACTTGATAATTAAGTAAGTATAGGTATACAAGGTGTGGCAATTAAATAACGAGAATTTTTAATTTTAAAAAATGTATTTATTATTTACAATTATTTATGCACCCATACCTTAACAGTACTCTCTTCAGAGTCTAACACACTTAGTCCAGCGTTCTTCCCATTTCTGGAAACACCCTTGGAAGTATTCAAAACTCTTCAACGCCCACGTTACAGCACTTTGAATGTCCTCCAAATCCTATATCGATGTCTTTTTAATGGTTCCTTCAACTTTGGAAGTAGCCAAGAGTCCGGTAGAGCCAGATCATTGCTGTACGGGGGAGCCTTGTAATGTTCCTACTGGTCAAAAGCTGCTAAACTTTTAGTCATGTGTGAGCTGGCGCATTGTCATGGTGAAGGACCCAACCTTTTTTGACTAATTCCAGTCTCACACGAGACACTCGATGACACAATCCCTTAAGAATTTCAATGTATCATTCGGATTGTGAGGCGTCGATTTGTCCGCAATAACACTCTCAAACGTTCGACATTTTGCCTATTTTACACGATTATAGGGACACCTGACCTTGCATCGTCTTGCACCGATTCTCGTCCCGATGCAAAACGTGCAGCCCATTCATACACACACGGTATTGATATAAGCATTCATTACCGAACACACGTTGCAATTTGCGAAAAATTTCGGCCGGTTTTTTGCCAGATTTCACAAGAAATTTGATGACGATACAGCTCCATGTCCCCAGCATCCCCAACTAGAGTTTTTCGGAAAAAAATCCGGAACTATCGTTTGCACAACGTTTGTACCGGTTTGTACCGCAAATGTCATCGTTTGTACCGAAAGCACAACAAAATTACAGCTGTTTTAAAGTGAGGGTGCATGCTAACACCTATAGGATACTGAACAAATTATACCATTTAAATGTTCTACGTTTGTACCGATTTATAAAACAAATTTCATCGTTTGTACCAAAAGCGACAAAAGTAATGACAGCTTGTGTAGGTACTTTTGCGAATACTGATGAATCGTTGCTCGTTTTTCACGTCACACATTTTTGTACGTCACAACACTACGCTACTAATTTTAAAAAATCGCAGAGTACAAAGTATAACTCCGACCGCTATCACAATCAAACGCGGTGTGTTGGACGTTAGTACATAAACTTGTGAATATTACGTCAACAAATTCTCTAGGTATTATCAGTGTCACCACTTTAGAAGCTATAAACAACTCATCGTTATTTAATTGCCGCACCTCGTACCAACGTTTTGTTTAAAATTCTTGTATTTTTCATAGATAATTTACTTGCGAATCGCAATGATATACAGATAGGTATGTACATAACCTAACCGATTAATTATAACTTAACCGACTGGCTGTGTCAAGGAGAACTGCTCGATACCTGTATCAATAGGTATACTGCATGTATTTACACATATGTATGTATATACACATATGTATTTTTATCGATTCAAAAGTGAGAGTTTTTTGTCGGTGTTCAGTGAAAAAGCCAAAGTTTAAATAAACCCAGCTATTACGAATTTAGTGTAACCATTATTAAAACGGTTTTATTGAAAAATTAGTAATTTACCTATGCCTATTCGCAATGACTGATGTGGACGTAGGTATTTATAATAATACGGTTGTTTTAAACTTAATAATGGCGTAGGTAGCCTAGTTCCTATCTATATAAATAAATTGTTTTTATTATTGTTAGGCACCCAAACACTTCGGACATAATGGTTGATATCTACACTGTATATGAATATTTTTTTATAGGTATGTAGGTACTAGGTGTACGTAGCAAAGAATATGTTATTATTTAATTATTTTGTTAATAAAAAATACCTATTATACAATTTAAATAAATAGTTACAAATACCTATAGCTACATATTAAATTATTGTGTGTGGAAAGTTGGGAAGATTTAAGCTGATACAATAATACCTATACCCGGTACATTTAATATATTATCTAAGTATAATACCTAGGGCATTTATATTTACATTTCTACACATAGCTAGGGTTAGGTTTTAAGTAGGTACCTACAGAATGTAACGATGACAAATCATTGTACACGATAATCTAGAAAAGCGACCCACAGTGGTCTATAATGTAGATTTAGCATGCATGAAATCTGTTTGAGAAAGTAGGTATCTATGATACAATTTGGGACAAATGATAAAAATGTAATAAATGTCATCTTTATACAATTTGAAGTTTTATAAAATAAATATGTCAATATTGTCATAGTCATTAATGAAATCGATTTATGAATGAAAATATTGTAATGATGTATATAATATTCACTTTATTACAATATATAGAATGAGTATCCATATTATTTTGTACTATCGCTATTGTTTAGTTATTTAGTTTGTATTAAATTTCTATTGTAAACGATTCAATTTAGTTAAACTCTTTGGAATAGTTGTATTATAAAATGGACTTTTTATATGAAGTTAAGTAATTTATTATATAATAATGTACTTAGTCATTATTATTTAAGCATGTATTTATATTCTAAAATGTGACATAATAATTAAAAACTAAGTATTACTTATTAAAATGGCTATATAACTAAAATGTAACAAAATAGGGTCGTCGCTAGTGAAAAATCGAGCTGAGCGGAGTTTTTCAAAACGCCACGATAATAATTCGGTTTTCGTCCGAATCGCAGTATAAAAAAGACGTTCTAGGTTAACGAAAATGGGTACAGTCACTGTTATAGGTAATTTAATGTATACCTGTAAGGAACGATAAATCAATGCTAACGAAAAAAACGATTCTGAGTGTAGTTCAGTTGATATAGTGATGCTTTGTCCACAATATATACGCCATAATATGGTAAAATAATTAAATAGGCATTATATATTTTCTTTAATAATAATTGTTTAATATTGTACCAATTTTCGCGTTTTTCCTACATTTTTCCCGTTTTCCTCCATTTTTCTCTCGGTTTTTCACATTTTCTAGGTAAACTGTTGGGAAAATCGAAAAATGACCTCCATCAAGTACTTTTCCAATTAGATTTTCTTTCAGAAAAAGTGCTATCATTTTAAATCGGAGTGAAATTGTTGGTAAAAAAGTTGTACACAAAAAAGAGCTCATAATATTTTTTTACTAATGTCTATATTTCCTACATTTTTCGTTTTTCCGACATTTTATACCGGTTTTTCCCCAGATATTCAGAAAATAGGTTACACTTGATACAAGAACAAGATTTCTGGTAGAAAAGTTTACACAACAAATAGAGTTATTTTACGATTAAAATAGTTCGAGCGAGTAATGCCTTGGACCTCTAGGTACATTCAAAATACATTTGTTTTTTTCCTTGTTTAGATAAAAGGGAGAAAAAAATGCAAATAATTTTGTTTGATTTCGGGACCCCTTGGGTGATAATAGGCATAAATAATCATTAGATCACGACAAATATGCTTTAAGTACAATATAGAGTTATTTAACATAACATATAATATCAGAACTTCGAAAAACTATAATTTCAAAACTTAGCCAGTCCGCTCAATTTTGACTTCATCATCGTTCTTAAATTGGCAGTATACAAATGTTCAAAAAAAAAAAAAAAATTGAAAAATTAGATTTGTTCTTCATAATTTTTTACTCCTAACGATTTTCATCAAATTTTGATATTAAAATTCCCTTATAAAAAAAAATATTTCATTAAACTCAATTTTTTTTTTACCACAAAGTAATACTTTTAATGAACCTTCTGTTAAAATTTTCAAGCATTTCTGTTAAGTCTGACAATTTTACTAAAGAGAACCTACTAAATAAAAATTACGTACAAAACTCGCAAAACTAAAATGTCTATAAATTACTCAAAAATGGCTTAAACATTTTGAACATTTTACCACGTTTAGAAAAGACAAATTTAAATGTTCTGTCCAAATTTTAAGTCCATGGAGTCGATACGAATATTTTTAACTGAATTTTAACAATTAACAAAATCGAAATACATTAAAAGCATTATTTTCGTAAATTTCCCGGTTTTCTAACACATTATCCTGGTTTTCCCAGTTATTATTAAATATTTGTTTTTATAAATATTGATTATATTGGTAATATTGATTATTTTAAATTTATTATGAACCCCTGTATTTTTTTTTTTGTTCACGCGCCTGTTTGTAATAATATATCCACCACTTTACGGTGCAGCACTCAACGTGTGAGATTACCAGATTAGATAAACCGCATATTACGTATAGGTTACCAAGGTAGGTGGTACTCGATAATATCGTATCATAATATAATATTGTATAGTTTTAATACAGTGGTATTCATTTAATATAAATCGGCGAAAATGATTTTGAGTAAATTTATTGTCGTTTTAGAATTGGTTTTATATTCTGAGCGGAGAGAGGAATGGGAAAAACGGGAAAATATGTTTAATATTAAACAAATATTATTAGAGAAAATAATATTTTCTTTATTTTATACAATGCATATGTAATTATTACGAATTCAACGGAACTTCGTTCAGAATCGTTTTTTCGTTAGCAACGGTTAATTGTTACATACAGGTTTACATTAAATTACCTATAACAGTGGCTACACCCGTCCCCATTAACTTAGAATAGATTTTTTTTTTTTTCATTCATTATTATCTTGTACAATCGTTCGAATGATCTAGATATTCGTAGTTATTTACGCCATTTTCACAAATCGTTTTACCATTACTACGCGTTTACATGATAACATAATAAGTGCAGGTTATCAACTTGTGATTCTTAGACAATCGTAACATCCCACTAACCAATAATATACAACTTAAATTCCGTTTCGAAAAGTCAATTTTTTTTCTAAAAATTTTGATGTGCATAGCCCCTATTGTGTTTAGACAGTTCCTGTTCACTTATCCTCCTCCGGTCTTAATATTTTAAACTGTTATACCTACCTATACCTAAAGATGGGCTAGTTAATGAAAAAAATTAATTCGGTTTAGCAAGTATGCTCCAGTTAAAAGCTAACAAAAATTAAATTTAAATTAAACTAGTGAAGTTTAAAAGTTTTAAAAAATTTAGCCTTTTAACAAGGTAACTAATGATGTATGAGGTCTATTAATGTCCATTGCCTATACCTAATCATAAAGGTCGTATATACCAGGTATATTATACCTATATAATATGCATATCAATTTTTATTTAGATAACTGTAATCTCTTTCGATTTTGAGCTTATAAATATGAGTTTTAAAATTAATACGTAGTTGACAATATTATGGCGTATTTATCGAGCCTTTAATATGGTGCGGGGTAATAGCATTATAGCAATATCAATAGGATTAGGAATTAGGTTACCCAACATTTTGAACAAATTGCCGATATACCTACCCAGGCAACACAAACATATTTTTCGATCTTTTTAAAAACGTATTAGGAATATTAAAAATAATGTTTCGAAGACGTTTTTAAAATGTCTCAAGAGGACGCTACCCATCGCGCATTTGTACCTCCGCCCTACAGCCATGTGACATTGTTGAAATAACATATAAAATATGTTTTAAAAATATTTAAAAAAAAATTATTTTAAATTAAAAATGAAAGAACTAATAATCGTTTGACGTTTTTAACATTTTTTATAAATTAATCTTTTTCATTTATATTGTATAGAAAATAAATTTTAAAGAAAAATTAAAAATGAATCACGCATAATATAATAATATATTTTTTATTTTATATATTTATATCAGGTTTCAGATGTTGTTGAAAATCATGATCAAGTGGCGTGCCCGGGGAATTTCAATAAAAAAAGGACGTAGCATATTATAATCGCGAATAAATCGTAGAATATTCTTCTTTCCGACTAAATAGGTTTTTGGGAATTCAAAAGCCGGATCTGAAAAAGTCGATTTTCAATCAATTAATCAAGTTTTTCCCCGTTACTCGGCTGAAATATAATATATAATATTAAACACATTTCAAGATGAAAATACAAAATAAATATTCATAGTTGTTGTATTATTAGCGGCGAGGGGTGGGCAATATAACCCCAAACCTCCGTCCACTACGAATTTTTACGACATTTTTGCCGGTTCGTGATAAACGAATCACTCTGTATTGCAGCATACGGTCTTAGTATAATAGTAGTGGTAATGTGCATTAGGAATATTAGGAACGTCGTATTTGTTTGCGCTCGTGTAATCAACGAGTAATTTTTGTTGTGGTGTCCGTGCGATCCGCGAGTTTTATCGGATTTGAACTAGAGCCCTCGTACGAAAGTCTGCTGCTTATCGGTCGAGTGTCCGCGGCGCGTTTATAACGGGCCCCGCGACCGTACGAGATTCCTATTTGCCGTCGAACGCGCGCGCATCCACCACACCAATCGCCCAATACCACTCCTCGACGGGTCCATTCGTATTTCGAACTGTTAAACAATCTGTCACTTTCGTCACGGCGTTCGCGGGTGCTGTACCGCTGTTAACCGGTCGCGACCACGACGTTTCAGCGTAATCGCCATCGTACGTTCGTCGACATGTTCAACGGTTACTACGGGTCGACGTCGGAGAACAGCGACAGCGACGCGCCGGCGGACGACGTGTCGTCCGCCCGGACGATGGACCTCAACTACCTGCTGCTGGACGGCGACACCATCCACAAGCATTTGGAGGACGTGTGCACGCGCGGCCGCCCGGACACGGTGGACACGATGCTGCTCAACCACAACGCGATGCTTTCACTGCCGCTGGTCATCGGCCGGTTCCAGCACTTGCGCGTGCTCGACATCAGCAACAACCGGCTGACCAGCGTGCCCGACTATGTGGCCCGGTTGCCGCTCACCACGCTGGTCGCCAAGAACAACCTGATCGACGACGACGGATTCCCGAAAGAGTTCGGCCGGTCCGCGCATCTGAAAGTGCTCAACATCAGCGGCAACAGGCTGTCGCACTTTCCCGTGCAACTGCTGTCGGTCACCACCCTCGAGTACCTGTACATGGGCAGCAACAACCTGGTCGAGATACCCAAAGATATCAACAGGCTTGTCAGGTACAGTCCGTAATAACGTAACAATACGTGCCCGGGCACCATAATTATTATAATTGCAGTGTTCGCCGTTGGCGACGTTATTGTGCTATAATCTACGGTATTTACCGACTGGTGCGATAAGAATGATATTACGCGGCGAGCAGTTGCGCGCGAATTATCGTGTCGCGCGTGAATACGTACGTTTGTAGACGCATTATCATAATACAATATCGCGTCTCGTTTACACATTATTGTATATTGTATTTATATAAATATAATTGTGTAATCGGTCACATGTTTCACGCGTTTCGGACACGTGCGCGTGGGTACACGAACGCACGATGTGAATCATAGGCAATAGTGTTATAGTATCAAGTGTATCGTTTACCCGTTCCGGTCGAGTGTGTACACTGTAAAGGCACTGACTGATAACCATTTCTCCAAATTAGAGGGGGGTTCACCCTTCCGTTTAAAACTCAGCCGAGACCTCCCATCCAAATCAAGTAAATACCAAGCACGCGTGATCAATATTACGGGACTCAACAGGCTCCCCCGAAATATTCGGGCTATTTAGTAATTACGTCTGTGACGGTAACTGTACGATAGCCGCAATTTGATGCCGGGCCGTGGACCCCGGCCGAGATATTCGCAGATGTCTCTAAGGTACACTAGTGATGACAAGTAAACTCGCTATCGCTATTGTTACTTTTAGATTCTGAGCGGATCGAGAAATGTTTTACTACGATGTTAGTTTTTGTACTCTTTTTTTTTTTTTTTTCTTTTTTTTATTGCCTGTGAACAACTTTTCTACCGGAAATTTTACTCCGATGGTAAAGTGTACTGCGTTTTCGAAAGGAAATTTCACCTGGGCGGTACTTTAAGAATGTTATTTTTTGATTTTCCCAGCGGTTTTCATAGTAATCGGGAAAACGGGAAACTTTAAGAAATGCATTATTTTCAATGTTCTTTTTTATTGTGATTCAAGAACCATTCAACATTCAACAATTACCGGGCAACAATAAATTGCTCTACGCTACCCGTGGAATTTTCAGCGCGCAATAGTATTTCAATATTTACTTAGTGAGTACCTATTGTAGCGATACTATATGAATCGTTAATTATTAATAAAGTGGCGTGCTACTCCCGACCGCCGCTGAAAAATCGGAAGTATTTCAAAGGAATCCATTAATAAATGCCCATTTTTTAGAAGACACTTTCCGAAATTATATAGGTGTCGGAGATGGGGGATCTAGACACCCTAGACCTCCAATTCCCCGTAAATCCACCGCGGGGGTAAGTCGAACAAAATATCATCATAATAATTGTGTTGGCGTATTTTTTTTTTTCACATTTCGGGTGTGATGAACAACCTGTTGATTTTATTGAGACTATGTTTTTTTTTTACTTTTTTTTTTTTTATCGATACCAGTACGCTATATTTCGATTTTTTTACGAAATGCTTTAAAAGATGCGGAATTCATTTTGGTGGTACTTTATTTGGAAAATATTTCTAGATTCTCATAATTTTTTCTATACAATTTAACTATATAGTATACATACACCGATATATTATCGGATTCATTTTGTTGATTTCTGGATTACCTTGGCTACGGGGAAAACAAAAAATACTAATACTGCTAATTCAGAATTTATTGCAGCCTTGTATCCGTATTATAAATACACGTATATTTATATTGAATATTCACGTATTCAACGTGACGTGTGAATACGCGTCGTGTATTTATCCTAAGTAGATATTCGTGAGTTTACGTGAATTCCGGATTACACGGTCTCCAGCACGAGATTTTTAATATCGCGTATACACGTGTAGCAGCCCTAAACAAAGATTATTTTGTATAATACACATCCTTCTCAACTACCCACCTATAATAGTAACTACTTGTGATTTTTTATACTAAAAACATTATAAAGGCAGAGGAAGGATGGTGAACCCTTAAAACCTCCCTTCGCTCGCCACTGAAAAATGTTTAGATGTCCCTCATATGTTTATTTTTCTATATAGGTACTTACAAGCAATATACTATTTAAGTGCATTATTTTAAATATTTTAATTTTTTTAACTCACTAATCGTCTCTCTAAATCATCGGTTTTCAACCTGGGGGCAATTACCCTCCAAAGGGTAAAACTGGATTATTATTATTTTTTTTTTTTTGGGAGGGGGTAAAAATAAGACAATTTTTTTTTATTGCATGAACTGTGTATTATTATTAATATTATAAATATTAAATCATTTTAGATTCGGAGCGTAGGTAGGGTTCTATCGGTTTTACTAACGATGCGTAATTTTATTTTTATTATTATTATTATTATTTTTGAATTTGTAAACCTTGTTTCGATGTGTAGAGTGTAGCATCTTTTCTAAAAATAAATTTTCCCTAGTTGATGCATTGCGAAGGTCATTTTTCGATTTTCTAGGAATTTTCAAAATAATTGGGGAAAACCGGAAAGAAAATAATTGGTAAAATGGGAAATATTTACGGCGCAACGGCGTTACCGATTTGATTGTTTTTAATATTCGGAAACTATGTTTTCCTAATTTATGTAAACTTATGTTTTCCTGGTAGTTTTACGACGGGATTTAAATAATTGAATACATTTTGAAATCCTCTAGACCGAAAGTAAATTTAATTTGTTGAGGCGTTCACTGATTATTATATTATTCGCCTAGGGGAACAGGGAATGTGATGTAGACCCGGAGACGTGACAGGGGATACGAAATCGTGAAACTGCTCTTTTTACAATATTATCAGAAGACTGTGTATTTCGTTTGGTCACTGTTATTCGACATTCTATTATTTAATAATTATTACTTACGTACAGTATGTGGTATACGCTATCCGCGTGTACAACCACAATAGGAAAGTAGCATTCAATTTTTGGATTTTTTGAAATTTCTAATTTAAAAATTGTTATGTAAAATAATATAAAAATATGATATTGTTTATGGCAAATTACCAATCTAACGGGGTATGACACCTAACTCACATCAAAAAATAAGCCTAATATAGACCTACGCAGATCACATATATATATATATATATATAAGAACATTTAGAAATCTGGGTACATAGATATCTTTTCAAAAACAAGAATTAAGATCTGTTTGAATTGTTTTTTTTGTTCGTGTGTTATTTCCTGTTTTGCAGTATAGGTAAATATATAGAACAGAAATTTACTTAATACTAATAATTTTTAATGCATATTTTAATATAATATTATTGTTTTGGTCCTAGGAAAGATATAAGGGCTTAGGTGAAATTGTTTTTTATATTTTTGTCAAATGTAATTTTTTTCCCATTATTTTTTTATCTAAATTGCATTTGCATTTTCAAAATTTAATTTGCTTGCGAATTGAAAACTATACACAATTGATTTAGGTCTTTCTTCCCTGGGACCATACATATAATAATTGATAAAATTATTGCAATAATTCACGATAAACCCGAACAAACTCTTATGTCAAATAAATATATATTGAGATGTAAACACTGTACACATTATTATAATACCTTAATAATTTTTAATAATAATTAATAATACCTTGTTGTCATCGTCGGCGTGTAGGTATTCAACACAGGGACCTATACAAGGGGGGGCGATTTAGGGCGATCGCTTCTCTCTCCTGGGCATTGTTGAAAATGTTTTATGTATGAGTACTTATGTATTTTATTATTATTAATCAAACATTTTTAAACAAATTAAATTTTTTCTATGTGCGGAAATGTTTATCAAACACTTGTTAAGAGATTGATTAGAAATTAGAGATATTGTAGCTTTTATCAACATATATCTACTGTTGGTTATAATAATTATATTGTGATTGTCTATACGATTATTCTCTATACTCCGTAACCATGTTACGTGTTATTAACTTATTCTGTTTTCGGGAAATGATGATATAGAGCCGTGATAACTATATCATAACAAAAATTGATAAGCTTTAATGAAAAGACGGCCATGGTAGTGCTCATACAGCACTGCAGGTCTGCAGAAGTTTTCGGCGTTTGTGTTAGTAGTTTTTATTAATATTCAATACTGAAATTCATAATACACTTATACACGAAATAATGGCTACATATAATGGCTTATAATGGTATTAGGATAAAAAGCCCCTGACCAAAAATCACATAAGAAAAGACAAGCCCTGACGAAGCAAAAAAATATTTATTTAATATTTACCTACTACAAAAACTACAACCAGATATTCTTACTATAACCGATATGAATAATTGACTACAAATAATATGCTAGAATAATTATTTAAAAACCCCGAGTCCAAATATACAATATAACATATATTTGCTGACTATACCTACAGTTTATTAT
This sequence comes from Cinara cedri, assembly GCA_902439185.1. Taxonomy (NCBI): domain Eukaryota; kingdom Metazoa; phylum Arthropoda; class Insecta; order Hemiptera; family Aphididae; genus Cinara; species Cinara cedri. The sequence goes on along the minus strand of CABPRJ010001905.1, from coordinate 1,501,049 downwards.
TTTATACTATTCTGTATATGGTTTTTCAAGCAATAAATTAGAAAAATAAGATACACATACCCATAGATAAAGAAATTTCCAACAATAGAATGCAATAAGCAATAATACACGTAAAACATGTTTTTGAATAACTACCTAATTATTTTTGAGTTTTTTTATTTTTTTAAATGTATCATATTAATTCACAATGGGGCTTTTTATCAAGTTTTCTTTTCAATACTTATTATTATCCTCAATTCCTAATAATAGTTATCAAAGTGAATAGAAATCAATTATTCAAGTTTTAAGCAAGCGAAACGATCGGAAAATTTTGAACTGCCGATCTATTTATAATCTGCAAAACTGCCGTTTATAGAGACATATACTTTTAAAACTAATAATTTATAAGTATGATTCAAGTTCGAATTTCGCCACACCCCCCCTCCCGGAAGATAAGCTGAATACACCCCTGATTCAACACTGTATGTTATCAAAACCCGAAGAGTTGAATATTATTTTGACCTTGGCCTTTTAAAGGTCAAAGAACTCAAGTTCTACGGCTGTTGCTGTCTTGCGTAAAATGTACATATAATAGCTATGGGCCTACGTATAATTAATTCGGTTGTTATAGCACAACAACTATAATAATTTACCACTAATATATCACATTATAATCGTTACAAATTAAATCGATGTAAGAACAAATTATACAATTATTTTATAATAATTATTATAAAATAAATAATTATTGTATAATATGATATTATTTAATGCTGACTGCAGCCAATTGAAAACTATTATACCTGTGCATAATACATGTAATCTAATATATACATATGTATATTATTTTGTTTATTCAATCCTTTTATTAATAAAAGACGAACAATCTACAGCGTTTATGATGTCCAGAAAGCTAATTTTACCGCAATATATTGGGTCAGCTGTATACTTGGAATTTTTTCAAAGTGGATGAGATATTGAATTTCAAAATTGTGTCACGTGTTGACCGTGTAGATCAGAGGTTCCCAAAGTCGCCTATATAGACCCCCAGAGGTTTATTCTGACCTGCAAGTAGACAATTTCATCGAAATAAAAATTGGAGGCGCATGAGATATAAATAGGGGCAATAAATGAAATCAGGGGAGTCTACGAAAAATAGAACAAATTATCAAGTAGTGTACAGAAAAAAAGTTTGGAAACCTCTAGTGTAGATTTAAAAAAAAATCTATTTTTTTTTTTTATTCATATTTATTTCGAAAGTAATTTATAATCTGCTTTAAAATTAAAATTGAAATCAAATAACATGGCATTATTTGTATAATAATATAAGTTTTTTTTTAACTAACTTAAACTGCTTCGCATAAAAGCGATTCTACTATGAGTTTTAAACAAGAAGTTTTCGTCGATATAATGTTAACTGTAGGTATCATTTAGATAAAAAAAAAATGCAATTTAGTAAATATAAATTCTTATAAAAGTACATTTCTTTTCTTTAAAAAAAAAGTCAAGAGAAAGGAAGATATATGTCTATGATATACCTCCTAAATACACCATTGCTATTCAATCATATGCTCTGTAATATATTTGGCACCTATCTATTCAAAATGTGCATATTTATGTTTTACTATAGATATTAAAGTGTAAAACATATAGATATACAAAGGTACACATATTAATATAATACCTAGAATAGTATTTTTTGCGAATTTGCTCGATGATAAATGTTTATTTGTTTTATAATATATAATATACCTTACCTACAGGTCATCACGAAATTTGGACAACTGTTAGCTTGTTAGTAAATTAGCTATATATATATACCTATATAAGTCAATACTCAATATTTGAAACGCTAACAAAAGAATTAAACTAGTTCTTCATGTTCACGTTTGTCGTCCAATAAAATGCACGCGTTCAGTGTTGCCAGAAAAACCCCAGATATCAAAAATGATTATTATGCATCTTATTTTTTAAAACCGTGTTACATAATGATAATAATCCGGATTTAATTAATTAATTATTAAAATAATGCTGAATGATTTATATTACTTTATATATAAAACTGAAATCAAGCAAAAGAGGAAATCTTTGTTACGGTTTGGCTTCGAAACTTCTTATCCAATTGTCATGCAGTTTTTTTTTTTAATGAAAGAGGATATCACGGAGCAGGTTTTAGGCATAAATAAAGTCCGATAATGTTAGTCAATAATTAGTTATCTATACATATAAAATCCAAATACCACTGACTCACTGATCGCTGTATCTCAAACACTACTCAACGTACGGACTTGAAATTTGGAATAGAGGTTCTTCTCGTATTTTCACCGTGCAATAAGAAAGGATTTTCAAAAACGTTGCGTTTTAGTGGAGTAATTAACGATTATAATTATTCACTGCCAATACGTATTGTGCGGCACGGCGGCCCGCGGGTTTCCAGGCTACCTGCAACCTATCCTTTTTATTCGTCGTCGTCGTCGTCGTGTAGATAAGAATAATGATTCCGAGAATAAAATTGTTCCGAGAAGTTTATCGATAAAAATAATCTCATGCATCGCGCGTACACCAATACTCCTAATTTATCAGGCTATTATGTATATTATCGATAATTATGAATTCAAGACGGTAAATGGTAATACATGGCGTTATCTAATTTGTCACGAATTTGTTTCCGGGCAACCCCGGGTAATTCAGCTAGTACTACATAAACTATTGGTATTTCGAAGTTTCAAAACGGAATTTTCATTAAACAAAAATAGATAAATTATATCACGTTTACAGTCGTCATTGAACTCATCAACAGCGTATATTTTATTGTTATTTCTTTTACATCCTTTACAGTTCAGAAAACCATCGCTAAAATCGTTGCGGTTCTTGTATTCTCGTTTAGGTATTCCCCGTCTCAAAACTCGACTGCATTGTATACCAAACACCTGTCTTGTTGCCAGTCCGTATTATCTTAGTTCGTGATTGTATTCCAATATTATTAGGTTTCATTGATAATATTATTATGACTTGTTTTTTTATCAAATGGACGTTAAACGAACAAAAATAAGACGTTCATGTTCACATAAAATTGAATGCTTTTTATACGCTGATATAAATACAATACTAATAATTTATTAGTATTTTAAAATGTGTAATTGTGAAAAAATGATTATAGTGATTTTCGATTAAATTTCCTACACCTCAGCGATAAGACAGTAATAAAATAGATAATACAAATTTAAAAATTCTAACACGTTATAGAGTCTTACTGTGCAGTTATTCGTTAATTTGTTAGTTGTTTTTCTTTTTTGTAATTCTTTATTCTGTTCGATACATATATATAATTCAAAAAATAATATTTTCTAAGTAGGTATAGATATTGATATTAAAGTTTACTATTCGTGTTCAATTAAAAATATCTACTATAATATTCAAGCGAAATGACAGAATTATTGTAAAACGTACTATAAAAGCTTTTCTTATGCTCCCCCATCTCAGTGAAAATCTTTAGTCTTAAATCTGTATTCTTAAATTTATACCATCAAAATACCAGCAGAATAATAATCAATAATTTAACGATACCAGGAACATACGATGAAACTTAAAAATCATAATTAGGGTTCAGATGTTTATGCACTTAAAATAACTATAATTTGTATGCATTTATGCACTAAGAAATTACCAAATATGCAATCAAAATATACACTAAAGATCATATAATATGCATTTGTAGTTAAAAAAAAAAAACACCAAAATATGCACAGCAAAATTAATTTTACTTTTAGTATTTCATTTTTATTATCAGATTTTTTAGTAGTTATTTGTGTTTATTATTTTTTTAATATTACATATTAATTTACAATTAAAACGTTACCGTGTGATACAATGGTTTTTTTAATTTGTTCAAATTGTGTACTTATTTGTTTTATACCTATTTCGCTATTAATTTAAATTTTTAAAAAAATACAATTTTTTTTTTAAAGTTCGAAAATGTACCTACTGAAATATACATTTATATTCTTAAAAATCCTAAAATATGCATTTAAAATACAAAACTATCAAATATGCAAAAATATGTAAAATAAAAATAGTATTATTTGATTTTAATAGAACATGAATCAAATTTGTATTCAGGTTAGCATTGAATTGGATAAACAGACAAATAATATGCAATATCGTAAACAACCGAGCCCTAATCATAATATTGTTATTACAATAATGTAGACGAATTTAATAAAATTATAAAACTCCAAAGGACACATTGTTATGTACGTTTGATAAAGATTACCTTGGAGTTGAAACTTTGTTTCGTGCGATTTCTCTTTAATCGGATTCTCGTGTATTTATCTAATAATATATATTATATATTATTATATAGTGTAACAGTGGTTTTCAAATTGAGTGCTGCGAGCATTCACTAGGTGTGCCGCGGTTTTTCGAAATTTGTTTTCCTTAAATTGTGACGGGCCACCGGTTACGATGATCCGTTCTTTAAGTATGAAGTCATAACTCTTTTAACTATAATTCGTTTGAGTATGAATCATCATTTTTGTTATTACTTCTAATTTTTTGTAAAAAATTAAACAATAATAAAAAAAAAATCACAGTGTGCTGTGAAAATGTTGTGAAAAACGAAGTGTGTCGTGTTCAAAAAAAGTTCGAAAACCACTGTAGTATAGAATAGTTTGTGTAGTTCTTAACGCGGGCGGTATCACTTCGGTTTCTCAGAGGGGCGGTAGACTTGCAGGAGGTTATATAATTTCAATATAGTTATTATCGTTAAATCATCATCATGGTATTAAATATTATAATATTAATATTTAATACGTTTTTGATAAATAATTATTTAATAATATCAACTATATAATAATGAATTAATAATTTTTTTTTCTAGGTTGAAGTTTTTGTGTTTGGGCGGAAATCATCTATCTGAAGTGCCCGTGACTTTGGGTATGTTAGACAATTTGAAAGCGTTAAATTTGTGCGATAATGTTCTGGAGAGTTTACCACCGGCCATTGCCAATCTCAAACATCTCAAATCGTTAATGCTGCACAAAAATAGACTCCGTACACTTCCTATAGAAATCATATCATTGAAGTGCCTCTCAGAGGTAAATAAATTTGAAACAAACGTTGTTTCTACCTATTAATTTATGTTAAAAGAAAAAAAAATATCCTTTTTGGCCTTCTTTGGCCCATCATCTATTTACGCGGGTCGACGAGCGATGGTTTAATCTTCTCCATTAATAAACTATTGAGTGAGTACTCAAACATTTACGAGGAACAAATATTATAAAACCTTTTATTAGCATATAAGTCAAAATCGATATAATAATATATAGGTAGGTAATAAACTAATAAGTTTTAATTTTATTGTTATTTCACAGTATAAATGCTAAATGCATCAAATTATACATATAGATCCCATTTTATTATTTAAGTATATTTTAGATTGTGAGCGAATTGAAGGGGTTTTTCCCAGTTTTTGATCAACTTTTACATTAGAAATTTTGCTCCGATCAGAAACTTCAACAGTGGTTTTGGGTGGACAATGTTTTCAGTTATAATGTTATTTTTCATAGCAATTTGAAATTTTCGTTTTTTTTTTTTTTTTTTTTTTGTTTTATTTGGATAAAATTGTTTTGGCCCAGTAAAAATGTTTGAAAGTTTAACAAGTAGTTCATAATATAAGTTGTTATGGATACATACAAATATCACAAACACGTGGATATACAATTTTTTTAAATTGGAAAAACATGATTCGTTATAATCACCAGCAATCATAAATTTTGTAGTCGAAAATTAATAAAATGTAACGAAAAAAGTATTGAAAAATACACCCATGGTGTAAAGTGGATACATGTCTGGTTTAAAAAGAAATAATGTACATAAAAATCAATTTGGAATAGGCTATGATGGCATGTGTGTTTATTATTTGTGTTTAAAACTTTGAAACATAGGCATATTAAAAACGCCTCGTGCAAGTAAATACAGATAAATAACAAATCTATCGTTTTATTATTATTGTGTTCATTCTACGACGTAATCTGAAATATTATACTCTGGTATTAATTAATAACAAGTAATAATAGTATGTATCATAATTGTGTAGATTGATGATTCCTGCAATACTGTAAAGTGCGCAGTCCTACTCGAGTATTCTCAGACAATAATATTACCACATGAACTTTGAATCGATTCATCATTATTAACGAACACTAACGCGATTATAGATATATTTATTGCACGTAAATAGTCTCAACACGCAGCGTATTGAAATGTGATAATATTGTTTTGTTTTAATTATATGATAATATTTATGATAATTATATGATAATTTGCTGGTTTCGTAATAGCTATAGCAGCTGTAGCTAATCATATTTGTGACGCACTGACTTCGTGACCCGATTAGGTCGGTGTAGCTACTGTGTAACGTTCGTGTTGTCATAGTCAATATGTATTGATATTTGAAGGAGTTTTAAACACAAATAAGAAAAAAGAAACTTAATAACTATATACCTAATATGAGTTTTTTAATTATAATAATAATATTATAACAAATGTATTTTTTATATAGTTTTATTTTTAATAATCTTAATTAACTTATTATTTAACTTGGTTGTAATATTCTAACAAGACTACAATACTGTTATCTATGACTATTATACCTTATATTTGTATGTAAGATGTATTATTATCGGTGTTTTATCGGTTTGTGTTTTGGCGTGTTTATCATTATAAGGAGACGTCTCGCCAGTGTAGTAAAATATATATGTATATATTATTAAGTGTTGAAACAAAGGCGTGGGACTATATGGTTAAACAATTTGTTGAATTTTGTATCTACTTATTGATTATAGCACATTGTATATATTATAATATTTTTTGGCGTACGTATTTACGTGTTTAATAATATTTCTAGTTATTATTAATCGAGTACACTTGAGTCGTGTATAGGCAATTACTTGTTTTGATTCGTGCAGCTATCGAAAATTCGGTTTTATTTTATTTTAAGTAAAATAACTCAGAAAATGTTCGTTCGAATTTCGATTACAATACGTCAATGTTTTTAGAAAAATCATCTGATCGATAATTTGCATTAAAACATGTAGGGGTTCTCATTTGAAAAACCGAATTTGGTATTTTCACAGAATACTTTTTAAATGTTGTGAAAAATATAAGTATTCGAAAATATTGTTGTTTACTACAAACAAAAATTCAAAAAATCAGTATTTTAATTTATACACAATTTAACCATAAATATGGAATGAGCATGCTTAAAAAATCACTCTGTATTATACGAATAAATTTCGTTTTCATTTGTACAAATTGTTTGCATATTATAATGTTTACATGATGATAATATGTGTGTATGTTTTTTTTGCAGTTAAGTCTGAGAGACAATCCGTTGGTCGTTCGATTCGTAAGCGATTTGACTCATAATCCACCGTCGTTACTTGAACTGTCCGCAAGATCGGTAAAAATTAACAACGTAACGTACGGCGAACGCGACTTGCCTTACAATTTGATCGAATACTTGTCGAGCGCGCACCATTGCGTCAACCCTAAGTGCAAAGGTCAGTTCACGGTTGAATAATAATATATACATATATATTATATTGATTTTGAACAATTGGAAATTTACCATCTCAAAAAAAAAAAAAAATACCTTTTCGAATTCCTCACTTTCAAAGTTAAATTTAAAGACTTCACAATTTCTTTTGCAGGTGTATTTTTTGACGATCGCGTGGAACACATTAAATTCGTGGATTTTTGTGGAAAATACCGTATCCCACTGCTTCAGTACCTATGCTCGTCAAAGTGCATCGTCAATCACAGTCACATACACGGCGACAGCACCGACAGCAATATGATGAGAAAAGTCTTACTTGGGTAATGAAAGGAACGCATGGTGTGTACATATTTTGTTGCCGAAAGTATGCGGATTACCAGCTATATTATAATGCTGCACAATATTTAAAAAGCAATAAATTAATACTAGCATACCATTATTATATACAAAAACTGGTAATAATATTTATTATACTATTATATCATACACGGCCGACGTATATTGTCAAAAATACAAAAAAACCGTATAAAATATCGCGAGTTAATGAATTACGACCACCTCTATGGAGTTTTGGGGACGATAGGCCCTCCACCCTATCGTCCCCGACCTATCGGAATTATATTATTTCTGTTGAATATAATTTGTCTTTAAATTTTGTTTTTATAAAATATAAAATTAAATTGATATTATTTCGAATACAATTATATGATTACCTTTACCTATCCGACATAAAAGTAATTATTTATTTTTGATATTCCATTAATTGTAAAATTATGTTACCTATTATACAATTTGCAATCAGATTATTGTTTTAACAATTTCGATTTATACTTAGGTTCCTTCATTATAAAATTATCCCAAAAATAAATTGAATTATAATTATCTATTCAATGGTTAGATTACAGGAATAGTAAAATGGATATAATATGTATATGGGCATGTATACCTGTAATCTAAATATCCTCTCACGTACTTATAAACCTACCTTACCATACCTTATTTTATAAGTGCCTATTTAAATTATTAAATCGTTCGTCTTATGTCGGATTTATTTACATAACAATATATCAGTGCATACTAATTAAATTAAAATCATATATATATATATATATATTGATATTATTATTTGAAAATTAAAAGTTATTGATATCTGTGCAGTGACCGACCTATAGGCACCTGCCTATACCAACATTCTTCAACAAGAGATAGGAAAATAAATTTGCAATAAATAATAATTTTAATACAATAAAAACATAAACACAAATTTAATATTATGATGACTTGTGTGACATTTTGATATTTTGAATTTTCTACTATAAATTTAAAGTTGCTTGGGGGAAGGAAAATTAGGTAAAATTGTCAAAATATGCATACAAATAATAATCGAGAATATACATTTAAATCCGTAATACATGTACTAAAAAAAAAATCTATACTTAAGTAAAATCTTTAACTAAACTTTAATTTAGTTCTTTAATCTTGATATTATGTTGAAAAGAAAAACAAATAGGTAGGAATATTTTTTAATATGTTTTTTCTTACGTGATAATACATTATTGTTTTATTGTGCCACTAATATTTTTTACATTTAATGTTCAATACAACCAAAATGTTTTTGTAAAGAGAACAACTTATTTTAATGTTTGGAAATGTGCCGTGTATTTAGAAAATGTTAAATAATTTCCAGATTTTCAGATGTTCTGGTAAAATTGTTTAACATTTTTAATATTACATTGAATTTATATTTCTTTTTAACATTTTTCTTTTAAAATGTTTGAAATATTCACAAAATAAGCAAGTATATCTACATATACCTAGGTATATGTTTGCTAAAAATTGTCGAATTATGCAAAAAGTTAAGAACAAGAGACCGTTTAATTAAAATGTACGTATGGAGTATGGCATTATATTATGGTAGTAGTGAAAAATGGACATAAAAAAAATTATGAAAACATTTAAGAAGCTTTAGAAATTTGGTATTTGAGCAAATAAAATGGACAGAAATGAAGACAAACACAGAAATGCTAGAATTAGTAAAAGAGAGAATAATTTTGCTAAAAAATATAAGATCAAAATGATGGTATATGATATCACTGAAGCACAAAGATGTATTCCATAGCATCATACTAGAAGGTATAATCGAAGAGAAATGTGGATGCAAAAGGCTAAGAACATGTTTTATAGGTCTAATAGTCAGAGATGCAAGAGTTGATTCGTGTAGACAATAAATAGATAACTCAAATATAAGGCATATGCAAGAGAATCATGAAGAGAGCATTTTATTTCCTACCAACCTAAATAATAAATTCATAATTGAACTGTAGGGATTATGGCCTGTAATTGTATCTTGGTTCGTCTTGGTTTGCTATAAATATACTTGTAGAAACCTATTTTAACTTATCATCTCTAATTACCTATTATTATAAAATAAAAGCCACCTAGTCTGCTTGTATTATTTTTATCAAAAATTATTTTAATAATTTATAGTATAGGATTTAATATATTATTTAGTAATGTATTTGTTTTACTAAGATGTATTGATTTATTTAGACCACTGCTCATAATAAAGAAAATATTATTTCTATAATATCTGTGAGTTGTAAATAGTAATTACTTATTAGTTATTACTAAAGTCATTAAAGGTAGGTACTACAGCTAGTAGGTACTACATTGTTAAGCCAATCAGCAGACCTAATACGATTTTAAAATGTAAGAACAAATAATAAAACATATTATAACTAATCGTAACATTATTATAACCTACACCATTAAATCTCAAAACTGCTGTGTAGGTCAAACTTACATTAGGTACCTACCTGCCTACTTGGTATTACATGGTAGGTACCTAGCTACTTGTGTAGGTACATGTATGTGTTTTTTTGTACACTTCACTGCATGCGCGAAAATTAATTTATGAAATGTACCTACCTACTTATATAGACACTTATATTATTATTTCAATAAAAACAAAAGTTACATCATTTTTACAAGATTATGTAGTTAGTTTGATGAATAAATAATATTAAAATCGTCAACGCACAATCATATCTCTAATTATTTGTAAATAGACAATTATATATTATTATTTATCTATACCACCTGTGATATTAATTTTTATGATAGACTTTTTGTTTAATATGTGTAGGTGCCTACTTACTTAACAGTTACCTATCATATCATGTTATATCATGTTTATCAAAGATAAAATTAAAATGACTAATATTGCAGCTATTTTGAATCTGGTAGATTGAATCATTAAATCATGAAAAGTACTCTACCTACTAGAGACTTTTTCCTGAAAAAGAATCGTTCTTATTATTTGTGTTTAAAGTTAAAATTTTGACAAAAAATAAAAAATAAATAATAATACCTAATAGGTAATAGCTAGTCTACAAATTAAATTACCCATGTACCAACACAATAATTATTTATGTATATCTAGTCACAAAGTAATTTATCAACAAATATTTAACATAACTTGGCTCAGAATCATTTTTTGTTTGTAATGAATAATGATAACCAAATCATTGCATAGGCACAGTATAAAAACTAATTTATTTTAAATAAAGTTAATAAATATATAAAAATAAAATTAGTTAATGAATCAATGCGTCGCCTGGAGTATTATGATAAGCGTATTATACGACTGGTTTCGAATTAAAAATTCATCATAAGGTATATCAGTCAAAATGTAAAACGCGACTGAGTATAAAAGAGAACTGATATTGGGGATGGGATCGGCCACAGTTATAAGTGAGAAATTGGGAAGGTAGGATATATAAGGTTATTTCATTTATATCTGTAATCAAGAATAAACCATTGCTTGACAAAAGACGATTCCGAGCGCGGTTCGGTAATACATAATTTGAAGAACTTTTTTTTGCAATTTTCGTTTAAATTTAATTTCAAAACGCTTATTAAAAAAAAAAAGTCCGATAATTTTGGAAATTTTACCATGTCTAATAGTACCGTAAGAAAGTAAGTAAATAAGGAAACAAAAAAGGTTTCCTGTGATTTTTCGATTAAGTCATTTTTTTTTTGGTAGAAAATGTCGTCCGTATTTTTATAAAATAATGAAATTGTACGTTTTCCTACGTTTTTTCTCACATAAGTGCTTTTATTTAAAAAGTGGCGTCGAAATTCAAAAAATGACCTCTTGAGTTTTCAGAAAAGTTGCTATACGTATAAATCGGAGTAAGTTTACTAGAAGAAAAAGTGTCCACAGACTATATAAAAAGAAAAAAAAACCAATAGCTCCATTGTTACTTTAAGAATCTAATATTAAATGAAGGAATACATGGAAAAAATTATACAAATTGGTCGTTTTACATAGAATATGGAAATAATTTATTTTAATAGAGAGATTATTTAAAATTAGTTATTATTAGACATAGATATGTAAAAAATATAAATTATTAGGTTATTATTTATTATCTAAAATGTATAAGATATCATTTTTAAAATCGGTTTGAACGTTTAAAATATTATTTAAATTATTTTTCTTTATTTTATTGTATATGTGTAATGCTTCTAAAACTGAATTAATGTAAATATTATTTTGGGTATTTAATATTTCTAAGTTTGTATTAATATTAAAACTTATATTATGGTTATTTTCCAAAACATGTTTAGCGAAATTTGAATTAGGGGTAGTCTTTTTAAATTTTCTTTTTGAAATGTGTTCTTTATATCTTATTTTAAAATTTCTATCTGTCTTACCTATATAAAATTGATTACAGTTTAAATATACTAGTATTTTCAAAAGAAGGGGGATTTTTTGTGAAGTTTTTAGTTGTTTATTTTTCTATAGTTTTGATGTTCGATTAAATTATTATTAGTCTCAAAAGCGATTTTTACATTATTTTTATTATTGTACAGAATTTTAGCAATAAGTTATGGGTGGTCCTTTAAATGCTTTTTTATCTGAAATTTAGTTACATATAAAATTATGAAGCCAATAATATTATTAACAACAAAATAAACAGTCCATATATAAAAACATATTATAGATATGTTGATGACTCGTTCATTTTATTTAGAGGTTCAAATAGACAAAGTTTGAAAAAACATTTTTTCCCTTTTTACCTAAATAGGGGAAAAACAAATGCATTTTAAGTATACCTAGATGGCTAATTATCGCTTGCTCAAACGATTTTAATCGAAAAGTACACCTCTCGATTTGTTGTGCAAACTTTTCTACCAGAAATCTTGCTCCCATGTTTCAAGTGTACCTAGTTTATTTTCTGAAAGGAAATTTTATCTCCATGGTTTAGGAAGGTCATTTTTGTGATTTTTCAATTGGTTTTCATAATAATTGGGAAATACCGGATTAATATTTTCAAAAAATGGAAAATGTACGAAATGTAGGTATTAGTAATACCTTTTTTTTCTGTCTACAACTTTTCTACCAGCAATTTTGCTTCGATTTTCAATGATAGCACTTTTTCTGAAAGGAAATCTGACTAGAAAGATATTTTAAGGAGGTAATTTTTCGATTTTTTTCAGGATTTTTCCCAGCAATTGTGAAAAACCGGAAAAATCGATACAATAGTAAATAAATATTATTAAAGAAATATATAATGTCTATTTTTTTTACCATAGTATGACATATATATATTGTTAACAAAGCATTACTATCAACTTAACTGCGCTCAGAATTGTTTTTTTCGCTAGCAATTGTTTATCGTTGCTTATAGATATACATTAAATTACCTACAACAGTGGCTGCATCCGTCTTCATTATCTTAGGAAGTCTTTTTTTCCATGTATTCCTTCATTTAATTTTTTTTTATTCAGTTGCGTTTTACATTTTGACTATGATATACCTGATGATAAATTTTTAATTTTAAAACCGGTCGTATAATACGCTTATCATAATACTCCAGGCGACGCATTGATTCATTTATTTATTTTATTTTTATATATTTATTTATTAGTCAGTATAACGGCTTTTAACTGTACCTACCTACCTTTAATACAGTAAGTAGGTATATTATTCTGTATTAAAATGCTATCTACCTAATACCTACTATTAAAAATTAGATAGGTACCTCCTAATCTAAAATGATTATGGCACATAAATAATGGTTATACCTAAGCTAATATATAATATTATTTCGTATAGCAATATTGCACTCTACAGAAGTCTTATCAAACATTATTTAATTTAATATATAGGTACCTACCAAGCCTATAATTTATTTTACAAGCCCTTGAGTAGTTATCACAAAAAGAAACCGTTTTCGTATTTCACAATATCAAGTGTGGTTTTTAGTATTAATTAATTAGAGTGGTTATTGTTTGTTTAATTCAAATTTTAAATGGTTAATTTTCTTTTAAAATACCTACCTACCTTATAAATTGTAATCTAAAGGGGTTTTTTTTAATAACTTTTATCTGTATTGTATGGACTCATTAATCCCTTAGGTATATAGGATCTAGATTATACCAATATACCTACACAATCTTATGGTTGTATTCTACAGTATATAATGTATTATTGCCTATTATATTTTGTCGGACATAAATTTCAAATTTTAACAATATATATTATGAACTATATGATACAAAAAATTTGTGTATTTTATGTATGAAGTAATAACTATATATATATATATATCTTATGGTTGGTAATCTATATTTGAAGTCATTGTCAATGGTTTTGAATTAAAATTCAGGCAACAAAAAAAAAAAAAAATTGTATCAGATTAGATTTATTTTATTTACTTTTCAAATAAATTTATGAAAAATGCAATAGTAGGTTCTATACATAGGTTATGATATTAATATAAGTATACAGGTAATATTCTTTAAGTAGAAGTATCAACATTAAAAGGTTTCTTCTCCTCTGATATTGCAAAACAAATCTACATAAGCCAAACATACCAATATATTAAATTAAGTCACAGACTAGATAGGTAGTTTTAAATATTTAACAATTTTAATTTTACAAAATGAGACTTGAAGAATAAAGATTAATCATAACATATTTTTATTATTTTTAAAATTGAACACAGATAATTAATATTATATTATTTTTGTTGGTTTTGTAAAATAATTATTTTATTTTTTTAAGGCTAAGAATAATTTTGTATTAATAATGTAAATATTATCATTAAGATCTATAAATTAACACTGATCAAAAATTAAAAAAAAAATGTTTCCAGGGCTAGGGATTAAAGTAATATTTAAATTGTATTAAACAAAATAATACTAAGCTTATTTGGAATAATTACAAAGGTTAATAAAATGTATTTTTTAGTAAAGTAGAATGATACCCAATCTGTTGTATGTAGCTAATTTTTTTAATTGAAACAAATGTTTACGTTTCTATCTTCGTAAATAAATCAATAGATAACCAGTACACAAAACACGGGGGAAAAAGATATCTTTAGATCCATATTAAATTCTAAATAATTTTATATAGGTATGGACCTATAGTATGGCATAGTGCTAAAAGTACAAAATAACTATAAAAATTTAATTTTTTTTTTTATTTGAGACCTATATAAAAAATTAAAAGATTGGGCATCATTGATGTAGTAGTAAAGGTTTGTATACAAATATAATTTTATAGATGAACAAACAGATTGCTTTACATTTATCTCGGTTTTAAGCTAATTTATACCATATATTATAATATTAATCTGTCAAATTAACACATTCTATTCAACCAAATGGTTGATATTATACAATTAGTTATGATTATAATAATATTTTAAAGTATTTTGATAGACAATATTAAATTATGTTACATTTGGCTAAGTATAATAATATTAATAAATGGTTGGCATACCATAACAATAATATGTTAGAACAAATATTTAAGAAAAAAAAAATGAAATAATGATGCTAATAATGATATATATATATATATACATACACATATATGTATGTATATACATATATATATATATATAAAAAATGAATTTTATAATAATTGACTATTAAATTTATCATCAATACTTGATGGTATTTTTTTTTATATACTTTCAATGTTTCAACCGTACATGGAAATATTTAATTATTTAATCTTATAATAACTTTAAATAAATTTGCTTTTAAACATTTTACAATATAAAAATTATTATAATAAAAAACAAATAATAATAATGCACACTCGATAATTTTTTGCATTTTGTTTTTTTTTTTTAAAAATGCTTAAGAAATTCTTCTGAACAAATTCTCGCTCTGGCATTTATGGCCAATTTCATTTCACTGATCTCTTTATCAATTTCTTCCATAAATCGAATAATGAAATCAATAAGTTTGTTCCTGTACATTTGCTCTACGTGCACATTGGTGATTAGAAACGTTATGTCATAGCCTGCAATGGGTTTTCTTCTCAATATGAAAAAATTTTCCGCTCGTTTCATCATGAACCGTGTGAATTTATCGCACAGTAATCGTTCAATCTCATCACATTGTTTAATTGCTATACTCACACGTATTGAATTAATAGAACTTTCAATAAAAACACGTTCTCGTTCGTTACGACTGATTAACATTGGCGTTAAAATCAGCTCTCTGTTGGTTTGCATTTCTATTTCAGGTTTGCTATGTCGCTCTACCACTTGCGAGTAGAATTGGGTTATACATATGGCAGCATCTAACGAATGCTTTACAACCGAAAGGTAAGGTTTCAGCGTAGTTGTCATCGTTGAAATCTATAAAACATTAAAATTAAAATTAGTTTGGTAATAATTTAAAAATTTGATAAACCGAAACAAAGTTGAAGTTAGTATTCCAAATACTGTTAATGTCTGAAAATACTCTATAATAATAATTAATATTCATAAAAGTGTAGAAGACTTAAAAATAAATTGGAGATCTAGACACCTGTAATCACAAAAATAAAATCAACTCAAGTTAGGTGAATGTGACTTCTAACTGACCTTATTTTTCAACATTAATAACACTTGCTTATTGTATTATTATGGACTATATATAAATAAAGTTTAAAATTGAGTTTAAAACAATTATATTCTCATTCTCAACATAAACAATACTTACTTATTGTGTTGATTGGATTATTATGGATCATAAATTAATAATGTCTAAAATCGAGTTTAAAATAATAATATTCTCATTCTCAACATTATTCTAACCTATCAATTGTTAAATTTAAATTTAATCAAAAACTATTAACAATTAGATTTAATTTAGGTTTTATAAATAAATAGTTTAATCTTTTCACATAATATGAATTTATTTATACTAATTACACTGGTATTAAATTGTTCAAAAATAATGACTCATTTAAATTTTTTTTCTAAAAGTGATTTTGTAGTTTGAAGTGAGTTTTTTTGTGCTTGTACATATTTTATATACATAGTGATTATTGTTTATCATAGGCTTATAGAGATATATTTTAAAACTTACATTTTAAAAATTTGTAAATACTAGGTATATATCTTGATATATACATATTGTTTATGTTACATACATTTTATTTTACTCATAAAATTAAGTAAAATCAACAAAATATCTTAAATATCGGTTTCATTAATTTAAATATTAACTACTTTTAATTTCAAATGGAGATTAATAAAATAAAATAAAATTAAAATTCCCGAAAAATACTAAGTGAAGGTACTATTAATTTTGTTATGTATTACTCCAATAAAGAACATTAGATTATTAAGAGTAATGAATGGAGAAAAACAGGCAAATCATAAAGATCAATGGGGGAAGATTCTGAAAGTGGTAATAAGCCTAAATAGCCTGGATTAAGAAAAAAAATAGTTAATAAAAGAATAATAATTTATAATAAAATAATTTGGCATTCAAACAAGATGAGTTTGAAGAGAAAAATTTAAACATAAAATATTAGGTATATAACATAAATACGAGTATTAACCATTTTAATAATTTTGTTTTTACTTTATTATTTTATTATAAATATTATGCATTTCTTATATGACTTTGATGAATCTTTTAATTTTAATCATAAATAATTATATATGTAATTAATACAATATCATTACATTGATATTAAATTAATAGCTATAAACAATTATCTTTGAAAATTTAAAATTTAAAATAGGTAGCCATTAAAAAAAATTGATAATTAGGATTTGACAAGTTAAATAACATACAGTTTGGTTCTAGCCTAGTCAATATTTGTTTCCAATAAAAAAAAAAAAAAAAAATAATAAATGAAATTCTGTATTATTAAGTCCTTAAAAGTGTATACAAAAAAAAAAATAGTCCAAGTACTTTCACAAATAAAACAAACATTTTTATTTTTATAATTATCTATTATGTACTGTAATGTAACTTAATTTGTAGTAAAGGGATTGTCATTAAATTTTATAATAAATAAATAATTCTGCAACATAAATCAATATTTCATATTTTATAAGTTACAATATTTTGGTTTTAATAGTTCCTATCTACTTACATCTAAATTGCATTTAAAACAATTTTGCACAGAAAACTTAAATTTTGGTTTGGTAATTAAGGTTAAATATTTGTGTATAAAATAAATATGTAAAATAGATATCATTGTAATATGTAAGTAATTTTAAATTTCCAAGTTCTTAGAATTTTAAAGAGTACAAGTTTATTGAATGACTAACATACAAATTGATAATTATTAGGTACCTCTCAATTGTTACAGTTAGACCAATAATAATCAAACAGACGAGGAAAATGTGGTGTACCATACTTAGGTGTAAATATAAAACACCAAAATATACAATACTACACTCATATAACTGTATACACAAAATCATATAAACTATATACTAACCACTATAATATACTACGTTTACGTGTTTTCAAGAAAGTACAATACGAGTGGTAAGTTTCATAAAAAAAAAAAAAACCATCAACTTACCTTTTATTAAAATAAGAAATATTTCTTCGCGAATACGTGTATATGTATTATAAATATTGTCAAATTGGTGCACAAGAAGAGATCCTTATGAGGAAAAACGAGTACAAGTAGAGGATGATTTAAACATTCATCATGCAATTACTGGGTAATTTTGAGCAGTGAAATGTGATAATTTAATAAGATCTAGTAAATTTAAAATAAATTAAATCAAAGCACATCCGGTGAACCATGAACAAACCGAAGCCCGAATATTTGATTTTTACTTTTCAGTATAGTGATAAGTTTTGACAGCAATGTTTGATAGCGACGCCCACGTAAATACCGCTGGACCACGATGTAGATGTTTTATCTACAATATCAAGCGCTAGACGTATATTACGGTTGCGGTAACAACCATGAACATACCACATTATCAATATCATTATCAGACTAAAACTAGACACGCTACTATTATCAAATAAATATATTTTGCTATAATTCAATTTTAATAATAATTTGTTGATCTTTAATTTATTTATTTAATTATTATTTTCTGTACTCTAGTCTTGTAATATTAAATTATAGGTGAATAGTTTTATTTAATTGAAAATTATCTACAAAAATGTTTAAAAAGTAAGTCAAATCACCTTTTTATAGAGCAATGTTTAGATAATATTGTTTTTATTTTGAAAAATATTTGCAGTATAATTTTATGTTTTAATTTTTAAATGCATTTGTGTTTTACTTGGGGATATGACAAGGTGTTGGGTATAGAATATAATTATAAAATTAAAATAGATGTATTTATTCAGGAAGTACTTAGTTAAAATGAAAATGTTAATATACTAGAAGTACCTAGTACAGAAAAAAAAAATATTTTGTAAAAGAATATATTGAGAGGAGAAGAAAAATTTGGGTATTAAAAAAAATAAGGTTATGTAGGTTATGCATTATAACATAAAAAAAAAAAAAAAATAGTTATTTACTTGTGTGGGATAGATTAAGAGAAAAAATAACTCAAATTTAAATAATTTTTGTTAAATTGTTATTTACTATTTCAGATTTGACGACAAAGATAGTGTTATAGGCGTTCAACAATTAAAATCGTCTGTTCAAAAAGGTATTAGAACGAAAATTATCGATCAATATCCTACACTCGAAGAATACATAGATATGATATTACCCAAGAAAGATGCATTAAGAATTGTAAAGTGGTGTGTATTATTCTATATTAAATTACTGTTTATATTCTTTTTTTATTGTTGTAAAATTATTATTTAGTCAAGATCATATCGAAATAATTGTTAATTCGGCCGGTGACTGTTTATTTTTCCGACATAGAAACGGCCCTTGGCTGCCAACACTAAAGCTTCTTCATAAATGTAAGTATATATAGTTTTTAGAGAGTGTTATAGTGTAACTAGATTTGATTTAAATAATGTAAAATACTTTTATTTATATAGATTAATCTTCCAAAAACAAAAATTATTTATTATTATGTCATAATTATTTAAATTTGTAATCTATTAATTTGGTTAAAATATCAAATTTGATTGATTATAAAACAAATCTACTAACAACTTAAAATTATGTAAACATTTATTTTTTTTATAGACCCGTTCTTCCTTCCTAAAGAACAAGTGGACTTGGGTGCCATTAAATTTGTAATGAGTGGTGCCAACATTATGTGTCCAGGTTTGACTTCTCCCGGAGCAAAAATTGAACCTGTTCCTCAAAATACAATTGTAGTAAGTATTCATTAAATTGCATATTTTACATTCATATTTATTAGGGGCATTCTTGATACATTATTTATTAATAAACCGGGTACTGAGTATTAGGCGAGTAATAATATGTGTAAATGCAGGGTACCAAGTAGTCGCCAGGATACGGATACTATATATAATATCAGGTACCTGGTTCTGATTCAATGACCGGGTACCCGTAACATTTTTAATAATTATATTTTTAAAATTGTTATATTATAAATGCAAAGTTTTTGATGAATAGTATACCTATTATTATCTATTTGCAAAGGTTTTGGTTAAAGTGAGGAGATGGAAAGGAAAGAATTTATTTTTAAGTCTTCGAAGTCTAGGAGGACACTTTATGGTCTTCTCAAGAATAATTAAGGATAATGCAAATAATTAAGTACCTACTAAGAGCTATTAGCTAAGCTCCCTAGCCACAAGCCAGTAGTAACTAGGTCATTGCCCAATTCAAAATTAAGTTTAAATAGCAAACAAAATATAATATATATTGTATTATAATATTCCGGAACGTCCCTAATATTTATCTTAAATCTTTGTAGCTACTCAAAATATATATTTTTATTGCTTATTTGGTCTGATAAAGTGATAACTATGTTTTTTTTTCTGTGCAATATTTACCAATACTTTCTTTTTTTACCAATATTTATTTAGGCTGTAATGGCAGAAGGAAAGCAACATGCACTCGCAGTTGGAATAACAAGTCTTTCTACGGATGATATGTAATTCCATAGTTGCCACATTATAATACTTACATTATAATTTTGATAAAAAATATTTTTTTTTTTTTTAAATTTCAGATTAAAGGTGAATAAAGGAGTTGGTATTGAAAACTGTCACTATTTGAATGATGGTCTTTGGCAAATGAAACCTGTAAAGTAATACAAAAAGTGTTGTAAAGAAATTGTATCAAATAAGTACGAATTATTTCAAAAATCGTAATTTCAATAAAAACATATACCCTGAATGTTTAACTCATATGGAAGATACAATTTTGAAGTTGTTATGATAATAAATAAATGGGAGTTGTATCTCTTATATTACTTGTGTTTAGTTTTTTTTTTTTCTTAAGTTATTAGAATAAAAGAAACGTTACATATTTCAATATTATTATTCAATTTCATTTTGTCAATGTTAAATTAACGTCACAATTTTTTATTTTATTTTATAATAGTCATAATTTATGTAATATTTACAGTTGGAAATACAATTTTATTATTATCTACTATTTCTTTTAATAAAAAACAAAGTCAGTGATTTTACAAATTAACAAAATTTAATCTAGTTCTAAAACAAACGTTCTTAGAACATTTTAATTATAAACTAGGTATTTCATAATCATAAGATTGAACTAAGTCAAAAATAATTGTCGAGACTTGATATTTTTACTAAATACTTAAATTAGTAGTTTTTAGATGTAGTCAAATATTCAAAACATTCTAGTAATTTTTGAGATATTTATAGCCACCTTTTTTTTTTTTAGTTTCTGTTTGGTATTTTATGTAGCTAAAATTATTAAAATTTTTTTTGACCCATTTAGTCAAGAAAAATGCTTGGTAATTTAACATGAAATATACCACTATATAGCATAGTTGAAAAATATGTAGGTAGTATTTTTTTTTATAAATAGTAAGTTTAAATTTTGATAAAAACTAAAAATTACAGCATGTTTAACCAAACTTCATTCAGAATCGTTTTATGTTTTTATTGAGTTATGCCGAAATATATCCCTTAGTGTTAGTCCATATTTTTTAATGGTATTTTTTATCCATTTCCAATGTTAATCTCGGCCTATTCATTAGCCTTAGTAATGATTTATAATTGTGAAAAGATGTAAATTAAAATGTCTACTGTATATAACCTACTTGTTTAACTATTCAATTACAACAGTAGCACACAAATTAGTATTATCAGTAATATTTAAAACTTAAACTTGAGTATTCATTGGGAGGGGGGATTTAAAATACCACAAATATTAAATATGATACAAATATATTTTTGTCTAAATATAATCTTTAAAAGCTTATGAAAAAAACTACTACATTGCATTTACCATTTTTTTTAACCATCAAGTTAAACTTATAATGAACTTCAAATTAAATTTTCAAGCATTTATGTTCAACCAAACCATTTTATCTACAACATACTTACAAAAAAAAAAAAAAAAAAGTTGCTATTACCGATGAGTTCTAGTTGGAAAGTTGTGAAAGTAGGATACCTAAAGTTATTTGATCTAACAAAGCTAACAAAAAATGATACAGAGAGAAATTTGGTTGTATATATTTTGAAAGGCTTTTATTATTTATGATTTTTGTCAAAATTTGATATTAAAAATATAAAAAAAAAAAAATAATACATTATACATTTTTTTTTTTTTTTTTTGACCATTAAGTACGATTTAATTTTCAAGCATTTCTGTTTGGTGAAATAATTCTGTTCACAGAGTACCTACCAAATAAAAATTGCATACAAAACTCAAAATTAAAAAATCTATAAATAGCTCAAAAATGGCTTAATTTTTTTTTAAATTTGACTATGTCTAGAAAAGGCAAAATATAATTTGTTTGTTAAAACTTTACAAATATTTATAACTGAATTACAACAAAAAAATAAAATTGAAAATAATAAAAGCATTGTTTTCATACATTTTACCATTCTTCCAAAGAAAATCAAAAAGCAAATTACTTGTAAGCAACTAGATGCGCTCCCACATCCCCAACGAATTCCCAACACAAAAATGTATAACAGAAATACTGTATACTTATCTATTAATTTATTACAAATATTATACATTAATTATTTAATTATAAATATTAATATATTATTTATTATTAACAACAAAGCTAAAAAGAATATAATTCAGTTAATATTCTGAAAATACCACCGTTTTTCATGTCGATTATTGTTATTTTATTAGTAGATAGACTTAATTTTCCTATTTGGTCAGACACAATAGATTAGAAAGTTTTTTATGTGAAATATACACATTGATAATAGTAGATTAAATTAATTCTGAGATTATGTTTCAAACTTAAAATATTATCAGTAATCAGGTATCAATTTGGTAAAAATATGTTGTTTTTAAAAAAATTGTATAATTTGCATACATATCATAATTATTAAAAATAAGTAGGTATCTACATGTTATTTTAGGAGAGCTTGAAAAACACTTGAGGTGGCCAAGATCCTGTAAGCCCCCCTAGTGCCGTCGCCAGAAATTTTACATCAAGTGGGCCAAGTTAAGGCTAACATTTTTCTTGATATCTATGTATCTATCCGTGTAGATTATTATGGTAAAATAATTAAATAGGTATTATATATTTTCTTTAATAATAATTGTTTAATATTGTACCAATTTTCACGTTTTTCCTAAATTATTCTCGGTTTTTCACATTTGCTGGGAAAAATCCTGAATAAAATCAAAAAATTACCTCCTTAAAATACCTTTTTAGTCAGATTTCCTTTCATCTAAAGTGCTATCATTGTAAGATGGAGCAAAATTTCTGGTAGAAAAGTTGTTCACAAGATAAAAAAAGGGCTATGATATTTTTTTCAATCATATAATACCTATATTTTGTACATTTTCCCATTTTTCCAATTTCTTATAAAAAATCCTAAGAAAATCAAAAAATGACATCCCTTAAGTACCATCCCAAGAAAATTTCCTTACAAAAAAAGGTTACATAGTGTATACATTGTAATGTCCAAAAACGACCATTTTCCGTTATCAAAGGACCAGCATACCTACAATTAATATGGTCGACCGGTTGATAGATTACGCCCGCGTCGACGGATATGTTATGTCATCATGAACAATAATTCCCCTCTCCTCCCGCGCAAAGGTTTATGCGATCGTAATCCGTTGCAATTCACAATAATATATTTCCGACTACGCGTTAACGGCCAATCAAATCACGTTTCCCAAAAACGTCGGCCCGCGGCTTTGTGTGCCACGAACGTCTCCGCACTCCGCTACCTAGTTTTCGCTCTTTTGTTCGTTTCTTTCCGTCTTCGTGTATGGACCTCGGCTCGAGGCACCCAACGGTCTTTCGATACAGTTCTAATAAAACACTCTCGTGTATTGTGCGGATTCACATATTTTGCCATCAAGAAAGGGCCGTGTACCTTGGCACGTTTCGTGATGGTGTCTCAAACGAATCAATGAAGTGAGTCCCGATCTGGTCGCTGGGCAGACATCTTCGGGCGGAACGGATGGTAATATACACGCGATTTAATAATTGGCCGATACCCCGGTTAGTTTTTAAGGTTAGGTAGTTCAGTTAAGGTCCCTCCGTATAAATATTTTTATCTAAAATGTTTCTTTTTTCTCGTATGTTAAATCCTTCCGATATACTTACAGGGATTAACCAGCTAGATTTGTGTGTCCGTCTCATTATACTAATCTCCGCGTTCTACATCCTATGTGCGATAGGCCAAACCACCCGCATTTTGTTTTTTTTTGGTTTTTTATTTTCTATTCCCTTTAAGTACTAGGTTTCGCAACCACGTATGTGGGCATTTAAAAATATATATATATTGATTGTTCTTTTCCACTTTGCGGTCCTATTCAGATGCACCCCGCAGGTTTACCTTTAGGGCCACCAAAACCACGGACCAGTTAACATGGAATAAAAAGCGTTTCCGCTATCCTTCCCGGTAGTAATTTGTGCGACCAGGCAACCGTATATTCTTGCCGGGGTCTCCTCAATACCTAAGGTGCCCACGAAAGTTCCACATGGGGAGGGTCCGTCTTGGTTTATACCCATATCGGTTAGCACACAAACGTGGATGTGGATTCGTCTTTATCAATAAATATTAATGAGTCTCCGGCCTGTACGCTCCCCGTTATGACACTACCTGCGTCCGGTCAACAATTTTAAGACTGGTTGACGCCCCAGTTAGTATATATGTATTTAAAATATAAGTTGTTTGGAGATATTTGTCTATAATTCTATATATTTATCAATGTCAGAATCGTACCTATTATCCATTTTCTCTCAGGTAACAGTTTTAATGCCCCTGTGCTTTTCTGTCGCATTAACTTAATTTTACAATTTGGTTGGTAAATGAATAAAATAATTTTATATTTTCCCCAAAAGAAAACACGTGTTTATTTATTTAGATTCCCCTTTTTCCATTCCTTCTTCACAAAAATCCTAGGACTCCGGTCTTCGGACCTCGATCCTAGGTTGACGACTTTGTTCCTAGGCGGGTAGTCAGCTGGGCGCTCGGATCGGTTCTCTCAAACAAGACCAACCGAACCGGGACGTCTCAACATGTATACATCGGAGTAAGCTTTTTTGTAGAAAGTGTTTACGTAAAAAAAAAAATATGCATCTTTGTAAAACCCATACATTCTTCGCTACACAAAAAATCTAAAAAATATAACTGTGATCTCTACATTTCTATATATTTAAAAATATGATATATAATGTAAAATTAAATTACAAACCTGCTGACCATACACTATTCAGCCTAATAGAACCTAATAGATATTATGGAATAGTTTCACTTTCCACATAAATTGGTCAATCCAATAACAGTAAGTGCCATGGAAATTTCGGCGAAGGTTAATGTTTATTGTAATAAAAACAAATTTAAGAAATGTATGGGGAAAAAAAATCTAAAAAAAAATTATTCACATGTTTACTGTAGTTACAACTACAGAAAGTTGTAGAAAATAAATAACAAATCCCGATAAGAGTTTTAACCATTTAAAGCACAATTTGAGTTTTAACCACTAAAATTTGTTTAAAAATCTATTTTACAAAATGGCTTTTTTAATAATATTTTAAAAATATTCCTAGTTAAATGTAGAAATGTTTATTTTAAGTTCCTAGCATAAAACAAGTTATTTATTTTTTAATTGTTTACTAATTTATTAGAAAAAAAAAAAAAAACTAAAAATATCGAATAGAACCAAAGTTACCTTCATGTTTTCCTGTTATACTCTAGAAAAAAAAAATAAAAACACAAACGGACATACTTTGCATGATGGGTGGGCCACTGTTGAGGTGAGAAGTTGGGATGGTACTGGGGATATTTAATGTACATTTTTACGAAACGATTAATCATTGCTAATGAAAAATAATTCTGAGCGAATTTCGGTTATACAAGTTTTTAAAGGTCGTAATATTTATGATTTGAAAATAAAACATTTCGTAAATTTTTCCGTTTTTTCCCATTTAATATAAAAACCTTTGGGAAAATCAAAAAAATGACCTTTCTAAAGTACTACTCCAGTAAAATTTTATCTCAAAAAAGGTACTACACTTGAAAATTGGAGCAAAATTTCGGGTAGAAAAGTTATTCACAAAAAAAAAAAATTTTAAATAAAGATCATTATAAAACCTATGCATTCACCTTGCTCCACTCAGAATCTAAAAATGTGCACATAAAATACTAAAATTTGTATTACTTATTTAAAATTACATAAAAAAAAATGCATACATTTATGAGCTTCGATGAGTATTATTTTTATTAAAAAAGAAAAATTACTTTTAAAGAAATTGTATTAATTTTAGATTATTAAAACAAAAAAAATTCAATGTAAAATTATAAACTAAGGAGATTTTTGTTGGTGACATTTGTTTCTAAATTCGTCGATATCAGCTTTCAAACTCGTGGTTAAGAATTTGAGATTCGTATTCACAGTGTGTATAATGTTCACTATGTTCATAACTATAAAATGTGAATAGTGTTTTATTTTTTCTGTATTTCATAATTGAATATGTGCCTACGCACGTAAACACGTACTTGCAAACGTCATTATAAATTTGTATGCAAATCGTCGTGGTTAAAATTTAAATTTGGATATAGATGGAGCACTATACAATTGAGGGTAATATTTTGAGGCGTTACATTCAGTGGCGTTCTCTTTAAATTTTCTACACGGAGTATTATAAACATATTATTCTTATGGCTTATACACTTTGTATGGAAATGGATCAATTAGGTACCCAAATTAAAGCAAAATAAAACACTCGAAAAATATAATATCCCTGGTGTAACCGGACTATTTGAAATTACTATACGATAAAGGTATATAATATTAGAAGTATAGTAGAGAATTATTTTAGTCATATTATTACTGA
This sequence comes from Cinara cedri, assembly GCA_902439185.1. NCBI lineage: Eukaryota > Metazoa > Arthropoda > Insecta > Hemiptera > Aphididae > Cinara > Cinara cedri. The sequence continues at coordinate 1,473,830 of CABPRJ010001905.1, read as the reverse complement.
AATAAACACAATTATTATTACTATTACGGTTTTAGTGGCATAAGTATTATGGACGGGTAGTAATATATCAAGACGAATTTTTTTTTTTTAACTATATAGTATACATTTTCAACTGAGAGTGCTGAAAGCATACGGCGTATAACCCTGTGGGAACATTACCGGTTAAATTAGATATATTTATGGGCAGTATTAAAATGTGATGGAACATTATGAACATTTGGTTGATTCGGCTCTTGGGGTTGAAAAAAAATGATAAAATATTGAAAAACGTCAAATCCATTTATTTTTTGTGTGGTCCCACGCAGGTCCTTAGCCAAACCGAATCATCAGGTGTGGCAAACCAAATTTTAGGGTTGGACATTAGAAAAAAAACAATATTAATACTAAACTATAACATACCGTTACGTATAAACATTTAATACTTGTTGGTAGTGAGCAGGCAACGATTAGGTCCTGGGGGAGCAATGCGAAAAATGAGTAAATCACGAATTTAATGAAAATAAAAGGTTGAAACGTCAAAATTTGCAAAAGTCTATAAAATGGCTATCTTCTAATTTTTTGATGGTTATCAAAAAGTTATTTTTTTAGTTGGATTTGGAAAAATTAGTTTAGAAGAATTGTTTTTGTTAAATATTATAATTGGGTAAACTATGTTGGTAGTATTAGATTTGTTATTAAGAGATAATCAAGATAATTGTAATAAATATTTTGAACTGAAACTTTTATTTTACACAATATTGTTAATATTTTGTTTCAGATTTGGAATCCGGCTGAGGTGAGTGATTGATTATTGATTACTTAGTTTTAAGATGAAAATAGCTAGTGATTCTACCCAAATATTTGGTAGATATATATTACTAAAATATATGTGATATGTATTGATGTATACTGCATCTAATTATATTATGTTATTTACCATTCTGTGAAATATGAATCCTGCCTGTTTATATTGAGTGGTGTCAGGGGCGAATGCAGGAAAATATTTCCTGGAGGGGGGAAGGGGCGGTTTGAAAAAGTATAAAATGTTCATAAATATCATATAGGTACTTACAGTATATACATATATATAATATACAATATATTAATTATTACGATTTGTCAATAAAAAAATAAAAACATTGTATTTATTAATATAAATGTCATCGTCATATAAATTTATTATTTCATATTTAGGGAAATTTTGTTATACTGCGTGGGTATATTATAACAACAGAATCTGGAACTAAATAAATAATTAAACGCATAGTTGACAATGAATGACTCGCATTACGATTTGCACCAGATTGTAGTCGGTGAACGGTCTACGGACGATTTGTTTGAATCCACATCAATCGGAACTTGGGTGGTATTTTTATTTTGTGGTTTAAACAACTTTGAGACCGGACTCATTTTGAATTTTTGTATTTTCGTTTGATATTACGTCATCGTAACAATACGCCGGATCAACATTAAAATCGAACAGCTGTACAACAAGATATTATGTCGGTGTATTCGTTAGCGGCATAGACGTGTGGTTCATATTGAACAATGAAATTTCTAGAACTATCTATATTCCAGATAATACGGGTAGTGGGAAATTTCCCGTAATATATTTGCGGCGACGATAGTTTATTACACCCGTCTGCATTTACGTACATCATCGAATTGGCGGCGACCGGTGTCCATCAGTTGTTTAGAAAATAATCGCTGCATAATCGTACAGTATAATGATAATTCCATTGTATGAGTCAATTTATAAGCCTCCCCCCAAAAAAAACTTTTAAATAACTAATAATTACTAATTGTTATTATATTATATTATTATTATTATTATTATTATTAATAAAAAACTAATCGTTTTTTTTTTTAAATTTATTAGTACTTGTAGGTCAGGTAATTTATATTTTGTTCCAGATATTTCCGGGGGGGGGGTTTCGTATATATGCATATTAATAATATAATACACATAACTAAGGGTATATCTGATCTCTGAACTTAGTAGTTAATCTTAATTAGCATTCAACATATTTGGTCATCCACCCGTCCATCAATTTTGGTTATTAGGCAATCGTTTCGAAAAAAACCTACGCACCTGTGTTATAATATAATCATACTCATACATAAATATTGAGTTAAGTTTAAAATAGAGTATAATCATTTTTGCCTGTATAATAGACACTTTGAATTCTTTTTTTATCTTGAGGTACCTATTAGAAATCGCTGCCACGGTTTATAATTTGATAGTGGTCGAATATTGATTATTATTGAATTATAATTGAATCGCGTGTAGATTTTCATTGTGCATAGAATCTGATTTATTGTATTTGTCGAAACAACGTGAGTTTCAACAAAAAATTAATTTTAATAATTTTCCGAATTAATCTTCATTATAATGACAACAAGAGGGAGGGAGAGAGAGAGAGAGAGAGTGATGACGATGATAATAATTATTTATAATAATATAAATGAAAACACTGTTCCGCTCATCTCTTTACTGGCACGTCATTCACACGTAATAATATAATGTATTCAAACTTCCTTTAAATCGCTCTAAGGAGAATAATATTCTACTCGTCGTCGTTAATTGTACGGGTGTCTTGAATGCTTCCTAATTCTGTCTTTACTTCTTGCGGATGACAGACCAGGAACAATGCCCAACTATATGCTATTCTATCGCGTGTAATAAAATCATTTATTATTCACACATGCGTATACGTATTTAGTTGTATCGCTTGGGTAGTTAAAGAGACGTTGGTAACAGAAAAATGTGATCCAGCGTTTGATGAAAAATAATTGATAGTACCACGTGAAGTACCATGTTGACGTAATATGATATTAAATTACAATATAGTAATGTTTGAATAATTTGTTATAACATTTGTTTGTTGGAAAATAACGATGTCTTTTAGATTCTAAAAAAAATTTGTATGTATAAACAACTTTTTTACCTAACCTTTTGCCCTGATAATCTACTTCTAGGTTGGTTTTAAAAATCAGTGTTGTCTAGTTGGTGCATTAGATAAGTAATTTATTTGTAGTTACCTAAGTTTTCTTAAAAATTAAGAAATATTGGGAAATATTTAATTCGCTTCATCAATGATATTGCACTAAATTTGAAAGGGATTTAAACATCATGCGGAATTGCTTGGACCAGTGCCGGCGCTAGATTTTATGACGCCCCGAGCAAATTTATAAAAAGCGCCCTTAAACATGTTCATTATGTACTAAATATCTATTTTAATTCATACATGTTTTGTTTAAAACTATTCAATTATATTTATAGAGTGTAGGATACAATAGTTTGGACACAACTAAATTAATAAATATGTTATCATTAATAATGTTATAAAATACACAATATAATTATTATAATAGGTAGTCAGTTATGTAAATATATATTTTTATTGTTTACACAATTTTTGATAAAACATTTTGCCAAATACACAACATAATTAAAAAATCGAATTTCTCTATGTATTCAATAAGTGAATTAACTTCAGAAATAATTGAATGGTCAGCAGTATTTAACTCAGTTAATTCTATCAGTGCATCTCTTATTTGTGATATTTTATTTTTAACAGCATTGTACAATCTATTCGACATTCCCATCTAGTCTTACATAATGGCTTAACGGATAAAGATTTGATGTGTTTTTTTATAATACACCAACGACCCACAGATGCAGAAAACAAAACATAAATTCGTTGAATCGCTCCAAAGAAGTTTTTTGACATGATCCTTGTCAGTAGCTGTGAATATTTTAGGCCTAAATGTTATATCTTTATAATTTATTAAGTTAGTTATTAAATCAGATTATGTTGCTTTATTTAAAAATGTGGTCTCGTCATTATTAGGTATAGTAGTACAATCGTCAATTTCATTAGAATTTTCTTCTAATTCACTCTCAGATGTCACATTACTCACATTAGAGTCTTGTGAGTTTGTATTGGATTTGACAAATGAAGACATTTATGAACATTTTTCCAATTCATATAGCCTTTCGAGTTTTTTTTATGATTTTGGTGACTACTAGCTTTTTTGGTGTCATTTCTTATCTATAATTTATAAATTGAAATTGTCAATTTGATAGGTATGGCCACATATTTTGTACGGTGACTAACAACGTTAATTTTTCATCTTAATAATTTAAAATTATAATTAATATAAATAAAACAAAATAAATTATAATACGATTTCAAATAAAAAAAAGACTTGTGTATATTTCTCTTTTACGTGATGGACAATTATAACAGATTTATCGACACTGACTTCACTGGCGATGACGAGAAGAAAATGACAAAATTTAATAATCAGCGTGCAGACGTGTGGTCTTGTATTTTATTTTATTAAATATAACGTCAAGGTTAACAATAGAAGACGATAAAAAAAAAGTATGAAAAAGGAAAGTTGGAAGCGATGGAGATGTGATTGTGGATAAGAATGACGAGGACGATTGCCTAGAGAAAAAAAGGAATGATATCACCTTGTAGGAAATCGACGAAGGAAGAAACATCATTACTTTTATAATAGAAAAGTGAAACTCGTCGGGCATCTGCTAAGAAACAATGATCACCAATATCATGTAGGGGAAACATCCAAGAGGAAGATCCAGATAATCCTACTTCAGTGACATTCATTATCTGATGGTTTTTGATGGGTTTCACTTCATACCAGCGTCTGAAGAATGCGGTGCGTGATAGAGAAATGTATGCAATATCGGCTTTTGTTTTTCCATTGCGTTTTTTTGTTGCGATTTAGTAGAAAATAATTGTAACCGAATAAATTAAACATTTTCACCGAATTCTTATATAAGTCTCTCTTCATTAAAAAATTAAGATTGATCAGATCTAAAATTTTACGTTGGAACGCAAATTTCCGAGAACATATATCGGTTTTATCTATAAATGAGAGATTAGCAGATATTGCGCCAGGAGGGGAAAATTCAGGGGTGAACAGCCTTAATTTGTATTAATAATCAAATACTTTTTCAATGTATTATGTGTATTTTTAAACATTTTTAAAGATATTATAATACAATACTAAATTCTACGATTATAGTAACTAATTGAACACAAATTACAATTTTATTTTATTTTCTTCGACTTTTTTCTTATGTAAACTTAACATACATAATCCGAATAAACGATTCTCTCACATTTGATAACCGCAAGTCAGATGTCCACATAAAATATCCACAAACGATTGCTTGTAGTGGTTGGTACCAACTTCAAATCATAGGGTATAAATCATGGTATATTGTGATAATAAATTAGTAGAATTCTATATTATCAAGAAGTATACCTACTGACTAGGTGCCATCAAGATGTATTGATAAATATCACTTTTGAGTTATTGAATTTGGATATAATTATTTTAACTTACTGGAAAGTTTGGGGACAGTTATCCCCCCTGTTCCTTCCTTTGTGGGCGCCCTTGCACGCTATTCGATCGGGATTCGTTAGCGTAAAATCAATATATCGATAAACTGATGTCGATCCAATTTTAATACCAGTTTTATGTTTCCCGATTTAGGTGGATAAAACTTTATAACATAAAAATGATCGAAAATTCGAGACAGAAAACACGTAATTTCAGTTTATTTTGATGTCACACTCAAATACAATTTTCAATTTAATTCCAAAAGATTTTAATTTATGCAATTTTATAGTTTATTGACTACTTTTTAAATTTGATCTCAGTTTTTACATTAACCCATTAGTGGACCATTTAGGTATACACCAAGTACTTCACTACGTTTCATTGTTTTAGGCACTTAATGCTGTATTGATAGAGTATGCAGTAGGTCAGTCTGTTCATCCCCACGCAAAGCTGTATTTGAATTATTCAATAAATGATGGCCGTAGTAGGGTAGTAATGTAAGCACAGATCCTCCACTATTGACGGTTTAAAAAGCAAAAAGGTCTAAACCATGTAGCTATACAGTGAGTTCAACAATAAATGTCAGCATTGAATTTTATTTTGATTTTTTCATTGGATAGTAGATTATTTAAATAAGTACACACATGTTTTCTATGGGTTGATAAACATAACGTAAGTCGTATTAATGTAGGAATTTGTTTTATGGAGAATTTAAAAACAAACAGCGCTAAAATGTTACATTACCGTTATCTTTTGTCATTTTTACTTCTTGGTTTTAACTATACTTCCTATTTTTAATTTATCAACTTCTATATTGTGAAATTTCTATTAAAAATTCGTGTTTGACTAAGCGGAATATATAGGTTTTTAATCCTTTTTTTGACAACGCGAGTTATAATTTCTAAAGTTACCTCATTAAAACTCAAAGAAACCTGTATAGTATAACATTACATTGTTATTATATTATTATTTTTAACTACTCCCTAATATAATATTATTATAATATTTTTTTAAAAACCATATCGACTATCGGGTGTATTATTATAGTATCAACTTTCAATTTTCTCACGGCAATTTTAATTTTGAATTCTTAATGAAAATCGGTTTTTTCAAAATTGTAGATAAAATAAAATAAATATTTAATATTATCGGATAAGTTGCTTACTTATTATTATAATATTTACAATTTATAAGTTTTGAAAGTAAAACATATTATTTAATGCTCATATTAAATCCATATAATATTCATAACATCTGCATAATTTTTAAAAAATATTTTGTAAAGATTAACGTAGAAATATATAATATATTGCTCTGGTAAACACTAAATAGGTATACTTTAGATTCGGAGCATAGCAAAGGATTTATTGGTTTTACTATGGCGTATGTGTGTTTTTTTTTTCTATCTGTGAACAACTCTTTTTATAAGACATCTTGCTCCGTATCAAGAATCAAGTGTATCACCTTTTCTGACAGGTGATTTTGTCTAGTTGGTGCATTGGGAAGATCATTTTTTTAATTTTCTAAGGAGTTATCAAGTTATTTGGGGAAAACTTGAAAGAAAATTGTAGGTAAGACAACAAATATTTACGGCACGCCGCGTGTTATGGCGTTACTGTTTTCATTGTTTTTAATTTTCGCAACTTATGTTTTCTACTAGAAATATTGCTTCAATCGAAAAATGACAAGAGACCTTTCTTGTTAAATTTTCAATCTAATTGGTGAGTAAGTAATTCATGTTTTGATTTTTGGGTATTTTTTGAAATAATTAAGAAAAACCAGAAAATGTCGAAGAATGTACGAGAAAATTATTTTGTTATTATTTTTTAATTTAAATTTTTTTGTGTGATTCAGTTAAAAATATTCGTTATATTCGTAATATTCGTTATCGTTGGTTATAGGTATAAAATAACGTTAATATTCTACCTTTTTAACTATCCACCGATAACAGAGGCCGGATCTATCCACAGTATGAGCTCTTTTTTGGTTTTTTATAATTTGAAATTATTAACGTTTAAAAATCATAAGTCATAAGTGGAAAATTAAAGTCTGAGCGTTTTCTATAAATGACTGCAAAAAATTCGAAAACATAATATTATAATTTTTATCTATTACAAAGGTGGGAAGGGGGTCGGGGACTCTCGTTGATTAATATTCTGCTAATTGCGACGAATTTTACCGATTTTAATTTACACGTATAGCAGGATAATTTCCGGTTAAGAAAAAGTATTGTCGAATGAGAAAAAAAAAAATCTTAATTATACAATATTTAAATATTGAAATTAGCGTTGGTTATTGTTCGGTGGTTGAAAATTACAGTGCTTAATAAAACCGGATAAAAAAAATAATAATAATAATAAAAAAGAAGTATAAAACGAAAAGAAAAGAAATACCTTTTGCGCGAATATAATTTATGTTAATATAAACTTTTGTGTTGTGGAATTGTTGCACCGTGATTAATATAAAGTCAGTTGGGATTAATTCTGGACTCTTGGTCATTTGCCTTTCAATAAGCCCGTGCACCCCGTTCTCGTGTCAAAAAGAACCCATACCTATCTATCTACCTTTTTTTCCATTTCGCTTTTCTACAGAAAAAAAAAAAAAAAAACTTTTTCCACTTTTATATACGCGTTCGCCGCACACAAATGTAAATTTCCCGCGAATTGGGAATAACAAGCGATTCTTTCTTTTATATTTTATATTCTCGAACTCGGGGCAACGCGATGCTATACATAGGTATACACATAAGTAGGTATATAGTAATTCGTGCCCCTGAAATTTATTCACTATAATATATATATATATTTTCGTACAAATGTAGGTAAAAAAAAACTTGTGAAAAGCGGTATGGGTATATACGAGTATGTATATATTTTTCTACAATAATCTTCTCTGTATAAAAGTTTCTCGGTGCAGTAGGTACACGAGCGAGTCGAATAAGAAGACTGAAAGAACAAACATTAGTCTTATTGTTATAAGTATAATAATATAGGCATTATAGTATTATACTAATATTATCATTCCAAGTCGTCTTTATATATTTATACACCGTAATGTATAAAAACGCAATACGGATGCGTACATTTATGTGCATTATTTGCATTTTAAGTTTTTAACGAGTTTTTTCTTTTTCATTTTTCTTAGAGGTAGATATGCAATTTTACATTTCCGTATTCGTTCTTAAATTGTATAGCTATGCACAGGCTATATTTCACAGTATTTAAATTTTTTTCATTAAATTTAATTAAACGATACGCGTACACGTATCTAATAGGTGTATGCTATGAATATTATGTATTAATCTACCTCAAAATTATTCGACCACCGATTATAACAATAAACTTTTATTTTAAGTCTGATACTATATTTTAATACTTTAATTTTAAATTATTGTTTGTAAACTGTTTGTAAGCTTAAATTTAAATTTATAAAAGAAAATATTTAAACCATTTTAAAAAATTCGAGATAACCAGTTAACTCGTTTATCATATACGTATTATATCAATTCGTAAATATATTTCACTTTTAAGTTAGAGTAGGTGGAGAATAGTGAAGCACTATTCAAACGCCATGTGCCATATTGCCACGCAAATGAAGTTCTCCCCGTACCCAAGCCTAAAAGTAAAATATCTCGTCAACGGATCGATGAAATTAAAAAATTTCATCACAAAAATATATTTAAACTAATAGTCCATCAGCTTATCTGTTTTATTACAAAAATAAGATTGACAAAAAAAAAAAAAAAAGTCAATGCGAAATTTTAGAGCGGCTTGTGTCACGAAATTGTAAATAATACAAGTTCTAAAAAAGTTAATACTATTAGAGATATCTTTGTGAGACATTCTGTATATATATATATATATATATATGTACGTAAATCACAACTAAAAAGAATGACGAAACGTGTCGTATAATATATTGTATATATTATATCGAAACCCCTTTGTACGTGAATGTGGTGTATGTGTGTGGTGAGGGGGGGGGGGTTGGGTGGTGGTGGTGTAAAAAGAGAGAAAAGATTTAACCGCGGTGATACGACTCGAACAAAAGCCAAATGAATAAATACGATGGCACCATGGTAGGTAGGTATTAAACCGCAGTGTAAACAAATCTTTTGCTGCAGGACGGTGCGCAAATATCGCGAACGATACACACCGTATAAAAAGGGACTTCTTTTCCGTTTTTATCGGCGGCCGTCGACGCGGTTTTTTTCGTTCGACGTACAAATTTTAACTGACAAATAATGCTCGCGGGAGGAAAATGCAATGTCGATTCTTATTCCGATGTATATATATATATATATTATATATTATAGGTATTGCGGCGCAACATCGCACACGATAGAAATTGTTTTACGACTTTTAGATACGTTCGTGGCCGCCGCCGCCGCAAACGTGTATATTCTTTTATTTTTTTTACCAAGTCCCGGCGTTTAATATAAGAATTTTTTTTCATTCATTGCTCGCCAACTTTAAAAAAAAAAAAAAAACAGCTTAAGATAGCCGGAATATAATATGTGTATACAGTGGCGTGCCCAGGAATTTTCAATGGGAGGGGATGTAACAAATAAAAATCGTGAAAACAGAGTAAAATCGTCTTCTCTACCCAACTCGACTATGGGAATTGGTAATTTAAAAACCGGATCCTAAAAAAAAAGCCAATTTATTATCAATACATCAAGCTTTTTCTTGGAAATCGGCCGAAATTTATGAGTCGATATTAGGTTTCTCTTTTTTTATTGTATTTTTAAGCCAATAGGGAGGGGATATAACCCCTAACTCCCCATCTCCCCCGGGTACGCCACTGTGTGTATACGTGTAGAGACGTTGGACGCGTATAAAAATATGTACATAAGTACAGACGATGACCCGATGTCGATTTTAATCGAAGCACAAAAATAACAATATAAGGTACGTACAATAATTATTATTATAGACATCGTATCATTGCACCGGCATCAGTTTTCGAGGATCCCGGGCGGGTCGAATGATCCCATTCATCACCATTATTACCTACATAACAAAAGTTTTGGTATAGGCATCATACCGTATTATTTTAGACGAGTAATGCCGTGTATGTTTTTAATTAATATTAACTATTATTATTCGCGTTCCGGTCGATAATTACAATATAATATTATATTATGTTACAGTATACAAAGTAATATTATATGTTGCGTTTGAAGGGTGCCGACAACATTAGAAACTTTGTCGTTCGCCAGAAAATTCACGTATACATATATATACATAATAGTCGAAACGCTTTGACTAAAACTCACTGCTATAATATAATTGTATAATACTTTCGTACATATACGTATCCGAAACTCTGAAGTGGACCCGGATTGAATTAACGTGGGAAATTAATGCGCGATATCGTTAATTCGATTATTTCAGTAATCAGTATTAAAATGCAGCCATCATATAGGACGTGAGACACCGTATTTACTGTCTATCGGTCCGACCAAAACGGCCAACGCAGGTTAAATTCAAAGTTGTTGCGTTAGGTTGGGCGAAAAATGTGTAGAGTTGAACCCACTAAATCGTACACTAATAATTTATATTTGAAAATACTAATTTTTTTTTTATTGATATCATATACTCTCGATAATCATTTTCTAAAAAAAAGGATTTTTTTTTTTAATGCTATTACAAGTTCCATTTAAACCATAAATCTATATAACCATTGTCTTGTTTAGAGTGCTACGTTATTTTATTTCTATATTAGGAATTGAAAAAAGGTATAAAAAATATATAGCATTTTTTAATATACATTAAGAATTTATGTTCCACTTTAAATTGTGTTACCTATGTTTAAACTCTATTTTGACCTAAAAGCCGCAATTTTATGTTAATTCTAACTTACGAAATTTTGCTATGTTGTCCGTTAGTTTGGTTGAGCCATTAAATGCGTGGCATTACATCTTCTCATAAGTAAAATGGTAAAACACTTGCTTATTTGAGTGTGTCTCAGCTGATCCGGGAATCGGATTATATTTCTAAACATCTCTCTTCCAAGAAAATAACGTTTATTGATATATTAGGTTTATACGAGAATTCCCTTAGGGACCCTGTAACAGAAACGTATTATCAATTCAACTACAAGTTTATCGGACAGTTTCCGTGATGAAAATGTAATGTCCGGGTAAAAGCCCGTCTTGCAAAAAAATTGGAGTGGTAAAAAAGAAAAATTGAGATATAGTTCAAACTGCTACTGCATTTATAGCTTGACGATTATGCATGTTTTTTTTGTTTATTCCGGAAAATCCATTTTGGGACAGCATAAACGAGCTCGGAAGTTTCATGCGATATAAGAGGTTAGACTAAGCGCGTATTGATAGTATTTTACAGGATTATTTTTTAGAATTTTCCAGTTTGATATCTCTGTTGGCAGCGAAATATCACGTTAAGAAATCACAACAAACGATATTTTTAAACTTTCTAATTTTTGCTGGGGAATGTGCAGATTATATAGATATTAATAAGAATATGAGAATATTAATAAAATTCATGTTATCAAATTTCGTGTGAATAATAAAATACATATCTACATAGGAAAATATTAAATAATATTACTTCGATATATTTTAAAATAACAATCGTTGGTACTTGTTGATATCATTTATATATTTAGTATCAGAGTGTGTTTAAATTTAAAGTTAACATTCTTTTAATATTTGATATAATATAGTTATTGTTTATAATTTAAATATACATTTTTATTTTTCAATACATTTTTAATTCAAATTTAATTTTCATTGTTGCCTGTTGGTATTTGATATTTTATGTTTCTTAAAACGTTTCAAATAGTTTTATCTCCTGAACAAAAAATTCATTCTGATATAATATTTTAACTCAAGTTTATTCTTAGTATACTAATCGATGTTTTTATTTTTGTTTTTTAATTCGGGCCACAATATTGTCATGTAACCACGAAGATTTATAGTTAATTTAATTTTGGTTTTTCAGATATTATTTAAAATAGTTTAAATATTATTTTATGTATAATTGTGTATACATATATTATTAATTTAATCAAATGATTCCTGAGTTTAGGATTATTTGGTCCAGAGGGAGCCACTAAAAGTGCGCAAAGGTAGAGGGGAAAATATATAATTATGCGTATTTATATTTATAACGGACACAATATACAGTTCAATGTTATCTCTATTTTCCAGGGAAATTCAATAATAAAATAATAAAATCGCCTTGTTTCGTACACATTGGAATATTGTATTGTATGTACTTGAAGAAACGATTTCTATTCACTATAATATAACGAACGTATAGAGGCGTGGGTACTCGAAAGTTTTCGAAATCGACAGACGTTTATACCTGCGGATGGCGTATACGCTGTGTTATAATACTGTTTTGTTTTACCTACGACTTAACAAAACGGTTCTGGATTGGCCCAGCACACAGACAAAATAATATTGTACATAGGGTTCGATTATAATGTTCTATAAATTGTCAGGCCGCGTCTTCTTTTGTACCGACGACGGCGACGTCGCCTTAACTTTTGATATAACTGATTGGCTGCCATTGTCAGGCAGGTCCCGACGAGCGGCTCGTCAACGTCGTGGGATTACCTTATTCGCTGCAAAGACGCCGTAAACACAGAGGCGACACTGGTGAGTGGGGTTATGGAGGGAAAAGAGGGGGGGGGGTAGAAACTAACAATGAAATATTTCCCGTTTTCCTGCATACATTATTACCTAGTGTGTACCATTACCGTATACCGGATAAACGGTCGTTTTCCGTCCCGAATGTTACGTATTCACAATACTCACTACACATTATAATATTATATTGCGTAGGTACACGTATTAGGATAACCTTTGAATGCACCCCGTCTATGTTCTTGTGTAGTGCAATCGTTTGGACAATACGATCTAGAATTCCCTTTTTCTCCGCTCCGTCTTCTGTAAAAAGTAAAAAAAAAAAAAAACGTTTGCATTTTTATCTATGCCCTAACTAACTGTATTGAAGTCTGTCGGGCATTAACGACAAGTTTTTATTTCACTTTGAACTGCCGTACATTTTTTCGTCCCTTGTATAATACAGGTTGCGCATGATAATGACTTCATTCAAGCGCCGTTGTAATATTCTTTATTTTGTTATGTATGGTATTTGAAGAAAATCTACTCGGAAAAATGTGTGTCACTGAATATATTTCTATTTTTCACCGTTAAAAAAAAAAAAAAAAACCTTTTCATATATGGAATCATCATTTTTCAGATTTTAAAATCCTATATAATATAGATGGCGAATAAGTAAAATATTGAAGAAATTACATATACATCTATATTGTATATATCTATTCGTTAAAATCGTTCACTCAATTTCAACAGTTTTACTATTATGTTTATTTTTAAGTACCTAGGTAATTAATTATAGTTAAATTATTTAAGTTTATGTTATTTTATCACAGTTGCGTAGATAATTGAAAACTGATAGCACTAAAGAAAGGTAATTTACCGAGTTTCTCATTTCTACAAATTGAAAAAAATAAAAACGACCGGTAGAAAATGTGAGCAATCGTTAAATTCAAATTTCGCAAGATCCTAAGTTGTTTAATCAGAATAATATATATTTTTTTTGAATTTAGTAAATTTGTCGTAAATATTAATTTTTTTTACGTTTTACACTATTAATATTACCATGAATCGAATAGAAAAAAGAAAAAGGACTAACTACTGCAAATAGCCGGTTACGTGTTGTGATATTTTTTAATGATATCACTCATTTGTTCTGGTATTACTATTTATACTCTCATTTATTTTTTAATTGATATATAATATTTTGATTTTCGTAAAACGTTGGTATTGTAAATTCTACAAGATAATATCTAAGCAATTCGTAAATTACAAATATGTACCTAATATTTATTCGTAATAATACTGAAAGCCAATGATAATAATATCAAGTAAATCTATATACTTGTTTATAATAAAAGCTTGGAAATGGTAAAAAGTTTACGACACTGAAATGTTGTTTTCCGACTTTCTTTCCTCCCATTTCCCTTTTTATCCTGCAGTATTTTTAAATCCCTTGCGATATATCCGCAGTCTGAACTTCATTGTTTCGGTCCCGCTTAACCCGATGACCATAATATATGAAAAGGCTTTGGCTTGAAAGCGAAGGGCATTTTTAGAGCCTAGAGTCAAGCCCGTGAAATTGCCTACCCGGATAGTCACCAGTTTCCCCTTTTGCACCCCTTCCACCACCCGTACAAATTGACTATCCGACCAATATTTTGTACATTTTTTTCACTTGGCCGCTCATCTACTTCGAATAGCCTTCTAATATTGATCTATACAAATTTATTTCGTAATGTTTATCAAGTGTAGAATCGCGAAATATTTTTTTTAGGTAATACGTATAGTTATTTCATCAAAACTAATTTAATTTAATTAAAACGATGACGAAGAAACAAAAAAAATGAAATATTATAACAGATAACGCTTTACGATACGAAAATCCGAGTAGGTATAGTGTACTCGTGCTCGTTTAATTTATGTGTTCAAACGTTTTGCGACTATAGTACGACGATATACCTAATACCTACTCCCTTACGACACTTTGCATAATGAATTTTCTTGAAAATAGATAGGTATACGCCATTAAGATAAATAATGACAAAATGAAAATCAAAGAGCCGACACGCGGCTGCTAAAACCGTAATCAGAAATAAATCCTTTCCCAAAGGCTGTAACCCGCGTATACTTACGAGTATATATCGTTTTATAAAACTCAAGAAAACAAGCCGAGTACACTTTTTCATTAGGGTCTTTTCATACAACATTTTCACGGGTATTTACTTCGCGATTATTAGAGTACCGACAGAAATACTCGTTATAATTTTTACAATCTATTGCACTAAAACGTTATTGAACAAAATATACGTATATGTTATCTACCCGTGTAAATGGAGATATACATTGAATACTTATAATATATTAAACACGACCGAGAGAAAAACCTTAATAAATTATTCGATGAAAACAAGTTTAATGTTATCATTTTAACAAAATGTTGTAATAAGTACGTATCACGAAATAAACAGAATACCTTTGCTCTAAAATAATATCTGTATTGACACTTATGAGTTATTAAACATATTGAACGAAAAGTTGTGTACGCCATTTTTTTCCATTTTTACTTACAGATACTTAAAAATATATTATGTTCATTTTTTATTTTGAATTTGGGATTACATTACCTTTAGTATTTGAGGTACAATTTTAAAATCATTTTTTCAATGAAAAACTGGTTTGAATACTTCAAGAAAAATGTTTACATCAGTTTGATAATTTTTTTTACAATTTAATTCTGAAGTAATCGATAGTGTATTAGCCATTTATTGTTTCCACGCTTTATTTAAAATTAGATGATGGTCTTAAAATCGCTTGTTATACATTGTATATTAAATATCATAAACATATCATAATAAATGTTGATCGTCACTAATAGAGAGGTTAGTTTGCAAAAATGATTCATAAGTCCAAGTCGTTACATTATACAAGTAGTTGAAAAATTCGAAAATTTTGAAAACTTTGATAAATATGCAATTTTATTATTTTTAAAGATTCTTTTTTTTTTTTTTTGTAATTTAATATTAAATATAGTATATACATTTTTTTAGATTTTAAACAAAGCGACATATTTATTGGTTTTAATATAATATGATGAGTTTTTTTTAATTTGTTGCGTCTGTAAACAATTTTTTTACCAGAAATCTTGCGCCAAATAAAAACTTTATGGAATCTTTCTTGTGAAATTTGTGGTTTAGTCAGTGTACCAAAGAAATTATTTTTAGATATTCTTTGTAGTTTTCTTAGTAAATGGGAAAAATGAGAATTTTACACATAACTATTATTCATTTTTGGGTTACCTTGGCAACAAGGGTGTATACGGCCAATATTACTCGGCTCTGAATCGTTTTTCTTTAGCAATGGTTTATCGTCACAGATATAAATTAAATTACTCAATAATACATTGTACTTTACAATTGCTCTCCTAAAACAGTGGCACACCAATCAACAGTATCAGCCATTTTCGTTTAGGTACTATTTTAACAAGCGTATTACAAAATATATTATATACAATTTTTTTATTTTTTATAAATCACGAGCATTCCTAAACGGATTAAACATTACAACGTACCTTATATTTTCAGTATCCAAATGTGGTGTTTTTTTTTTGTTCGGAATTACAACGCGGTGCATCTATTTTCCTCGTCGCTAATAATATAGGGGTTGTATACAAATGATAACGTCTGTGAAAAGAAATTCGACATCAAATCCACTCGAAATTTTAAATAAATCGCGACGGTTCGTGATAAAAAAATAATACCGTGCCCGTCCTGTGTACATTATTATATTATATTTTATTGTTACATTTCGCGTACGCCGCCGCGGATGCACGCGCGCGCGCATTCGAATGTAAATTTATTAATTTCACCGTTTGCGCAGGATTTTCATATACGTGCCGCCGCCATGACCGCGGCTCAAAGGATTCGCAATTAAGCCGCTTGATTTTTGTACAAATATCGCCGCCGCCGCAGCACATCTTCTTTTCCGCGTCTGTCGGTTCGTTGCACATCGCGTATATATATACGGTCGGCGGTGGCGGCGGCGGCGGCGGGTTCTCTCGTCAAGTGCTCCGAGTATATTATTATTTTCGCTCCGTCTCCGCTCTCGTGACGTGTGTGCGTGTGCGCGCGTTGTCTGGCGATGTGGGCGGGACGGCCGAACGGTGGGTAGGGGCCTCTCGAAAAGCCGCGCGGCCGGGGAAATAAGATTCCGGACGATCGCGGAACGGCCGCGGAGTGCCGAGCGTGAGAGCGGGGCGGCGGGCGGGGCGGCGGCGTGAGCGTTTTCACCGGACTCGTTATAAAGTTTATATTTTCATAAAATATTCGCCGCGCGCCGTCGTATTTGTTTATCATAAGCAGTATACAAACCTGCCTCGGTCGGATTAAAAGGAGGGAAGGAACGATGGGGCTAGTAGGGGGGGAATACACATAATAGTATGTTAATTGTCCGGTTATACTTTCAATCGAAACGCGTCATGACCAAGGCTCGGAAAGTATTAGCATTTGCATATGACTTTTGGTGCCACTTAAAACATATTTTATATACCAGATGTTCATACCAGATGTCGTACGCGAAATATTTTTTTTTTTGCATACTCAAGACTTATTGAACTATTTCGGTAATTTAGCCATTTTGTTTTGATTTTTAAATGCAGCACGACTAAACGCATCCGATTAAAAGATGACCGTATTCGGTTATCACCGCCGATCTTGTCGGGAAATTCCGTTCGTTTCCAATATTTTGGTTATGAATGTCATGTTTACTGACAAATATACTGAACATTTTATTTTAAAATTGAATATTTTCCAATATTTAGTACTATTTATAGCACTTATAATGGTGATTTTAAATATATATTAAATCGCTTCATTTTTTTTTTAGTGCTATTACTTCCGAGCCCTGGTCATCGTAAAATTCAGACTTAGTGAGGGGGAGGGAGGTATTTTTTTAGAAACGTTATTTTAAAGTTTAAATTAACATTCGTTATAATCGTAACGTTTGAAAACACGTGTAACCGACCTTCACTCAGAATCATTTTTCGTTAATAATAATATACCGTTACGGATATGGATTAAACAACTTCATGTGTCTATACGTCCTACACATTCTAAATTTTTCAGTAATATATTTATAAGTAAACGACACAGATACCTAATAAAAACAACTAGATAGACGAAACCTTACGTGATTAAATTCGAGGCTTGGTGATCGTATTACACCCAAACGAGCAAAGTCTTTTGATTAGTTAATAATACCTTGTTTGTGCCGTGAATTGTCTGTTATTTCATGTGATAACACGAAAAATAGTTTTAAATTGTCGTATAGATATTGTCGTAATATAGATGTGTTTTTAGGCAGTCGGTTTTGGGAGTCAGTCGATAATTTGCAAGCCACTTTTATTATAATGCGAAACATGTAACATTGTGGTTTTCATTGTACTCGTTATTACAGAAACATAATTAAATGCAATCCATGATATTATGTTTTTGTTATGCGGAAAAATAGGTAATATCATCACATAATTCATGCTGGTATGTTCATTTAATTGATACAATTTCCCTTCTTAGTGTATGACTGCTTATGTCATGGTTTGCACTAAAATCATTTATTATTTATATGTCTGTTTCAACGCCGTAGTTGGAAAAAACGAAAAAGGAAAGTCATTTTTTAAACAATTCGCTAAAAAATGTTCGATTTGGAAACATTTCGAAGGGAGGAGGTTTGAACCTCCGTTTTATCTCCCACTTTGGTCACAAAATAATAATCACAATGATTTTTCTTCTTTCAATGACAAATTCGTCATATATTCTGTATGTTCTCTGTTCTTTACATGATTATTATTACATTGAATTTTTTTTATTCGGCGAGCTTCATGACACATACACCATTCATATTTCAAATACTTTTGATATTTTTTAGACTAATTCCTTATAATTACTGAAGAAAATAATTCATATTTTTTATACAGTGAAAGATTTTATAGATTTTTATATTATATTTTTCTCGCTTTTTGTATAGTAAAAATATTACATACCTGAAATCGAATAGGAAAATAATATTTATAGCTGCCGAAATAACTTCGATTCAATTTTGTATTGAAAAAAAAACCAACGTGCTTTAGTACTTCAACGTACATGCGACATTGTCGTTGCCAGGCTGTGTTCGATTTAAACAAATTAACAGAACAACGGCAAAAAAACCCCTTAGAAATATAATAAAAAATTACGGTCTCCCCTTCCCTTCACTGCGCCGACAACGGTTAAGTATAATAGGTATTTCAAACAGGGTTTTTTTTCCGTATGTTGGTCGAAGGGTGTGCGGGCGATTATTTATGGCCCGGAAAAACGTTGCGTACGCGTATAATATTATTAAACTTTTCGCGCGGCCTCATCAAATTTGTAGCCCTCCCGAAAGTAATAACTATCTCCAGTATAATAATGTAGGGGTGTCATTATTATTTTGACCGGACACCTGTGCTCGGATATTTAGCAGTTGTATATTATTATCGTCATATCGATAAAGAGACGAAACGATAATAATATTCATTATTCACTCTTTTGGTGTTGTAATTTTTTTATTTTTCCATCGTCCAATTTGTTTCGTACACGTTTTCTGCAATTTACAATAATATTTTTGCGCCCCACGACTGTATGATGTGGATGCAGTAGCAGGTTCTTTTATTGCAAAGAGGGTGAGTAGAAGTTTTATATTTTGCTTTTTAAAATTGCAATTCAGAAAATTAATCTATACGTATGGTAATTTAAATTCGGCATTGTTCGAAAATAATATTATAAATAAAACGCTATGGTAGCTTTCGATAATATTATCGAGTGACGAGTAGGAAACGGCCAGGAATTTATGTATACTGGTTTCCTAAGCCAAAAGTCAGTGAGAAAAATTTAAAAAGTTGTAAAAATGAATAACACTTTTCCTGGATTTTCTTGTTTTCTTTATTCTGATCAATAATAATATTATAGAAACCGTATATGAGTATTTTTGATCAAAATTATCGTATAGTGTGATCGGCAGTCAACGCCTATTTGTTTAGTATATAGGTAGCTATAGTAATAGTGTATTAATAATATTTGTTTCTGCTTAGTATTATTCGTATATTTTAAAAATACGAGCCATATATTTAACTATGTTTACAATGAAATTTGTTGCATTTACAGTATGTTTTGCTGAGGATAAAACAAATGCGCCTCAAAATAACGAATATTTTGATATACAAATTTCATATTTAACATTTATTTGTGAATTTTTGCCTTTTGCATAGAAAATGGCAAGACAATAACTTTTAAATAATTAGGCGTTTAAAAAACCCATGAAAAGTTAGTTATTATTATTATTTTTGAACTATACATAATACCGAAAATACTTGGAAAATTTAACTGCACAATTGAAGAATAATAATAATTACAAAAAATGTCACAAACTGTTAAAATAAGGGTAAAAATTTAATCATTTAAATTACCTAGACGCTTAAAAATTAACACTATTAATGGATTTTATTCGAATTTTGGCACAAAATCCGAGAGAAAATAATAATAGTTATGTCGTCAGCATAGGTATTTTACGGTGTATTATGGGAAAACTGTAATATTACGACTGTGGAATGATGTCATGAGCTCGTCTCATAAAATGTTATTTCCATTTATATATATGCATAATATAATAATGTGTTGTGGATTATAACCAGCGTTGTTATCTACATAAATTATCCAAGTTATTTGAGAAAAATAATTATAAGTCATCCACTTATTTCATTGAGGAAGAGCGAGTTGGGAAAAGATCATTAGATAGACCGCGCTTAAGATAGAAAAAACGGAATAAAAAAAGACATGGACATACTTCGCACGATGGGTAGGTCAGTGCTGTAGTTGAGAAGTTGGGGAGGTAGGATATAGAAGGGAACTTAATGTTTATCTGAATGCAACGATTATTTTTTGTTAATGAAAAACTATTCTGAACGTAGCTCGGTTCTACATGTTTTAAAAGACCGTAATATTTACAATTTGAAAATAATACATTTCGTAATTTTTCCAGTTTTCCTATGTTTTTTCTCGGTTTTTTTGATTTATTTTAAAAACCTCTAGA
Source organism: Cinara cedri (assembly GCA_902439185.1). Classification (NCBI taxonomy): domain Eukaryota; kingdom Metazoa; phylum Arthropoda; class Insecta; order Hemiptera; family Aphididae; genus Cinara; species Cinara cedri. Next base: position 1,452,778 of record CABPRJ010001905.1, on the reverse strand, counting down.
AAAATCATAGGATAACCTTGATAAAATATCAATGAGATTTTATTTTAGAAAAAATGTTAACCTTGAAAATCGAAGCAAAATTTTTTTTAGAAAAGTTTTTTTAATTTTCTTTGTTGTGTTTTTCAATAATACTTGAGCAAAACCGAAAAATACACAGAAAGAACGGCAAATTTACGAAAATAATTTTTTTATTATTTTATGATGTTTAATTTTAATTTTAATTTATATTTTTTCATGAGAATACTTTTTCTATCAGAAAGCTTACTCTGATTATCAAGCACAGCACCCTTTCTGAAAGGAAATATTCTCTTGGTTGTACTTTAAGGAATTCATTTTTTAAAATTCTCATATTCATATTTATATTCGATATAATGAGGAAAACCTGGCCTTTTAGGTTAAAAAAGATTGAAAGATTAAAAATAAGATTGTCATTGGCAATCGTTTTTATTTATTTTTTGTTATTGTTAAGTTTTTATTATTTTAATTCTTTTTAAACAATCATTGTTGTCATTGAAATGCACATTGTTGTAATTATTTTACCATAATATGACATAATATATATTGTTGCCAAAGCAACACTATCAATCGAACTTCACTTAGAATCGTTTTTTTGTTAGCAATGGTTTATCGTTGCTTAAAGATATACATTATATTACCGTCTGTATCCTACCTTTCTAACTTCCCATCTATAATAGGGGCTGCATCGACGTGCAAAGTATGTCAATCTTTTTTTAAATATTATTCCGTTAAAAATAGTTGTAAAAACTTAAAATTTTGACAGAAAAATTTATATTTCTTGTTTCTAAACGTGGTAAAATGTTCAAAACAGTTAATTCATTTTTGAGCTATTTATAGAATTTTAATTTTGCGAGTTTTTTATGTAATTTTTATTGAGTTGGTACTCCGTATAAAAATTGTTTGTTTAGACAAAAATAATTGAAAATTTGACAGAAGATTTATTATATTTTATACTTAGCGGTAAAAAAAAATTGAGTTTTATGTACATTTTTTTTCATAATTGTTAAAATAAAACGTTGACCAAAGTCGTAAATATTATGGCCTTTCAAAACATTTATAGCCGAACTTTGCTCCGAATCATTTTTCGTTAGCAATGGTTACTGATATAAATTAAATAACTATGTATCCTATCGTCTCAACTACTGTCCATCTACAACAGTGGTTGCACCTGTCTCCACTATCAGCGCTTTTTTATTATTTAGACATTTTTTTGTTTAAACCATGGCTTTAATATTGTTTTTAAATGCTGGGTATTTACGAGTTAAAAAATTAATAGTTAAGTTGATTGAATTTTTTTTTATAAATTTACATCTTCACATTACTTAAGTAGTCCTGATTGTATAAAATAATTTCCATTTTTCACTTTATACCTAGTGTGGAATTCGGAATAAAAAATAAATAAGTATAATTTGATATTCCCGCCATATCCTCGAGTTTAAAATTGTTCATTCATATTTTTTAAAAAAAAAAAAAAAAAAAAAAATGTCAAACTCTAGGTTTAATCATTTTTATCATGACAATAACAATATTGTATCAAATACAAACAATTTACAAAACTTAAGTTAAAATATCAGTAAATTTTCAAACTAACTTTTAATGAAACTTAGTTGATTGATACAACAATTAACTTTTAACGTGTTAACTCGTTAATTCTTTTCAATTAATTTAACTTAATTGAGCTTGTCCTTGATGTTTTCGATTCTGTTTTTCTCGTTATATATATACTAACAGAACATTTTAATATCGAAAAAAGTGTGATACGATTATTATACATACTCGCTAATATTCGACTGTCTGCTAAAAATTATAGACCTGAAAAATACTGTTTTCGAAACTTAAAATATAAATTTTTAAAGTTTAAATATATGTTTGTAAACACACGTTCTCTGTCGTAAAACACGAGTTTGCCAGCCACGAGAATTTCAAACTAAGGTGTTTTATTAGTGTACCCTTAGAGACGATTTGTATAGTTTTCGCGGTCTTGGCACCGGATCGGAGTCTATGGGAATTAATGAATCATTCTAAATAAGTGATCGATGTGTAATTCGCATCTGGTGTAGTCACTGTAGATTGTGCGGTCATTGGAATTCGGAAGGTTTGTGGTCGGTAGATTGTGTACCTACCAATACCAACCATCGCAATTCGTACGATTTCGAGAATGTTTTTGGTATTTCGATTTTGTCTAATATATTAGCTGGTTTTAAATAAACGTGTATTTCATTTTAATTATACTGGCTGGGCCCTTTAAACACGCAACATTAAAAATTTGTGATAATAGAAGTCATTACAAAAAATCAGTTAACAAGAATATACAATTACAATAGTTTATAAGTTATAATATAGAAATTACACATAATTAGATCAATAATAAGTCATTAAGGCAGAATGTGTATTGACAGATGACATTAGACGTCTTAGAGGGTCATTGGACATGTAGTTGGTGGTGGTGTGTGGAACATAGACGATAGCAGTAGAGCAATATGAACGAAAAGGAACTTTGAAACAGGTTAGAGAAAGAAGGGTAGGTGAATCAATATTACTGTTCAATAGATCCGCAAGGAACTTAATACCCTTAATAAAGAGGCTAAATCAAGGTGAGCAACTTGACTATGAAGTGTGCTTTTTTTCCTTTCTTTGAATAACTTTTTTTTATCAGAAATCATGCTCCAACCAAAAATCGATAAGAGAACTTTTGTGTAGAATTCTGGATACATTTGATGCTTAATTGGTTATTGGTCATTTGGTAATTTCCTTAATAACTGTGAAAAACTAAGTAAAAATGGGAAAGTTTACGGAAATAACGGTTTTATTAATTTCGATATTTTTTTTTTTAGACTGAATGGAACGAGGAATGTATTGGTTTTACAATGATGTTTATTTTTTTTAAATTTTTTTTTGTGAATACTTTTTCTACCTGACATCATCCTCCGATTATCAAGTATAGTATATTTTCTGAAAGGAAATGTTCTCTGGGTGGTACTTTCGATAATTCATTTTTTGAAATTGTCGTTCATATTTGAGATAAAAAGGAAAACATGGTCTTTTAGATTAAAAATAATGTTGTCATTGGCAACTGTTTTTATTTATTTTTTGTTATTGTTAAGTTTTTATTATTTTAATTCTTTTTAAACAATCATTGTTGTTGTGGAAACGCACATTGTTGTAATCATTTAACCATAATATGGCATATACCATAAATTTACAAAGCAACACTATCAACTGAACTCCCCTCAGAATCGGTTTTTCGTTAGTAATGGTTTATCGTTGCTTAAAGATATATATTAAATTTCTGTCTGTATCTTACCTTTTCAACTTCCCACCTACAACAGTGACTGCACCCACGTAAGAAGTATGTCCGTCCTTTTATGTATTTCAGTTAAAAAATAACTTTAGAGACTTCGAGACCTGGTATTTCCACAGGATACTTATATTAGCCGTTTCTTGTTGCATGATACAAAAATGTATTTTTGAGATATTTTTGGCATTTCACATTTTTTAACTGTGCCTATTAGATTTTATAAAGTTAAAATTATTTAGGTAAACAAAAATGTTTGAAAAATTTAACACGAGATTTATTATATTATGTTAAAATAATAAAAAAAAAATTATGTTTTATGATTTTACTTGTATTATTTGATTGGCGATTATTTGTATAATTTTTAGCTGATTCTGAGTTATCTTAGCTGTGACGAGTGAGCACATACGAAAGCTCAATAACAATACTCTGCTTAAAGAACACTTGTTTTTCGTTAGCGATAGTTCATTGATGCGTACAGATATAAATTAAATCACTCCATATACCTTTCCTTCATAAAACAGTGACACACCCATCAGCAGTATTAGCCTCTTCGGTTTTTTAATCCCCGGCGTGTAAAAAACGGTACCTCCACCATGTGAGTGATAAAATAATTTATTATTATTTTATATGTAATTTCACTATCGCGTTCTAGGTCCAAAACATGGCTCACTAGTTGGGTACGCGCCTGTAGGACGAGAGTGTGCCGGTTGCAGAGAATTCCGGATCCGAGACGTTTTATTAATGTAGCGTATACGCTTCTCTTTTTCCCTCGAAACGAAGGTGGTAGCTGGGAGGGGGGTAGGGGTCGTGAGTAGGAGATCGCTTTAAGGAAACCAAGTCTCGTATCCGATGTTTTCGATGCCGTGGCCGCGGCCAATCGTATAATATACCTAATACTGCCTCGCGGTCGGATAGCATATTCCATTATAGATTCCAGTCCATTAAATAGGAAATTTTAATGGATGCCTCGTCGAACTCTCTCTTGCAAAAGGCGGCGACGGAAATCCTTCCCCCTCCCTTCTCGAGCACCTGCAAGTACGTCGACGTCTACGACTGTTTGTAGCCGGCAGCGCGGTCTCTTCGCGGAATAAAAATAACAGCGCGTACGTGCCGGCAATCGTTAAACGGGTTACAAGGTTCATTACCGGTGCCGGGGTTCGCGAACGTTTTCCCGGTTGTTTTCGAGTGGTATGAGAGCGAACGAATTTCAAAAGACTATTTTTCAAACAAAAAAAAATAACAATAATACTAAAAACCGAGCTGTACAGCGGCGGGAGGAAGAACGCGTTGAAGAAAGAGACGGAGATGGATAGATAGAGAGAGAGAGTGAGAGAGAGCGCTGTAGAAGTTATTTGCGCGCCGACCAGAGCCCGGAAAATTAAACGTCGTCGTTATCGGTCCGTATACTCGTATACGAATATATACACGGAGGCGGAGGCGTGCAAAAAATCTACTGCTACACAGTGTTTAATATAAAATCTGCGTGAAATGGGATCGGCCACCCGGAAGATTGGACGATGGCAAAGAGTTAAAGGTCTAATTTTCTCTCGGTTGCTTTCCGTTGATCGAAAAATCGTATTTACCCATCTGCAGCCGCCGTTCCCAATACCGGCTCATTATAACGTCTATCGTCTCCCACCCAGGCCAATTTCCATCACGAACGTTATAATACTTAATGCACGCGTTATGGAACATTTAACCGTCGTCGTCGTCGTTTCCGGGCAATCTTTTCATCAAATAATAATAATCTATACCGATACTATTATTATTATTATTATTATTGTATTATACGTTTGCATTTAGAAAATTGGAAATACGTTCGGCTGGTAGTAATATGGCCGTTACATTATAAAGTAATTTTCAACGTCGTCGCCGTTCGTATATACAGGGTGTTTCGCCGTGAGCCGAATCGCTAGACGTAGGCTGCGGCACCTGAATATCAGTGTAATTTTTAAGACATTTAGAATGCACGCTTTTAGATTAGATTATTTAATAATATTATGCTATTATGTCATTTAGTAATTTGTAGAAATCTAATATGTTTGTATTGAAAACTATACTAAATTGACTTAAGTGAATCTTTCGTAGCGTCAACAATTTAACATTTATATTATATAACAATTAAAAATTGAAGTTACTTGCCAAAAATGCGGTTGAACGTTGAAACCACCAAAAAGTACATTTTTGATAATTACTTCATGCACACACAAAATTTGATCCCTTGGCTTATTTTTTTTTTTTTGGGAGGGAGTGGGTGGGACTGTAGAGGTGTGCAAAGCTAAAAAAACACCTTCCTCTCACAACATAGTGAAATTCATTTTGAAATTTAATCAAAATTTTAACACTTCAATCCGCCTACAATAAATATAATGTACAAAAAACTTGTATAAAAAAACTCTCGAATTTAAGCTTTGTCAATCCAGAGAGAGTCTCTAAAAGTGTGCAAATGTATCTGGAAAAAGATTTAAAGGGTGATCACCATAACATAAGATACTCATTATCTCGAAAAGTATGAACATTTTCGGAATTCGTTTTTAGAACATTTAAGAAATAAGTAGCTTTAATATGTACATTAATCTTTTTTGTTTTGTTATTCTTATTTTAGGAGATGGAATCACTATTTATTTTTGATTTTCAAATGACAACTTACATTAAAAATTCCATAAATAGGTAGAGTATTAGTTTAAATCAATTTCGGCATTGATATTTTTAATTTTCGTAAATCCTTTGACGGGATATTCTACTTTTAAGTTTTGGCGATGGGAGAGTAGTGGTGCATTATTTGTGTAGTGGCACGGTGTTTTTAACAAAGGTACCATACTAACATTTTAGAGCTATTTATTTCTCAAATCATCTAAAAAAAACAAACTCCGATAAAAGTGAATACTTTCCGAAATAATGATTGTAAAGTGTTATGTTGATCATCTGTATATACATAATAGACACAATACAGTGCAATAACAGTCTCTATTTTTAAAGAATACTTGACAAAAAAAATTGTATACAAAAAAAAGTTTCATCACACGGAAAGATACTCTGTATATATGTATTGTGCGCTATCAAAAAAAAAGATATTATTTTTAAGTAGTTTTGTGTTAAAATCAGGGGTAGCAATTTATTTAAATTAAATACACTTTAATACTTTTTTATATTGCTTTCAAAGAAAAAAAAAAGCTACGTGAAATAAACCATTAAATTATAAATATTTACGTATTTATATTCTACAATATTTCGTTCTTTTTTTTTTTAAAGAGCTTATTTAAATTCTATTAACTATAAATAGTCACTGTAGGTATAATAATTACAATAAAACCAAAACGGTTACATGTAATGGAGAAAAATGAATTGAAACAATATTATTATTTTGATCTTAGGATAAGATTAAAAAAAAAAAAAAAAAAAAAAATAGTAATTTCGTTAACGAGAAGCATTTTCAAATAATAATAAAAAAAAGTAGATGTATTCTTCTTTTTTAGTTCAATAAAAATAAATTATTTTGTCTGTCGTAATAATATAATATAATATATCGAGAAGATTTCTATTGGTTTTTTTTTCAATATAAAGAAATCTATTTTTTTCTCTCATGAAAGGATAAAAAAAAAAAATAGTGAAAATGGTATATAACATTTTTATAGATTTTTGTTCCCTCCTATAAAAAGTGTTTTTGACGTTTTCGTATATCAAATTGAACGTTCGTTTTCGCGTGTAGGTATGTATAGTACACAGTATACACTATACAATTATTTAGATAAATCGATTTAGCAGTTTTTTCCCCTGCAGTAAATTTCTACCTTCACTTAATTATACAACAAAAATTTAATGCATTTTACATATTAATTTATTCGTTTATTTATTTTTTTTTTTTACGCTCACTTGTTTCCAATACGCTTCCATTAGATTTTTATCAGACTAAAAAAATATACTGATGGTCTATTCGAAATTATGTTTCATTTCATTCGAAACATAAATGATTTTTTTATAAGAACACTATATATATACACACACATTTAATGTATATATAAATGTATACTGTACGCACATTTTTATGAAAATGTTGACGCCAATATCAAAAATAGAAATTTGTTTGTTGAACGTTTTGTATAAGGTGAATTTCTATCGACTTTCGTATATAGGCTTGACGTAATGTTTTTCTGTGGTGGACTATAGCCCTACAAAATTGTTATATCCATACATATTCATGAGTGCTATCGCCTCTCACCACCTTTAAAATCAAAGTTATTTAGAGTCGTACGCCGGAGGAGCATTTGGATTTAAACTTTTCTCAAAATAAAAAGAACTTTATAATTTGTATAGGCAATTAAAAGAAAAAAAACTGTATAGTATTAATTTATAAACGATACAAAACATAATATTTGATTAACCGCATTTCCTTCGAAAATTTCTTCTGTTCCCCCTGTTAGTTATTAGTTATTTCTATTACCTCTTTGTTTATTTTATTTATTTAAATATATATATAAATTCAAATATCATATTATGTTATTTAGAGTATAAAATCCAATATTTTATATTTAAATTTTTTTTTTTATTTTTCTTTTATGTTTAACGGAAGTCATCAAAAATACACCTTCACAACACATTTTTTTTTCACGATATAGATAAGCCTTTGATATATTTTGTACATTTTGGCGAAAAGAAAAAGGTAACCTTTTCTTGCATGGTTATTTATTAAGGGACTACAAAAAATGTGGAGACCCCCACAACAATTCTACGTCTAGGTGTATTTTAAAATCAATTATAATATATTAGTTGACCCTATTGAAAAATTCGTATTCATCCGAGTTAAATAAAAATCAGCGTAAACATTGTATAGGGGAGATAGACGTATATTAGTCAGGATCCATAAGTGGGTGACGATCGTCTCTTAAGATTGCCGTGGATGGATATTGGTATTAAATAAATTTATGTAATTTTTTAACAAAAATGACAATTTGAAAGACTAATTTTACAGTTGGGTTGTGTTTTTAATTTGTATTTAGTGTATTAAAGAAATCAAAAGCGGAAAGAAATATCTGAATCGATCAACTCATTAAAAAAAAGAATTCTGGGGTCAAACATCAATTTTTAATTCTGAGTGTAGTGAATAATGTATTGGTTTTACTAAGATGTTTATTTTTTCCTTTTTTTTTTTATACTGTGTACGAAAATTCTACTAGAAATCTTGCTCATATGTCTACGTGCGGCACCATTTCAGAAAGGGAATGTTGTCTAGATGACACTTTAAAGAGGTTATTTTTTGATTTTTCAACCGGTTTTCATAATATCTGGGAAAAACCAGGATAAAACGTAAGAAAAACTGGCAATGTACGAAAATAATGCTTATTTTTCAATTTTGTTATTTGTTGTAATTCAATTAAAAATATTCATAAAGACTTGAAATTTTGACAAAAACTTATATTTGTCTTTTCTAGATGCGGTAAAATTTTCAAAACATTTGAGCCATTTTTAGGGTTTTCATGGACATTTTAATATTGCGAGTTTTGTAGATAATTTTTATTTGTTAGGTACTCTGTTTTAAAATTGTTAGACTTGAACAGAAAGGTTTCAACATTTAATCGGAGATTTAATAAGTCTTACTTAACAGTCAAAAAAAAAAAAAATGTGTTTTTAGTAGTATTATTTTTTATAAGGGAATTTTAATATTAATTTTCGTCAAATATTGACGACAATCGTTAAAAAACGTAAAAAATTATGTGGAACAAATCTAATTTATCATTTTTATTTTTTTTTTATTGAACAAACATGTATATTGCCGATTTAAAAACTATGAAAAAGTCAGAATTGAGCTGACTGAATAAGTTTCGAAATTATAGTTTTTTAAAGTTTTGATATCCGGATATATATATATTATGTTATGTTAAATAACTCTATATTGTACCTATTCAAGCATATTTGTTGTGATCTAATGGTTATTTATGCCTATTATCATCCTTGGGGTTGATCTGACTGGAGAGGTACTTGAGGGAGGTCATTTTTCGATATTTTCAAGAGTTTCCTCTATGAATAGAAATAACCGTGAAAAAAACATGAGAAAACTGGGAAAAAACGTAAGGAAAACCGAAAAATAGGTAAAATATTAAAAAAATAATATCGAAGAAAATATATTATGCCAATTTAATTATTTTACTTTAATATGACGTATATATTGTTGACAAAGCATTAATATCGACTGCATTGCGCTCTGAATCGTATTTTCATTAGTAATGGTTTATCGTTGCTTACAGATAAACATTAAATTATCTATAATAGTGGCTGCACCCATCTCCATTATCCTAGGATGTCTTTTCCTCATGAAACTGCTACCAAATTTTGATTTTCAATTAGCAATATATTTTAATATTAAAAATTGTATAGATGGATAAAATATTAGTTTAAATACATTTAGAATTTCAGGCCGTTAACAAAATACTTCACTTTTTACTTTGTCGTTTTTTGAGTAGGAGGAGAATAGTGGATCATAACTCGTGTTGCCGATTTGTCAAAGGAGAGAACTTCATATTTAAAATGGCACCTTATTTGTTGATTTCGATTAAGTATAAAACATGGAAAAAAGGGATCGTTACAAAAATTCATATTTTAGAAATAATATTTAGACAGTGCCATAGATTTTATACTAATAATAATGTTTGATAGAAATAATAATTGAATCAAGAGTCTGGTCAGTTCGGCTACCGTGATATCGAAAATGTTTGATAACAAAAAAAGTTTTTCGTAAACTCGGATTGAGAAATCATCGTTGTAATTCGTAAATTAATAAATATTTATTTAAAATTAAAAAAAAGAAAGTTCTTATTGTTGTGAATTTGTGAACATATATTGAACCTAGCGAGAAACTCTTGAAATATTTACAAAGTTGGGATGTGCTATCAGTACATCAAATATTATACGGTTTTTTTATCCGTGCCCTATGGTTATATATTGTGTTATCATTATCAGTTATTATTTGTTTCTGTCAAGGTGGATTCTTTAAGGTGGACTACAGCTAAATCACTATAGCTAGTTTCACCACTAGAGCGCACTGTTATCAGTTGGTGTCTTATATGAATGCATAATAAAGAAACCAAGTGATTTAACTTAATTTTACATTTTTTTTTTTAAAGTTATTATTTGTATTAAGCTTTATTTGACACATTACAGTGTGATACATACATTAATAAAACTAAAAAATTCATACCTAAAAGTTTATTTTTTTTGTCATAAAAGAACAAATGTAGGTACATAATTATATTTTATTTTAAAAATGATCAGTTATTAAAAATTAAATGAGTTTGGAAAAACGATTAAAAAAAAAAAAATCGTTTTGCATCATTTTTTAAGCATCAACATCTTTATTTTTTAGTTTACATTGAAAAAATATTCTTGTTGTCAGGGAAAACTTGATAATATGTTTAGAAAGTTGAAATTTATGTTTATCACAGCCAACTTTTGGATAACCATGACTTTTAAATTCATCCAAAACTAAAAAAACAAACGAACCTCTCAATATCAAAAAAATTCAAACAACTCGTAGTTTTCGTTTTTACTTATTTTTAAAATATTTTGTTTCTTCTGTTTACGCAGTGAATACGATTAATAGTAATTACTCTATTATGAAGTCAGTGAAACACCTGATGAAGTAATTAATAATTTAAGCAGTTTAAAATTTCGGTTAGATTTCATTTTATGAAACTGTTAGTTATCATAATATTTATCGCAGCAGTTTGTACTGTATATGTATCTAAACTTTGTAATTTTAATTTTACATTATAATAATTTCATTATTTACATTATAAAAACTTAATTTTTAATTGAGACACTTTATTAAATTAATTATTTTTTATGGCCTTCCATCCTTGTCAAATTATTTATATTTATTTTTCGACATTTTATTAAGTCTGTAAACATCAATCTTTGACATTAAGTGTTGGTAGAGTGTTGCGAATCGGTGAAAGTACTGTTCCTTAAGGGACCAAAAAAGGAAAAATTCCCCTTAGAAAAATCTCGGTTGTGCTACTGTCGTAAGTTATATATTATATATTTTAATTACTAATTTTTGATTTATTTATTATTCTAGCATACCTAATTTCCGTTATTTCGATCATTATTGAATTGTTTAAGCTTTATTTTAATACTGTTTTCAATTTTATACCATATACTTAAAATATGAGTATACTAAGAAATTTATAGAGAATATTTTTTTTAAATTTTGAAACCCATAACACTATTATCAAATTTACCGTTAATGAGTAATATTGAGCAATATAAATTAATAATAAACACTTCAAAGTTTAGATTGGAGGAATAGTGTATGGTTTTTAATATACTCATACTATCTAAAAATGAATGTGCAACTAACTAACCTTCTTCACTCCTTTGGTTTAAATGTTATAATTTATAAACGGTAAATCCGATATTAGTGTTACATATCTACATTTTTAAAATATTTTTGATTTGAATAATAACACTTTTGAAAATAAAAAGTGTAAGAGGTAGTGATCAAAATTAAAAATAGTTTTAAAACAAATTTTAAACGATTATTTATAGAGTGAAAAAAAAAACAGAAATCGAAATCACTAAAAATCCTCCGAGAAAATTACATGTTCGTAATATATTGGATTACTTTGTATTTAGCAAATCGTCTGATATAATATTATATATCTAAATTAACTAAATATATAATATTATTTTAGCGCATACAAATTGATCTTTACGTTTGCAGACGAGATATAATATATCAGACTGCAGGAACCGTTACGAACGTGAATAATTTAGTGTTTGACAAACAACATTTCGGTTTGATTCTGCGCGCGAGTGAAGGCTTTTGTGTTTAAAGTGGAAATAGCTAAAATTCGAGCACTGTTGGACTTTAGGTCACGGATATTCTGGTATTTAATCAAGAAGCACACCGTGATTGTATTAAAAACGACCGCTGTATAGAAAAAGAGTCGGGGACTACAGTAATGGAAACTGGAGATTGCCTCCTGTAGCTACTTCTCTTGACCCTTGTTGCCCGCCAATCCGTGACACAGTCCGTTTCGTGCCGTTTACCAATTACAGAAGTTTCATCGCCGGGGACGGGATTAGAAACGGTCGGTCTAATAACATTACTTATTCGCTAGCTCCCACGGAATAAAGATATCCACCGGAAAATAGCCTCTTTTTAAAACTTTTGCCCTTTTACTTTATGTATACGTATATAAATACGTACTCGTAATAATGACATAGGAAATAATACAAATACCATTTATTCTCATATACGGACATAGGATAACGTAAACGTTCTTAATGCAATTCACTTCACTTCCACCCAAATCCCACCACTTCTGAATATGTCTTACCAAATCTTCGGATTCAATCAATGTATGCCTTTTCGGTGATGGTAGGGTATTCGTGATATTTTTTTTTCATGGCTTACTACATCTGGTTAATAAAATATAGACATTCATAATGTTGTAGTTTAGAAAAAAAAAAAATTCAAAATTTCATAAAAAAATAATGGATAGTAAAAAAAATAATTTTAATTCTTGTAAACACTTTTTGGAAATTGTATAATACTTCGGACGAAAGTTTTAAATATAAACCGTGGCTCAGCTTTATCTGGTGCAGTACGGATTTTACAATACTGTCCCTTATAATATATCTATGTATATAAATATATACTTACCCTTTTGATAAAAGCTCTAAGCTTAATGATGGGTTGTGGGGTTTGTGTAGCTGCTGTATAGCTTCCAGAACACATGCACTGAAAATAAGTGAAAAATACTAACGCAATTTAAATGACAAAATACATGGTAATGCGTCCGGAATTAAACATTTTTGGTTTAGATTCTAAAATCCCTAGCCTTTCAAAATGAAATGACGAGACAATGTTCATTTTATTATTATTATTCCAAGGGGTAAAATTCTCTCTGGGTAAAATTACCGTTAAAGAGCATAATATATTATTAGGTAATGCATTAAAGGTCGTATATTTTCAAAATTAAAGAAAATAAAAATATTTTAAATTCGTCCGTAGAATATATTTAATTTAAGTAAAAACTTTTAAGAATATAAGAAAAATCGAGATGGCTTTTTATTATTATTATTATTATGTTATACTTAGGATTTTCTTTCCCATAGTCGATTCTTGACGATTTTTCTACTACAGACATACAGAATAAGTACCTACACAATATATTACACTGTTATGAATGATTATGAATGTTATGTTAACAATTTATCTTTCAAATTCACAATCAATTTTTTGGTAGAAACTCTTCTAATATATTTTATATACCATAGACAATTTATAGGCGTAGCGTATCATTTTATCGTTGAATCGAAGTAAGAGGTACTTACTAAATATTAAATTCCGTGTTACCTATACTAAAGTCCGAGCAAAAAATCTAATGGAATTTCGTAAAAATGCTGTAGATATTTCAAAATTTCTAATTGATTAGCTTACTTAAGTGCCTATATTTAATTTAATTGTAAAACCGAACACTGCAATTGCAAATATAATAAAACATTTACTAATTTACAAGAGAAACTCAGATAATTATATAATATATAATCTGTTTCAATACACTGCAGTAGAAATAAATTTAAATTATATTTTAATAATATATAAATAAATAAATAAATTGATATTCCAACTATATAAAAGCTATAAAAACTGGGCTTTGACTGACACGAGTTAATATTACTGTAGATAATAATTTAAAACGGAGCATAATACTAAAAGATGTGGATTATCCGCCCGATGCAGGTAAACGCGCACTTTGTTTGAAATATTTAATTTTTAAGATATTCAATAGTTTTTCTACACAAATGTTAAAAACCCAAAAATGTATGCTGACAAATAAATAGTTTTTAATAAAATATATAGTATAAGTATAATAAGTGTATAGTAGAGACTTTGATTTTTTAACTTAACCTATAACATGTACATTTTTCTGAAACTTCTCACTTACAATAATAAGAAGAATGGTACGAAGTATGTCTAGTAATCCTTAATTAATTTATCCTTAATTTTCGGAACATAGTGAAAAATCTATTGGTTATCTATTATCATTTACAATATGATGTGATTTTCTGTATTTTTTTTTTTGTGAGTAATTTTTCACACGAAGTGAGGTTTTTTTGATTTTCCATGAAGTTTTCTTAACAATTGGAAAAAACCCGAAAAAAAAAACGTAGAAGACGGGAAAATTTAGGAAGATAATGCTTTTATTATTTTTAATTTTGGTTTTTTGCTGTAATTCAGGTAAAAATATTTGTAAAGATTAATAATTTTGACAAAAATTCATATTTTGCCTTTTCTAGACATTTTAAAATGTATATATATTTGGACCGTTTTTGAGCTATTTATAAATGTGCTCATTTTGTCAGTATTTTTATTTAGTAACAATGTAAACCATTGTTGCGCGCAAATATAAATTAAATAACTTTATAACTTTATCTTTCCAACCACCCACATACAACAGTGGCACCCCCGACCCCAGTATCAGCTATTTTTTAATTATATTCAAAGTAGGTATTGCGCACACGTATTAATTTTCTTTTCTTTTTGATTTTGACAATTATTTATTTATTTAGTTTACTTTTGAATTTCGATAACTGTAATATGTCAAATATTGATCCAGAAAATCTTTAGGAATATCGGATCGCTTTGATATGATTATATGTATTACATATTATTATTACTATCTACAACAACAACAACAACAACAACAACAACAACAACAACAACAACAACAACAATAACAACAATAATAATAAAAGAACATTTTAAAATTTCGAAAAAGTTCAAGTGGCGTTGTATGTTATCATATAGAATTCGTAAACCATTGACCGCTTTTTATTATTGTTATTTCAATAATACTATAACAGGTACCGAATCGAATAACATTTTTGCTCCTACCTTTTGTACGTACATTCCCCTGTACCTATAATGTACGTTTTCCTCGGTCCTGAATATCGTTTTCGGAAATAACCTTCTACTTTTGAATGCGCATATGGAACGTGAGCGATTTTTACAATAATAAAAATATAATGATAATAGTGGACAATCGAAGAATGTAAGTTATTGTTACAAATATAAAACACAATCGTTTCAGTCGTACTCGCTGCTCGTTTTAAATAAAATAAAATATTTTTTGTCTGAACAATAATGCAAATGTATTCGTATCATTAATTTCATATTTTTTCCGGATAACCGCATACATGTTGCAAGCTATTATTCTGTATTTATTTATTTTTTCAGCAAAAAATAGTTCAAAAAGACAAATAGTATTTGGTTTTTTTTACAATTGAATATACCTTAAATATATGCGGTGTTCCCACATCATTAAATCCGGGAAATAATGGCCAGTGTCATATGATTCGGATCATTTAGTCCAATGACAAAAATATCAGGTGACATTTAATCTGGTGAAAAAATATACGGTACAAAAAACAAACGGACATACTTCGCACGATGGGTTGACAACTGTTGTAGGTGAGAAGTTGGAAAGCTAGCGGAGAAATTTAATGTTTATCTGTATGTAACGATTAATAATTGTTTACGAAAATCTGCGATTCTAAGTGGAATTCGGTTGTAAATGTTTTGAAAGATCATATATATTATTTACGATTTGACAAATAATATATTTCGTAAATTTTCTCATTTTTCTACGTTTTTTCCATTGATTATGAAAACCCTAAGGAAAATCAAAAAATACCCCCCCTTAAGTGCCATAATTTTCTTCATAAAAAGTGCTACACTTGAAAATAAATCGGAGCAAAATTTCTGGTAAAAAATTTATTCACAGAAAAAAAAAAACATCCCTGTAAAACTAATAAATTTCTTCTTCTGCTCAGAATTCAAAATATCGGATGACAAATAATCTGATAAAATTTGTATTACCCTATTATGCAATCCTGTTTTAAACCTATTG